>CM067377.1:132801041-133401041 GCA_034510155.1 Eucriotettix oculatus
ACAGTTATAAAATAACGTAATGGTTTATAGTTTGAGTGTGATACGTTGCGTTTTTTTCTTTTATCCAGAAGAAACAGGAGTCACCAAAGATTCTTGAAATACCTACTCCATACATATAAAGATGAGTTACACACGATGCAATTGACTTTCTTTTCTTTCTTTAGTGACATTTGGAAGCTGGCGTCGTTGTCCGAGGCGAAAGAACATTTATACCAGACAGCACGAGCCACTTATCGTAGATGCTTTATTTATAAGCCCCTGGGGTCTGTGCAGAGAAGATTTACAACTGCAAAGATATACGACTTGTTTGAAGAACGCATTTGGGCCTACACGCGGTGTCTACTTTGCCGTTTCGTGATAAGACTTTCTCGCACCTAAGGCTACAGTAATGATGCTAAGAAATCCAGTCTGATTTACAATAGATGTTAAAGAATGAAGTTACACACTACTTTGTTGGTGCAATTTTTTTGATAAATGAGTAGCTTACAGGAAAGAAAATATTTTATAGTTGTATACAGCCAAATCTTCATAATTATGTTTTGTTAAAATCATTAAAGGTAAAGAAATTACCCAGTTCTGAATTATTCCATATATCATACAAAGAAGAAACTCATTAAGAAAACATTGTTTCGGTGTTAATTAATATTCCCTCTTAATAATTCTCGTGAATGCTTCAAGATTTATTAATTCAAGAACTTTTTCAGGTTAGTTCAAATAATTAAAACAAGCAAAATTAATTTTGCTTTTCTATCATCGATAGTACTTTCTTATGAGTTAGTTATGGGTCAACCACGTTCTGGCCTACTAGATATAGAAACAGTAGGGGAAAATTCTGGTCCGTGTGGAATTTGTTGAATAATAACTGTGCCTAACAACAAATAGACCAAGACCAGAAAATTGAAGTCCAGTTCTATTTTTTTAAATAAATATAGTAATTGGTGACTGAGATTGCGTTAATAAGGTATAGAGGTGTAAGTAAATCAGTTTCAATCATGGCTTACCACATTTGTATACATGTAGATTATATAGGCAAAAAAAGTTACGTTTACAAATTTTATAGTTTTCCATGAGATTATATGTATGTTTCGTATTTTTGTTTCAGTCCTACTTGAAGGAAAAAAGTATGTTGCAGGTAATGACTGTTGTTGCTTATCTTATACGTTGAGAAGCAATCAAAAAGAAAATTGATAAAAAGGAGCTGGATTACCTTGGACGGACATAGAATAGAGGATATCGAAAGCATAATAACATATAACGCATTTTCTTGTTTGATTCGATTGTTATTTTAGTCATTTTTTTGTTTTAATTTATATTCCATGTGGCTTTATTGCGTTTAATGTATGCCTGTTAAAAGCATCGCTGATAAGGAATTCCCTGAATTTGCTTTCAGCTAAGAATAGTCCAAAGGTAGGCAAGTTTCGAGAAGGAAAAGCGTGAATATTTCTCCTCCAACCAATCAGCAAACTGGCAACTGATTTGGTTTGTGGTGCTAAGACCAATTTCCACCAATTAGGTGAAGGTATAAAAAACCAGAGGTCTGCGAAGATTAACAGACAGAGAGCCAGGATGAATCTTATGGTTGGAATTGATGGAAGGCGTTTGAAGAAGGAAGAACGGAGAAGATTGGTGAAGACGTGGCCAGATGAACCCGAGATTTCTTCGATCTCTGTGGCAGAGATTCTTTGCTGGTAAGTCGTTGTGGGTTTTCTTTCCAGGAGCCTTGCGTTTATAGATTTTTTCAATTATTAATGCTTAAATGCTAGGGTATTTCAGTTCAATACCGAAACACAAATAGCTTGAGATAGACTCTCATGTTTTGGCAGTAAATTAAAATGCGTTCAACTATTTTATTATTATGTAGATATTTTGTTTTATTTGGTTTGAAGAAATGTAGGATTTTATGTTTTAATTCTAATTCTTTAAATAACCACGTTGCGGCATACTAAGAAACTTTTCATTTTCACAAATAGAAACATACTAATATCCAACATTTGAACTTGGCTGAGGAAAAACTTACATAATTTAATTATGGAGGAAATAATGTGAAGTGTGAACACTTGAAATGCATGAAAGAAATAGAATGGAAGTAATTTACATGTTGTGTAACACATTTATCCGATAGGGAGTTTATAACATGCGGAGTTCCTCAAGGATCAAATTTATGGTCTTTACGTTTTATTCTATGATTTGACAGAATACGAAAATCATCTAAAATATATTCTCTACGCCGATCATACAAATATAAATAGCAGAGGGAAATTTCTATAATCTCGTTAATAAAGCGGACAACACTCTGGACGGTCTAAATGACTGGTTTAATGATTATAAATTATCCCTCAACATAGATAAGACTATGCTAGGTCAGTTTAGTGTTAATGCAACATGTAGACACAAAATTCATAAAAATGGCGTACTTTGCGTGTTTTCTTTCAATGAAATATTTAAGTTGAAAAATGTGATGGGGTCGAAGACGTTAGGAATAAGGCATGAGTTGTCCGTTGATCCCATTGGATCAGTCGGCTGGCTGCCTCCTAAAACTTGTGAAGGCACGGAGAAGGGAATGCTGCGACCCCACAGCAAACTAGTCTCCCGTCATTCGGAGGGACTTAAGAATGCTAGGGTTTTCCCTGCATCTCTTTAGGTGAAACACCGGGTAGGATCCTTAAACTATAAGCTGAGGGGCCTGTTTAATAGAGGCTGTAAATTTATTAAAGATACTAATAGCATTATAATGAGCGCCCTTTTGTGTTATAGGTAGAGACTTACCTTACTTTTGTAAATTATTTTCATTTCTTGTGTCAAAGCCGTACATATATGAAATTGTTGTGAATGAGTGACTGTTATTAATCACAAATAACATCAGTAATTGAATATACTGGCAAGTAAGAGTAAGTATTCCCATTTTCTTGAAGAGTTCCCTGCTCTTGAAGATATAATTTATATAAAATTATTTAAATCAGTTTAACAGAACTGAAAAGAGAAGAAATAAAAACCTTACGCTTTGCCAACGATATTGTAGAATTAGGGGAGCCAGAAGAAAACTTTTAAACCATAATAAATTGCATGAACCAGGAGTCCTGGAGAAAGAGTTCCATATGAGGATTAATAGAGGGAAAACCAAGGTAATGGAGTGCAGTTTGGGAAACAGTGGAATAACAAAGGATGTTAGATTGGGAAGGGTTATTTTGAATGAAGTTAAGGAATTCTGCTACTTGGGAAGTGTAATTAACTAGGGATGGTAGAAGTATAGTAGACATAAAGAGTAGGATACCACAGGTAAGGCTTTCGAAAAAAAAGGACTTTACTTACGGGTAGCAGAAGTGTGAATATTAGGAAATCGTTGCTAAAAATGTTCGTTTGCAGTTTGGCGTTATATGGGTGCGAAACGTGGACGATAGAAATTGCGGAAAGGAAATGAAGCCTTTGAAATGTGGTGCTATAGGAGAAAGATGAAAATCATATTGGTGGATAGAATAACTAACGAGGGAGTCAAAGGATGGAATATGCTAAGAAGAAAAGTCTTTCGCAAGATAGGTTAGCATGGAGGCATCAGATCAGTCTTAGGACTGAATACTGCCACAAACAACAATCTTGAGAAATATTTTTGTCTTTCATCTAGTTACAACATGGTCCTAATCTGTGAGGTGCGTATTCATTATTATATGTTTGTACAAAACGAAATAATTCCGTGTACTACTTTGTTCATAGTTTTTGATCTCCGAAATACGGATTTTTAATGATATTTATGTCTGCTCCAAATATGTGTTTCTGAAATACAACTAATTGATTTTATGTATAAAATGTGTTTATTTAGAGGTTCAATTTTATCTTTAAAGTTTTCAACAAGGTTCAGTTTATTGTTGCTTTTGAAAATAATCCTAATGTTATATTTTTAATATTTATATTAATTTGTATTGAAAGTAAGCTATGTAGGCCAATACTATGGAATTTGATATTTTATTAGCGTCATTACTTGTATATTTCTACTGTTATACTTAATATTACCTTAATATGTTTATTGATACATTTTATAGGGTATCCATTAAGTAGATCATTTTTTATATTTACATATGCTATTAATGTTTTACTATTACACATATAATATATATATATATATATATATACTAATGCTTTCTTTTGATGGTAGTGGGACATGCAA
The DNA here is from genome assembly GCA_034510155.1 of Eucriotettix oculatus. Lineage (NCBI taxonomy): Eukaryota > Metazoa > Arthropoda > Insecta > Orthoptera > Tetrigidae > Eucriotettix > Eucriotettix oculatus. The sequence continues at coordinate 132,805,201 of CM067377.1, forward strand.
ATTTGAACGCTACTATAGAATGTAGACTTTTGGAAACAATTGGATACTATTTTGTTGCTATTAACTGTTATCAGAATATTAAGGAAGCTTATAGATTTATTTTATTCAATTTCAAATTAGAGTGGTAATGTTATGAACATATAAGTAAAGATTAGGAAATAATATGGAATTTCTTTTACTTTTTCAAATGAGAAACGTGTTACCGTATAGAAAATTACTTTTACAATCATCAATTTTACTTTATATTCATTTTTCATAGTTAAATGATTTTGGTTGTACTTACAAATAGAGTACATTTGACTAAAAATAACTGTTGACTATAATGAAATTGAACCTAATTAAATGACTGTTTCCTCATGTAACCAGAGTCCACATAACAAGCTCAGATAACTCTGAAATTATACATTTCCTGGCTCATATTGCGTACAAGTTTTACTTCTCGCATTACGAGAAATCCAATCCTGATTTTGTGCCGTCCAGTTTTGTTGAATTCTGTATTATATATTGAGCGTAATGTTAAACGATATGGACTGTTATATCTGAACAATGATTTATAATATTTTTTGTGCCACTATTGTTTCTTATTTATTTTATTAGTAGCTTAACCTCATATGTGCTTTAAAAGAATTAAACAGTTAAAATTAGAAATAAATTTGTTTCTTAAAGAACTAATACATTTAATTTTCTATTTAATAATTGAGTAATTTATTTGTCTATCGTACTTAGACTGCTGTTATTTTTATCTCCATTGTAATGTACGATTACCACTGGTTTGATTAATTTATATATTTTTAAAAAGTAGTATATCGCATTAACTACTAGCTCTTTAGCGACTTTTTTTTGTCATGTGGGTCTGGGAAGACGGTCATATGACAAAAATTGCAGAGAATCGAATTTCCAATCGGTTTTGTGTCCTCTGAATTTTTTTTAAATTGTCAGTTTTGTAACTAAAGGGGCAGTACGTTGCAGGGCTTCCAAAAATATAGTTTTTTATTGTGTTGTAGCTCAGCATGAAGGAGGGGGCAGTCCATCTTGGAAATAAAGATATCTACTGATAGATCTTGGTGAGACAGAGATAATAAGCCCTTACGGACTATGGTACAGGCTGAAAGCCACCGTGAAAAACATAAAAAAGTGTAATGAACGGAGATTTGTTGACATTTTCGTTTTTTTACATATACACAGCATTGTTGCTATTAAATTTTATTTAATTTAATACTTGAACCTGTGATGAATACCACAATCAAATGCATAATATTTTATTTTCTTTTACAAACGAGCAAGTACTAAATATTAAAATTTACCTGACATAAAAAATAAAACTAATTTACGTATACATCGTATCAACGATCCAAATAAGTTTATTATTTCTCAGGGAGTTTGCTCTCTGCCAATGATAGGTTAATTACGATGCGAATGTATATAGGTTTTAAAAATATATGGCATTATAGATCAAGGATATAGGCAACCCACATTCATTTTTGGAGATATTGATTCGTTTATGGGACATGAAAACTTTTACATAAAAATGATTTTCAATTTTTTAGTATTTTTCAGTATATTTAAAGATTTATATACCACGGGTAACTTCGGATCCTGAGGAACACGTGTGCTAAATTTGGTCAAATTCGGACCAGTAGTTTCGATGGCTATAGCTTGTGGTATTCATTTGTTACACCATCAAAAATATTGTTGTACAATCAAATGAACAATAATAATAATAATGTATTTAATTTGAATAGAAATATAACTCAAATTAAGTTATAGTGGAAAAAAATATAAATTTATGAATATCAATTTAATCATTGGCTCAGTCGGTAAAAGCAAAAATAATAATCTACGCAGCTTCTTAAATGGCTGCCCCCGGGAACGCGGGTGACTAACGATATAGTTGAAAATTAAAATCGCGAATCAGACGAGAATGGTTTGTGTGGAAAAGCTGGGTAAAATGCCGTTACCAGATGTTAACGCCTGTTGACGTCGTTCTTCGTTTTTGTTCGTATGCCGGTTGTTCCTTTCCTGGGTCACGTCTTCTTTATATTCTCTAGTGCCTCTCCTTCAGATCAAATGTTGTATTTTTATTTTCTGTACTCCCACCAAATGAATCTCCTTTCTTAAATGTGCAGAAACTAAATTTTATACATGTCGCCTTGTTCTGCCACTGCTTTGTCTCTCCCTAGCGTCTCTCTCCGGCAGCCTCTCTGCAACAACTGTCCAATCTAATCTCTTCCAGGCCATCAACAATGTTGCAGCCAACAATGTTGCAGACGGTGACGTTTTCCCGCCGACATTTCCCGCCTACTCAGCCCCACCAAGCCATTCTCGTCTTCCGTCCTGTATACGTAAATAACAAAAACTAAATTATTTTTGCTTTACCCGACTGTAAGGGTCATGAATCACCACAAGCTGTGACATACATACAAAGGTTTTTAGATAAATAAATGGTTTAACCTTAATTATAGTTGTACAGGTGCTTCTTTTATATACATTAAACAGCTATTGGAAATAACGAGTAAATAAATAAAACACGTGATCTAGTGGCTAGCGTCACTGCCCCGCAACACGGAGGTCCCGGTTTCGATTCCTGACAAGGGCTTGGTCGTTGTTTGTGTTTGAGTTCTCCTTTTGAGAAACCCGACAAATTGGCAGAAAAAGTCACTAATCGCCAGTATTTGATATTGTAACTAAATAACTAAAAAGGAAGTCGCAGAAGACAACCTCAGGCGCAGTAAAATAAGTTTTTCTCTTTTTGTGTAAATAATTGTTTTTAATAACAGCTTCCCGCTATTACGTGTGGTTAATCGCCGCAAAATGTGATTTATAATCCGGGGCTTAATTCCCGTGATATGGCCAGAGAGGGCGCTGACGTGCGAGCGTGGTGAGGCGGGAAACGTTGTACCTGACGTGGTTTATAAAGGGCCGTAGGGTTCCGGGCCCGTTTGAAATCCTACGACCATCGTCACCGCAGTCCTGACTGTCTCCGTAAATTACATACCGTGGTCCGCCACGGACCTGCGGACAATTAACGCCCTGACATGACCTGCCTCTCTTACTGTGCAATTATCGCGGGGCCGAGGAACCGTTGTCGCGATTGTGTTTGAATATTGCAATCACGAGTTTGCACGGCGAGGGACCGAGATCAGCGGAATAATTATTCTCTTGGCGGACGTGGCGCTCAGCGGACTGGAGCCATTCATTTCAGGGTTAAATTATTAACTTTTCACGCGCTTCGTTTCTCTTAGGTATAAATTCAGGTTTTGATAAGATTTACTGCGCAAAGACGGATTACCTCATACTCTAGGGCTTAGATATGTATTAATGGACGGTGTACATGCGCATATGGTTTACTGAATAACCTTCATGTGAATAAAAAAAGTTGTTCTTGAATCAGACTGCTAGGTAATTTAATAGAAAGTAGTAACCAATTCTCTAGTCATATCGATTGAATGGACGCGATTCATTCATACGAAGCGTAAATAATTATTTTCAATCCATCTATATTTATTTAGGTTTACAATGAAATGAGAAGATTAGAAACAATTTACGACAGTACATTTATAAAATTATAACACTCAAGAGCTTTCGACCTTAGGCCATAATTGTAAAATGGAGGGTATAAAAATTGGTGAGTTAATTTAAAGTTGATTTTATTATACGGAGTTAATTTAAAGTTAATTTTATTATACTGATCTCCTAATGCACTGACGTTCCTTTACAAAATGTAGTAATGTTAGGGTGGTTTAGTTAGTTGATAAATGTTAATAATGCTAGCTAGTCTCGGGCTATTTATTTACGTACACGAGATTCAATTTAGCAAATATGTCATTTCCATTTATTATTATTTTTCGCGTGATTTAATTAATTTAAAAGTGTAACATTAATATACGTTTGATGTTAAATTGTTGACCACAAAGGAAATTAATACTGGTCACAAATAGTGAAAACTACAATGAATAAACAGTAACGAAAAACAATTGAAGTTATATTTTCTTTGAACTGAACGTATTGTTGATGTCTGTATTCCTTTGCTTTGCTTGGACCTGGATGCGTGTGAGACATCCAAGGGAGTGTATCACACACGACGATTCATTGTCTGTATACATTTATATATATAAACAATTTATTTAATTAGTTAATTGAATAAATTTACTTGAATAATTTTAATTCATATGTCAACCGAACTTATTGTTTCCATGTTTATTAATTATATTCATTTCAAATATTACATGTACTTTGTACGTTGAATCGAGAGATATCAAACTCGCCCGTGGCTGACCACCAGTGACGTCACGTCAGGACCAGGCCCCGCTTGCATTTCCCCAGACGCGAACCAAAGCACCAGATCCTGCCCTCTTTCCAGTCCATCTTACTTGTGGTGCAACAGAACCAGCTACAACCGGTACAGCAATACCGAGGAAAAACTACTGGCAAAAATATTATACCCATTAGGCCTGAGATATAGAGTGCTCGTGTTTTCTTCATGCATTATAAAACGGTTTAACCATTTTGTAAAAATATAATAAAAGTTGTTTATTCGTTTTCATACGAATATTTATTTATGTAATGTCGCATCAGGCTTTTATCTGCGGGGAAAATGATAAAATATTACTACCCAAAATATTTCCCACTACCTTGTATCCTAACAATTGCAAGGTTAAAATTATTAAAACACCAACCCACTTACACAATCACGTTTTCGGAAAAAATAATTCTAATTCGCTTATTCCTAAACCAAATCAACAATTTGTCAGCTTCACATATGTAAACGGACTAAGTACTTAGATCGTAAATTATTTTAAATAACTCATAACTGAAGAATTCAGTTTTACTTTTAAACCATTACACAAATCAATTAAAAAAATAAAATATAATATTCACGCATCAGACGTCAGTAATGTTGTATATAGCCCAAAATTAAATTTAATAACTGTGGAAAACGATATATTGATTATGAGATAATCTATTTAAATACAAGATTATATCAGCATAAAATAAGTTTGAAACTGAAGTCGAAAAATAATAATACTGAACTGTCGTTACATATTAAAGCAATTAATGACTCAATTATGAAAATATTTCTATTCCCCATTAAGTGAGATCGCCGATCTCCAGGCGTTGCTGCCTCACAATCGAATCCTGGCATGGGCTTGGATGTTTGTGTTGTCATGGTCGAGAAGACCGGAATTAAGACTGTTGGAGGATCGATGCGCTGACCACATGTCACTCCAAATTCGGAATGTGTCATGCAAGATGACAGTCCGCAGTCGACTCGGTAGGCCCAGGCCCTCAATGGACTGTAGAGCCATGGAGAAAAAATAAAATAAAGTGAGATCATGGTGTAAACTATAACAGCTAATAACAGGTGAGAAAGCCGAAATGGAATCATATATAAAAATAATGTAATCTTGTTATCATTCTATAAATGTGTCGATTATGTATTTAAAAATTTTGAAACTCGTGTAAAAATTGTTTACTGTAAATACAGACAGAATAAATTTTATATCATAAAAAATTTTTACCTTTAACTTTAATATTATCATATTTGTAAAAACTACAATTTTAAAAATGCCAGAAATATTAGTAGTAATGATGATATCCCTACGGCATTGACATCAGTCGTTTACTGATACATTTAATATATTTTCATTACTTGTATTGTGTTTGAGTAATTATAAACAAAGGCGGAATTAATTTTAGAAATAAAGGCATTGGGAATGTTTTAACTGAGGTTTTAATCCAGTTATTTCAGTGTGATAGTCAGGTCTATTAAACTCAACTAATTGATTATGTTAGACTTGCCATTATATATATGTATATAATTATATATTATATATATATGACCGGGCTCTATATTGGTTACTATTATTTAAAAGTATTGACATAATTTATATTGTGTTTGGGACATTATCAGTTGTACTTAGTAATTGAGGACTTGGAACATTATTATGAATATTTCGCATATGTTACCATGGTATCCAATTAATATTCAAGCCTGTTGTAACCTAAATTACGGCAAAAGTATTATTTTTTATTAATTGATTTATTAATTACTTGAATTCTGGCATATCTTTATTTTATTGTAAGAAATTGATTACATTTTATCATGTTAAAAATAATTCAACATAGATTGAAAAGAAGATTTGTAATATTTTATTTTTAAAGTATTTGTCATTACTAATACAGAAGAAAAAATGTTTCTATCCGTAAAATTTGATGCACATCTTGGAGCACAACGTTTTTAGAAAGAACGGCAGAAGTAATCTCTCCTGCAAGACTGAAGCTACCAACTCCTAGCACAAAGAACTCCGTCATCTCTGTGACATACAGAACAATAACTCCGGAATGGCAAAACTACGGAGAGTAAGGCACTTTCAGAGAGAGAGAGAGAGAAAAAACATGCAGCGGCACCCAAATAAAAGGATCTTATGCGACGAAGACAAATTGAGAGTAGAAGATAAGACAAAAATAAAGTGTTTCTGCCGTATTGTGTAAGAATTAGTCGCTTTATAAATAAATAAAGAAGCTCAAAATGACGTATTCTGATCCCTTCTCTAAAATACAATTCACATCCGAAAAGCGCTACACTGTAATACTAATTTTCATTACATTGTTTTAAAATAAAATAAAATTTATTGAGAGAATTGAGAAGCTGAGTTTATAGTGCATGTAATCCATAAAAATTGATCAGCCATGTCTGACAATTGAGTCAGGAATCATACGGAACAGTTGGGACGAGTTTTAACTATAATTATTCGCTTCACAAACCATCTATTTTAAAAGCACGTTAAAGTACAAAAGTATGAATTTCGTTGAGCTCATATTATGTTGTTGGTCCTTTGGATTATGTGGGCTGCATTAGGTAAAGTACTTTACAAATTTCCTCTGCTGTCCACAGGAGAGAGAATGTATCGAAAGTCCCACAAAGGTTTACACTGGTTATAAAGCAGTGAGACTAATAAAATTATTATCTTTCCATTAAATATGATAGAATTTAATATACGAATAGTAATAGGGTTAGTATTAAGAAGATTGAGTGAAGTGTAGTGGAAAATGAAGTAATATTTTAAAAAGGTTATGACATTTTATATAGTAAATATAATATTTTGGTAATTATAGTGTTGTGCAAGGGAAAAGGTGCAGAGAACAGAGACTCCTTTACTAGTTTAAAACATATATATTTTAATTGGGGTAATCCAGAGGAATGTTTCTTGTTTATTTTTATCTTATTTTATTTGCTTACGTAACTTTTATACTTTAGTTTGTATTGTTATTAATTTTATGTATGTTAAGCATTTCCACCGGGCTATGTCCATCGCAATGAAATAAATCCAAAGTCTGAAACATCATTAGCTCAGAGGCCTGTTTGTATCGCAATTCTACGGAGGTTTCTGTGAGATATGTTATCTCGGTTCCGCACAAAATTAGATCGTATTAAATCGTTAGTTGAGACTGGTGACGGTAAAAGTTTATATATATTATTAGGTAACAAAGCATGGGATGAGGAAGCTGTTACGAAAATTAACTCCAAGAATGTGGAAAACAAACGTACGTAATCGTTAAACAGATTGCACATAATAAAATTAGTTTTCAATAATAAAGAAAAGCGTAATTTAAATTCGCATGAACCGCTTTCATTGGTGAAATTGTATGAAGTAAATTAAAAGGCATCAGTGCATGGGAAGGTACTGAATTGAAAGATTAATTATTTACAACAAATGTGGGTGATTGGAAGTCTCGAATTAAATTAGGAAATAAATTAATATTTAATATGTATTTAAATATACCTCCGACATTCGACTACTTGCAATAGTTCAATAGTTCATCGGTTATAGGGTGTGGGGTCACGGTAAAATTCAAAGTTATAGGAAAATTTAAAAATCTCTTACTAACATACACTAAGACAGTTCTGAAATTGATATAAGGGTGCCACCTGTTTATTAATTAAATTAACATACACACAAAAAAATTATGAAATAAGTTTCTCTTTCATACTAAAGAATGGGAAGGAAATAATAAGTAAACCACGTAAACAGACACAAAGTACTTTAATTTCTTCACAAATGGTCTTTGACAACAACTAACATCTTCCCAATCATAATTACTTCTTATATATAAGTTCTTCGTATATACACTTTACTGTTATAATGTTAAAAAAAGGGAACTAGGACATTTTCATTTCAGAAATGAATGATTGTCCTGTGGCCACTTTGCTGTATCGTCCAGGCTTCCAAAAAACCCGGACCCCAGAGTCGATGCTTCCGATTCACAGAAATAAATTTTACCTCGTTTATATGACTTTTTATTTGTTTTTCCAGCCAATTTGGCTTTATAGTTTTTTCGTATTTGTTAAAAAGTAAAGAAATAAATAGAATGGTCTGTAATGGAATAGATGTTTCTTTTTAAGAGGAACGAAGTTTAAGCGTATTGTGCATGGCCATCCCCGTCTTTATATTCATACATACACTTTTGTTCCATTTGTTATGTCACTGATCAAAAATCATTACATTAATTTACAGAAACCAAGTGAAGAAAACTTCTACCCCGAGGTAATAAGAAAGCGATTAAGAGCAGAGTACAGTGGAGAAAGGGTGAAGTGATTTTACAGGGCGGATTTTTACGTATCTAGAACAGATATTATATTAACTTAAGGTTACAAAAAACCTGAAAAGGTATCTAAACCTATAATATTCACCAAAACCAAATTTCATCATACTCCGAAATTGAGAAAGGGGAACGCAACATTAAATTTGTGGACTAGGCGTCACATTTACCAGAACATTATCCTTTAAAAATCATGTGCAGGGACTTGCTAAGGAATGCAAGCAACGTCTGAATATCGACAGGATTATTGCTAGAAAATACTTGGGTGCGAACATGAATGTTCTTTGACTCACATAACACTTACTGTGACACTTGGGGTCGGAGACATTCAACCCCCCACCCCTCCCCTATACAGTTGCTTGGGATCGCCACAACGCAGTGACTCCAACCACCGCCACGAGCGCTGAGCTACGACGACCCAGAACAAGTGACCAGCAAAACGGAGGCCCAGACACTTCTCTTGCAAGCCGGACGCCGAGCAGTGCACATCTGCGCATCTTCTTCCCTTCCTTTCCTTTCCCTTCCTTTTAGTCATAATCCTGGGGTGGGTTTTTATATTTATAATTAATTACGAATTCAATTGATGTTGAAAGCTTTTTATTGTCTACCTATTTCAATCGTAGTGCACAATTATTTTGTATTTGTAATTATTGTATATTTTGTCACTAAAAGAAGTTTCTTTTAATTTAAAGAAAAATGTTGTATTTTGGCCAACCGTTTAATTCTTGTGCATTCCTTGTTTTCTTATATAACTAATTGATCCACGACTTGTTGTCGTCATTCCATAAAAACCTGACGGTCACACCCTCATGCATAACCTACCCGCCCTGGCAAATAAAAAATCCAAACCGATAACTAGTTACTCGAAATAGACAAAAAAAACCATCGTAAGCTCAACGTAAAAAAAAACTTTCTACGACTTCTGCGGAAAGTACCACATCAATCAACTGATTTTCACTGACGGATCAAAAAGGTAATTCACAGTCGGCTGGAACAACAGCAACTTCAAAGTGCAATCGTTACGGAAGAAATAACTTCAATACGGCATTTGTGAGCTATCAAGAGATAAACACTTCCTACTTGTCACCGACTCGCTTTCGTCTATCAAACAGATCATCAAGTATAATCAGCATTCGGAGTTAATTACGCAGATAACAGCAAAATCCCACGAACCAACATTTGAAGGGAAAATATAACAGTCGTATGGACACCAGACCATCAAAATATTGCGGGGAATGAGGTTACTGATTAATTAGCTAAATCAGCAGCAACCGCTTCCACTTGCACAAGCATGTCAAACATAAAAGTAGACACATGGACATAGAAAAGATTAAACCAACTATGGGAAATCTCAAGGAGTATTATGAAAAGCAGCCACAATTTACTTACAAACACATCAAAGACTTTCCCACCCGGCATCTCTAGAAGAGGACAGCTATATCCAGAATCAGATTTAACCCACTAACCCACACATACCTTTTCTTAATCTCCCCCCTCACCAATGTGAATGTACGGAAGTGCAATTATCTATCCTGCATTTAATAACAGAATGCGCGCAAGGGGACTCCCAAAGGTAAACGTGCAAGAAATAAATACTTCCCAAAAAGGACAACAAAATGTATTACAATTCTTTAAAGAAATTGAACTTTTTCAGAAAATGTAAACAAATTCGTTTATTTGTAATAAGTAAAATGAAATGTGTCATTAAGTTAAATATAGACAGTCGCTGGCTACCTTGGCAGTAGATGCAACTCAAATTAAAGATTATATAAAAAAACTAAATTTAAAAGAGATTTTTCACAAAATACTATGTTTAATTTTTTTTAAATCCCCCCACGGTAATTACTTTTTAATATTGTTTAAAGAAAATTGTGCGTATGAATTTTCATAGTTATAACAAACTATTTGATGTATTAATTAAAGGTAAAGACTTTTTGTATCAATGGTTCAGTTTGGATTAGTCTAGTGGAGGGATTCAGTATTGTCATTCTGAGCGCCCGTTCTCCTGAGCTGATTGAAAGGTATTAGCTCTTCGGATCAGCGGAGCGGGGTGATTCAAAGGAGCTATCGCTCTTACTTCAGACTCGGAGCTCACTTAGACCGCTCTCGATTATATCGCCCGTCTCTGTATAACGTTTCTAGCATGATGTTATCTCCACCATCGCCGACATGTAATGCTTTGGCAGCTTGTAGCTACGGCGCTAATTAAGGGGAAATAGGAGAAAAAAACAACAGATTTCACCTTCAAATATAACTATTGTGAAGGATTAACTATAGGATAAGAGACAGGGAAGATTTCTGTTCAGGGATAATTGGGTTAAAATTAATGTTGACTTTCAGGACAGCGAGGAGTACAGGCTGCATGGACACAAACATGAATTCCAAAGTAGATTGGGAGAAGGTTTATTATTCTTGAATGATAATGAAAGAGAATTTACAGATTGAGTTATCTGTCTGAATTCAAATCATGAACTTAACTTTTTCAGTCTCAGCTCTGGATATTTTATTATTGCTCAGCCTACATTTAAAAGCTATGGAAGGAGGGAATTACTGACGAAGAAATGCTTCTCGGGTTTCCGCCCGGGTAATATCGAAGAGCAGCGACGTTTTGACGGTTTTTACTGACATCGTCTTCCACGCTGAAGAGAAACATTTCTTCATTCAATTCACCGGGAAAGCCTTCCATCTTTAATAATTACTGACGAGTATTGTATTGTATTTGCTAATAATCTACAATTGGGCGCAAGCCCGGTGGCAGATACATAATTAAATATACATAATTATAAACTAAAGAAAGATAAACATGTTCTGTGGATGCCCTGAAAGAGAAAAGAGAAACACTTCATTTCACTTCACTTTAGTTTTTTATGTTCGGAAACACATTTATATTAAAAAATATCCACTTCACTTCACACGTTTTTTCAGATTTGACCTAAATTTATTTTCTTGAAGAGGATTTCCTCCAAACACCCCCACAGGTAAATTATTCCAGTTGTTGATAGTCCTATTTAGGAATGAGAATTTTCCAACATCTGTTTTTTGTTTTCTATATTTCACTTTGAATTGGTGATCCCATCTACCTATATAACTGGGCTTTTTCATTTTGTAGCTAATTCCAATCCATGGTTTTTGCCCCGTATAAGCTTTGAATAGCAAATGCAGTCTTGCTTTCTCCCTCCTTTCTGACAATACCTCCCAACCTAGCTGTTTTACTTTTTCCTTCCTATGACCTGGCCCTACTTGCACAAAATTAGCAGCCCTTTTCTGAACTTTCTCTAATGATTCTATTTGATTAATTCTATAAGGATCCCAACAAGCCGCCCCATATTCCAAAATTGGTCTAACTAGAGATAAGTATGCCACCTCCTTTGTTTTTGAACTTCCCTTTTTTAAGTTCCTCATAATGAAATGTAAGGAATTCCACGCTTTTCGGGCCGTGAAATTCACTTGTTCCTCCCACCCAAGTCTGTTGTTGAAATATATCCCCAGATATTTGCAGCTCGTTACCCTTGGAATTAGTTCCCCACCTATTCTATATTCTGTCTCATTTAACAACGTGCGTTTAGTAAACTAGATTGAGCTGCTTTTCTTTCCATTAATTTTCATTTTATTTTCCAGAGCCCAGCTATTAACTTTATCTAGATCTTCTTGTAATAATAAAGTGTCTTCCTCGTTTGTTATCTTTCTGTATATGATACAGTCGTCAGTGAAAAGCCTTACCCCTGACTTCAAGTAATTCGGTAAGTCATTAATGAATATTAAAAACAGTAAGGGGCCGATTACAGAGCCTTGGGGAACTCCCGATGTTACAGCACCTGAATCCGAAAATTGTTCCCCGATTTTGACTTTTTGCGATCTGTCGCTTAAGAATTTTTCTACCCATAGTAACACTCTTTTATCTATACCTGTTTTATTTAATTTATCCAATAGGATATCATGAGGTTCTACATCAAATGCCTTAGCGAAGTCTATGATAACCCGATCTATTCTACCCCCATTATCTACTTCATCTGCTAACTCCTGAAATAGATTTATCATTTGACTTTCGCACGAGTACCCTTCCCGAAACCCATGCTGACCATTAAAAAACCACCCTTTTCTATCGAGTTCAGCTATTCACAAGCTTTTGTTTTTCTGAGTTCCCTACTTCACCGTCCCAATTAACCTTCGGTAAATTTAGATCTCCTGCCACAATGACTTTCCCAGAAGATCCAGCCTGCAGTGTTTTTTCCTGGAGTTTCCTTAGAATGGTATAATTATCCCCAGGTGGTCTGTAGCATGCTATTAGCTCGATTTTTTCATCTTTTCCTGATTCTATTTCTATGTTTGCATACGCTGTCAAACAGCATGAACAACGGCCGCTGTTTAAGTTGGCGAACTGCCTTGCTTGAAGCTCTAAACCAGCACTCAAATTACGGAATTGCTTGCTACAAATTAAACTTAATGCTACATTACATCTACATATGGGTGAAATAATTATTCTTTGACATCTCACACTCAGAGACGGAGTTGGGTGATAGTGAATTGCGATGGATAGAGGTTGATAGACATTGAAGAAAACATAAAAAATCGGAGTTCTGTGGTCACATATCGGACATAGTCCTCCTGATGCTACGGGTGCTTTTCCTGTCACAGTGGTTCAACTGAGACCCATAGTCCACGACGACGCATGGAGGTCTCCATATACACGGTGGCACAAACCTCAAGGCTATACTCAAAGATTTCCTCAACTGAGCCCTGGAACACTAACTTATGAGAAATACTTAGGGGTTTCGTGGAGAGTTTCCTTGAAGATTTCCTTAACTGAGGATTTTCATACACACATGTAGGAATTCCGACAGACATCCAGAGATCTGACTTCATCGACTCCTTTTCTTTTAATTTCTTTACGGAAAACATTTCTCAAATTATTAATATTCTGAATAACTTAATCTTTTGACGCGCTCGGGTTTAATTCTTACATTTTAACTCTTCACCTAGCTAACTCCTCTTTTTGCTCTGTCATGGTACTATTTTGAGCTGACTTGCCATAGGCATGCCTCGTCCTTTTAAGTTTCATAAACTCGACTAAATATTCCCGAGGCCACATTTTCTGTACTGAACAAAACCCTTGAATACATAGCACACACTCATTGCATAAAAACTGTGGACTTCAGGCCTTGAGGGTCTAGTCCCAATTATTTCTCAATTCTCATTCCTCCGATTGTGCAGTCCGCTACCAGAATCAAGGCTTCCACCCACACATCGGGGGGAAATCAGCAATCTTCCAGATTTCCTCCTAGTGTGTTCTGCACTCTTTCGGGTGGTAGGAAGGTACGGATACCCTGCACAAGTTCGTTTCCAGCATGTGGAATAGAGACGTACTAACAGCGTCTAAAACGGATGTACTGTTTAGTCGACGGAGAGCAGTTTGCCTGGTAACTGAAACGATTTGATGTAAATCAATTGTTATAGACGTTCTAAGCTCTTCTTTCATGCCATTACGGATCCCATGTAGAATGTGTTATAGGATCTAATAGTATTGCCACACCGATAAAGATGTCCTTCTTCCGAGATCTTTGGCATACACCAAACGTTTATTTCTATGATCATATAAGGATTATTATGCCCATGGTCAGTCACTGCGTTCCTAATACGGCTGCTTTTTTCATTTTGTTACCATAGTGACCGTAGGTTACCCATAATTGTAGCACTCAGCGCGCGTGATTTGCATTTTTCTCTGTAAAAATACTTTTCCAACATCTCGAGCTATTTAACGGCAACATCAAATTTTAACGTATTTTTGTATCGCAATAATATAATAAAATGTTTACGCGTTTCTTTGCATACTACGAATGTTGGTTGTTTACTTTATATACTGCAATCACGTCGTCCCCTTACTTACTTTCCTTTCACTGTACTTTCTATAAGAAGGTTAAATTACCTTGTAAAGGTTAGTTCTCCACCAACATAACTCATCTTATTTTTAGTTCCCTTCCTTCTGGGATACTTTCTGCAACTTCTCGTACTTTATTTTATGTATCTATTTAGCCTACAAAACCCTTTTTAGCATTACCTTTTCAAAAGTTGTAAGTCTACCATTACATATTATAATACACTAAAGTAATAAACTTTATGTACAAATAAAAAATATTAAATTTTCGGTCTCAATCAGATCAACATTAATTTTTTTTTGCTAATTGAGCAACCTATTAAAATATGGCTGAACTAAGTTACAATATCTACAACACTAGAAACAGTAGTCATTAAATATTTCTGAGTTTTCTGACATGACCTATTGATGTGAAATTGCTTGCTCAATTTCCGAATACTTAGTGATGTGTTCTAGCAGGCAGGGGTCAGGAATTAGCGAGGGGCAACTGTAATATCACCTTAGAACGAACTGGGTGTGGAATCTGCTGCTTCCTGAAAACTCTTTCCTATAATTATTACACACATACTCTTAAAACTTTTTGGTGAATTGTGTGGAACACTAAAGAATGAACACATTTAGTCAAGAGGGAATACTTTCCCTATTTCAAAGGTTTCTTTTGTCTCAACAGAAATTTTGTGACTTTCTTGGAAGAGGTTTTGAAACAAATACCAAAATAAAAGTTGTATCTATAGGTCGTAAACTGCTGAAAACAATTGAAAAACACTGACAACGTTCAATCTCAAAGAAGGTCTTATCAAACGGTGGCCGAACAGTAGCGACAGTTTTGCCACTATGTTAAGTTTTTGACCATCTCGTGGGCCTTAAGATAAATTCACCTCACGCTCACTTAGTTTCCTTTACGGCATCAAATTTGTAATAGAATTCCTTCACATTGCATTTTATGGCTGCTTGGATTTTCACTCCTTTGTGGGTAACGAGTTGACATGTTCTGACGAACAGATTATACATATTTACAGAAGCCAATAATTTGTTAATAGCCAACTGACAGCTCAGCATGTGAAATGTAAACTTCATTTTCATACTTTATAAAAATGTAACCCTTCAAGATTTAGATTTATTGTTGTTTCCATTAGTCCTCGGTTGAGGAAATAGGATACGCTATACATTAAAAATGAACAAAATAAGGTACATAATTAAAGACAAATAATCTTAAAATAAATTAATAAAAGAAAATGTATACAGACAAAAGTCAATATAAACACAACACGGACACACGATGTCACACACACACTGGGAAACACAAACAAGCACACACTGAGAAACACGCAATGGAGTTTTAAATACTTGGAGCTCTGCGACCAGGAAACTGTCCTTCCCTCTGTCGTAGCTCCAGGCAATACATGAAACAAACAAAAGAGCAGAAAAAACTGAATAGAAATTTTAAAGATATGTGATGTGCTATTTTACAAGGCAGCTCATTCAACACTTTTTGCAGGAACCTTGATTTTAAATACTAGAAGGACGATTAAGAAAATCCTGTACCGAGTAAAACGCGCCACTTAAAAGAATAGTTTTACTCTGCTTCACGAAGCTTTTGTGGGTACTATTTTTAACCTCTGGCGGAAGGCTGTTGTATAAAATTATCCCGGTATTGAACACTACAAGTCCATACAGGTCATGTTGTCACGAATGATAACTTTTATGTTTTCATTCTGGTTAAGAATTTGTGTCAGTTATAAATATTTTTCAAATCCATACGTCTATGATTTAATAAGCACGTCGCGTCACATATTAAATAGAACGACTTTTCGGTAACAAGTGAATTAGTGAATGTTTAGATTAATTAATATATTTAAATAAAATTTGTGTTTTCATTTAATATTTCTCAGGAAATTGAAGTAAATATTTTAAAAAAATGTTTCATTTCGGGCTTTTTTCTTTAATAACTTCTTATTTTCCGCAGCTTTTTAAAGCACAATCTGTCCCCGCATTTATAACTGCGTCTATTGGGCTGTTGAACCTGCGAATTTTCTTTAGCTGCACAGTTATTCCTTGTGGTGCGCGAAGAATTTACAGTCACATAAAGCCGCTATAGAAAAACTTAACGGTGAGGCTTTTACTGCGTTCTAGGGGGAACCGCGACGCCTAATGAGAACATATTGTTCCTGTAGGAGTTGTTTACGATATCCTTGGTTAAAGGGGTACGGTCGCGCACAACAGCTCAAGTAAATAATTACGGCAAGGCCAAAGCGAAAGCGGATTAACGAGTTGGATAATGCAGGACACCTGGGACTACGGAGTGCAGGAAGCAATTATGGTTTGCAGGCTGCAAAGTGATGCGCTTTATCAGGAACTTTCGTAATTTAGTGTTATGTGGGCTTACAGAGACTTCCCTTGTTTCTCACTTAATTTCGGTCTTTGTATACCAGACATTCAGTTTTATTTGACTGTAACTGGAGCTAACTTGATAACACATTCATATGGAATATAGTTGTGTAACTACGTTTAGAGAATATTTATTATTATTCTTATTATTTGTGTTAACATTACTATTCCACTTATTATTTATTGTGACGAATCCATCTCAAGCAGAACCTCTCTCAGTTTCTCCTAATGATGCAACCAGCAACACTAATCTCTTCACACTAAACTCAGATATACATGACTTTGATACCAGAAGTAAAAACAATTTACACAAGGAAGGGAAGTCTCTAACCGTAATACAAAAGGGTGTACATTACAATGCTATTAGCATATTTAATAAACTTCCCACCTCCATTAAACAATTAAAAATAAATCCAAACAAGTTCAAATATGAACTAACTAAGTTCTTACTAAGCCACTCCTTCTACTCTGTTGAAGAATTTATGGAGCTGAATGTATCATAGGGTAGATATTTATAATTATGAAAGAACATTATTAGAACACTAATTTTTTAGTATAGGATGTAAAAATATTTATCAATTTTATATATAAGGTACAAATTGTATGTCTTCTGCATAAAACTTAAGAAAATCTTATTATAAGTTAAAAATTAATGAATAGTTACAGTATATTTTAATATTAATAAAGCAACCTATGTAAAATCTCTGACTCGTTCCACATCCTTGAAGCTTGTGCTTCTCTATAGGATTTATGGAATATGATTTTATACTTATACTACTTTAGAATCTCTCAATTATTCAGAAACTCTACGAAGTGTTTTTTCTGTGCGAATGAGAAGACCAATTTCTTATCATAATTATCTTTCTGCTGAAAATATGTGTGGGCCCCAATAATAATTGCAGCATGCGAATCCTACATTTGTACACATGGGTGTCATCTTATTGTGTAGTTTCAGTATCATGCTTTTATTGAACATTCACGATTACAAATATTGGAATCTCTAGCTTAAGGTTTAGGACGTCATTAATAAGGTTTATGTATAAAGTGAGAAAAGCAACTACTGTCATCACCTGGCCTGAAAAATAAGTACTTATAAACCGTAAGAAAATAAATACGTATTCGTTTGATGCAAACTAAAACTTTTGATAAATTGTTTACATAAATATGTACACAACACATACAGTTTTGTGAAAGGCTTCTCTTATAAATATAAAAAAAAATTACAATAAGGATCCAGAAATATTGTATCAAAGTCTCAGTACCGAATATATTCAATATGTCAATTCGTCGCATAATAACAAATATCACGTAAATTGTCATGTAATAATGAGCGCAAAAATTAAATATTAACAAAAATATTCATAGAAATTGGGAAAGTGTCCGGTAATACTGTGAAGATCCGTAATTTATTCCTTATTATATAATTATTGTTTTACTAGAATAGGTGATTAGGTTAAATTCAGTAACCAAATAGAATCAGTACCAAGAGAATTAATAATAGTAAGATCATAACTTAAGGTTTATCAAAGAAATTAAGTTACGAAATTATGGTAATGCAAGATGAATCAACAGAAGTGCAATACCTGTATTGGAAGTTAAATCATCTTGATCCAATATCATACGAACGTTCATAGTAACGCTTGAAGTTAGTGAAAATTTGAATGGTAATTGCATAGAAGAATAGACTAACAATAGCTGCGAAATTATTGTTTTATTGATTATTTGTTTCGCAACTGAAACTGTGTAAAGAATGAAAATAGTTATGAAGTGAATGGTATTATCCGTCAACGAAGCAGAAATAAACATTTTAATGTTTAAAAAATGTACTACATTTTAGATTTTAATCATTTATCTCAAATTAAATTTAGTTAAATCTAGTGATCAAAATAATTAAAATGGAATACTATTTAAATTCTCAGCCCAAGAAAATTACATGAATTGCTAAATTTTATGTCTGAGGAGATCTTAAAAGGAAGAAGAAACGTCGTATTCAATTAAATAGTAATAAATTTATGTGCCGACTTATTGACCGTCCTTTTATTTATTGATTAAAAAGGACCTTTAACTTTTATAATAACTTTTCAGACAGTCACAGAGAGTTAATAAACTCTCTTTTTCAGGGCAATGGGTCAAGTCTGTGGTCATTAATTAAAACTACGTTTACGAATGTTCCATAACTTCCCTATAAGTGCTTCCCGGAATTTTGTCTGGGAAGTCTTCTAGGCAGTTTATGAGAAGAGGGAGGGGTATCAAAGTTGTTTTCAATTCTCTCAAAAAACTCCCGCAATCATTTCTCATACCGTTCCTTACTTCTCCATTCATATTTTACAATCACCCTTCAGGGTTAATTCGACTCTTATTTATATTTACTTTCTTTCTTCGACCAATTGAAAACCAACTATCTTCAATATGTCATCCCACTCTACACGTCTCAGAAATACACCAAACATAACTTAATCTTATTGTTAATAAGCTATAGATCTCAAAATTATCTCCAATAGCTTTCTCCTCATTTACCTCTGAAATATTTTTAGTATAACGAATTTACGTTTCATTTTCAGTACACACCTGTGGAGCCATTTTGACAGTTAAAAAATGATGCAATTTACATACGCTAATAGTCGTAATTTCTTGCAAACAAGTATGGCATTTTATACTCCCTTAAATATTATTGAATAAATATATTTTACTTCAAAATTATGTCAAAATATTGTAGCATAGCAAAATTAATAAGATAAATGTCTCCGATGCTATATTGTGTCAATATATATTTCTAATTTATATTTCATTTATTCTGAACCAATATTACAAGACTTTTTAACTCAAACACGTAATCAAACCG
Organism: Eucriotettix oculatus; assembly: GCA_034510155.1. Taxonomy (NCBI): domain Eukaryota; kingdom Metazoa; phylum Arthropoda; class Insecta; order Orthoptera; family Tetrigidae; genus Eucriotettix; species Eucriotettix oculatus. Next base: position 132,824,904 of record CM067377.1, read on the forward strand.
TAAAAGCCCACGAAACATCACCATTTATTTAACTATATTGTACGCAATAAAATATGAAAGAGCATTTTGCAATGCATGTATGTATTACTCATGATTGATTTTTTAATATTTAAAGGTGATATTCATAAAAAGTCGAAAACTCACTACTATTCTATTACGCATAATACATTATTAAGGTTTTTTTTACTTTTATGCTTCGATTACTTAATTTTTATATTATAAAATCCCTCAACAAAATTCTTCCGTGTCATGTCCCAAAGTGGATTTTTCTAATATACAAGAATAAGATTTCAAATATTCAAATAATTATTTAGCGTAATTTGATATGTTATTCAGAATTGCTGCTGAATTTTATGTTTCATGTATTACTACTTACGAGTGGTTTGAAACATATATACGATGCCATTTGAGAATCTCGTGGTTCTCGAGGAGAAAATAATCTCTTTGTGTGTCCAAACTTAGCGCTTGCGTTTTACTCGGGTTTTAAGACAAACAATTTGATTTGGAAATTTAAATAAACATGCATAAAAATTCAAACTAAACACAAGAGTCAGCATTTGCAATTTACAGTGCCTCTGGAGAATCATATTACCCTGTCAAATCTAGTTTGGCTTCTTAATATGACCAAGGCAAGATTCTAATTGAAGATAATTTCTGACGCCTTTGTTTGTTTACATACGGGACAAACAATCTCTTTCGTTGGAATGCAAAGTTTTTCTCGTGCGTGCGTGTGTGTGTGTGGAGTTTGTAATCTTGAAGCTCTTTAAACGCTGCAGCGTCCTTTGAGTGCGCCGCTCCTGGTTTGAAGGCGACAGTCATTAAGGCTCGGAACTTCCGACAAAAGCATTTCCAGGATTACCGTGGTCTGCCCTAACGATAATGACGAAATCTGCCAGCAACAAAGCGTGCCTCGCAGGGTCGTTGTATTCCTGTGTAGACAAAGAACGTGCCAAACAGTGACTGATGAGCGCCGGGAGAACTCATTTGTGAATTATAGAAGAGCTTAATCTAATTTTGTGTAACATAACGGCGCACAGTCATTCTCAATTGATGCTGATATGAAAGAAATTTATAGTATACCAAATCTGAAACTTACGAATATTGAACTTACTTTTATTAATTACACATTAAATAATTGTAAATTAAGTTTATTGATCAAATAAAATATACACGTTAATAATTTGGATAAGATGATATACTGGCTTCTGAAATCCCACTAATTACTTAAACGACTTGTTCATTACGATAAGACGATAATTTCTGTTCAATTCAAATTAACTTCCACTGTCATATTTATAAGTCATCAATATTGTTTACACTTGATTAAGAATGAAGTTGTATTTATCTTGGTATTGCAATGTTTTGGATAAAAATATTTTTTGATTTTTTAATAAGTTTATTATTTTCATAAAATTTATTATTTTGCATTGTAGCTTTGGAGAATCCACTAGTTTGTAGATTTATTTTCTGCTGAGTGTGCGTATTTAGTGTAATCCATTATATATGCTCATTGCACTGACTGCAGATTCATGGATGCCTCTTTTCCATTAGATAAAGATCAGTTATCAGTGCTACCTTTTCTCAGAAGGAGAAAAACCGATATGCAGAGCTTAATGTAACACTGACGATTCCATATATATTAATGGAATGCAAAAATCACGTCACAAAATAGGGAGAAGATTCTGGGACATTTCAATCCTATTCATTTAGCAACAAACAAAGACATCATCCTAAAAGTCCTGAAATTTACTTGTGAAGTAAGCATTTTCAATGAAATTGAAAGTAGTAAATTTTCTGTTTCAAACATGCTGAGGAGATCAGTTTTATATATTTAAATATGTATGTATTATTTTTGCCTTATCGGAATTTTAAATGTAATTTAGTTAGAAGTAACAGTTGTGCTCTGGCAAATGTCAAAGGTGTTTAAGAAATTATGTAAAAATGCCTCGTAATTACCCTTGGGTTGATGCGAAATAAAATAAATAAATAAATAAAGATCAGTTAGTTGTTGACAGTCCCAATTATAGAAATAAAGATTTACTCTCTGCCATTTAGTTTCGAATTTGCAGTAAAAATTTGTGATACTTCGATGTGCTAAACCAAGCATTAATTTTTTTCAGGTTTTCGTTCTAAATTTTGTCTTTTACGCAACATATTTCTATCTGATTTGTATAGATTCCAATACGCATAGTGGACTGTGAAATCTTCACACGTTTCTACGTCTCTACTTTAACATGCCCCTCGTACCCGGGGAATCCTAGCCGATCCGGAAATAAAACATCAGTCTCTGGCGTGGCAGCTAAAACGGGAAATTACAAGATCGCAATGATTGTTATAACACTTCGCCAACCACTGTTTTCGGAAAAGATAAAGTACTTTGGCTAATTGGTAACAATATTCATTATAGTTAGCTCATATGTTCTGAGAATATAGTCACAAAAATATTCCAATACAAAAACTAATTTATAATATCGCATTCATTAATAACAAGTTTTGAATACAATAATTGTTGACCGTCAAAATTTTTTACACACATAACATTTACGTCACATTTTTAAAACTACTGAACCAGAATTTAGATTATTATTGTAATTAAAAATTACACAGAAAATAAATAATTTTATAATGGAAGGTAAGCCTCAACATGATGCATTATTAAGAAATACCATAATCGCATCGTAAATTATAACAGCCTTATATAGATATCAGTATTATTGATGTAAAGTAATAAAAATAAATAAAACACAATAAAACTATGGAAGATTGAAAAAAGTAACATCGCGAGGATACAATCTTGCTTTGAAGTTCGGAGTGTACAACGTGTATTAGCTTTGTTTACTAAATTTCCATAAATTTAGAAAAAGAATAATTTTGTGTTAGTAAGTTACATAATAATAAAAATATGACATAAAATGACAGTAAAAATATCACATAATTCTTTATTTACCGATAACTGCAAATCATGATTTTGGATTTTACATTTTTGGTAATCATTTTTTTATTTCATATGAGCGTTTGGAAAATCACTATAACCGTTAATTACTTAATTCTTCTCATAATTTTTTCAAGATTTCATATTTCCATATTAATTTTTAATTAAATTTACTTTATATACTTATCAAATTCACATACGTAATAAAGCAATTTATGGCCTTTTACAGATACTTTATTTATTGAATTCAGAAAGTAACAACTTTTCGGTAAATTTTCGTCTCTTCAGATTTTTTTCCTAAACAGAAGTTATTTATAGATAGTTAAATTTGGAGATTGATTGTGCAAAGTAATTAAAGACGAATGAAAGAAGCTATATCTAACAAATTATTGTAATATCTTATCCCCACGAACACCTAACATATTTAATAAATACGATGAATTTAGTAAAATATATGACACAGGACATTACTTAAACTCAAATCGGGGTAGTAACAAGAGGGAATGAATGACTGTTACCTTCAGGGTTTGACGTGACATCTGGTATTTACAATACCATTACTATGTGTGACCTTTGGGATTTTCTCTGTATCAAGGTAAGCGTCTTTCCTGAGTAACATTAGTATATTCATTTATAAACTAATTTTCAATAATGGTACAACATACATCAGGTTTACAAAAAGACTTGGTGCAATATATTTTAACTATAAAAAATTAAAAATTTATAAAAAATAAAGAGTATTAAAAGTTACTTAACTTAATCGTATTGTTATGTGATTTTTCTGTCGTTTTAATAGGTATCATTAATGGTAAGTTTAGTATGCATATACATTTTTTCAATTTTTAACACCACAAAATTTTTTCAATTTAATTCGTGGTTTCCGTACAATCCATAGTCAGCGAACATATAGTTTGTCATTTTATAATTTTTTTAACGTAGTTCCTAAACGCGTTTTGTTGGTGTAATGTAACTTTTATCCATGACGGCAGTTAATTTAGTGAGTTACATTTTTTTATATTTTGTGATAAACTTATTAAGTGTATTATTCATTTCAAACGTGGCTGAGATACCAAAGCCGATTAAAAGTGTTTGGAGTTTTTCACTTAATGAACCATATTCAGTACCACTGTTTTTCCGTAACTGAGTTCTTTTAATTGTCAGTCAGGCTATTGCAATTGTTACTATGTTTTAAATTGTTAATTCGAAGGGCAATATGTTTTCTAATTAAGTCCTCTGGATAAGCAGTGCTGATTAAAATATTTATGACCATTTTAATGTTATTTATGAGGAATTTGGGGTTGACGTTGTATATCATGGTTAATTTTTGTGTATTAGGTAGTTCGAAAAGTAGTTTAAAACACGTTCTGAGTAGGTTGGTTTTGGGTACCAGTTAGTTTCAGTAACATTACTATAGATTATGTCACACACGTCTGGGAAATTTGTTTTTCAATTGTTTTCTAACTCAAGAATAAACTAGAGTTAGAGACGATACGTATTAAAAATTTCAATAATGTTGTTAATGCTGTTATACATAACAAGAAAACGTCATCAAAAAATAATCTAAATGGGTTCAATTAAGAATTAATTTAAGCAGCGATTTTCTATATTCTCACTTTGAATTCTGAAAATATTGTTGATAATGGAGAACACAAAATGAATCTTTTATTTTTTGGTTCGTTTCGTTATTAAATCGGAAATGTAGAGCAATATCAGATTAATAGCAATTTCCATTTCATATACTTAAAAAATGGTCTAATTTTTTCATAGTGTTTTTAAATGAATGAATTTATTAATAATGCAATTGAGTTGCACTCAATGGCAGTTACAAAAAAAGTTCAAAATAAGGATTATGAATAATTACAAAATTATAAAACAATAATTAATAGTAAATTACATTCTTAAAGATAAAATTACATTGCCCATTGTTAAGATATTATTTCGTCGCGTTACACTTTACTTCTCTTGCACTTCGCGATCACTTACACTTCCTAATTCTTCCCTAGAAAACTTTGTTATTCTGCAGGTAAATTATTCCAATTCCTTATAGTCCGGTTTAAAAACGAAATTTCCCAGCATTAATTTTAAGGCTGCTCTGCCCAATTTTACAATGATGATCCCCTCTACAATAATAATTTGCATGTAAAAAAATGCGACGAATGATAAGATGATTCACGACAATAGTCATAACAGACACTAAAGTAAACATTTCACATAAGGATTTTATATAGGATTTCTCAATAAAGGCGAGTCAATGTTGAAATGGAGTAAAACAAGCTGTTTATGAGCTATTAACGAAATTCTGTTTTTATTTTAAAGGCCAATACATAGCCTTTAAAATAAGAAATATCTGATGATGAGACAGTGCGTTCAATAGATTGTAAAAAAAAGCTCATGCTTGGTGTTAAGGAATAATAATATACCAAATATGGTTAGTATAATTGTTCATACATTTAAGTAGGGAAGAATATATATATACGTTACAAAATGACATTGTCAAGTTAATTAAAACAATTAATAAGGACTGGTGACTTATCTAAAGTTCAGAGATGTAGCTTCAGGTTATTGAGCTTTCGGAGGCACTGCCCCTTTCATCAGAAAGTTAGGAAAACATTTCGAGTCACGGCCAGCCGTCGACTTTCCATCTCTTTTCTCTGTCATTATTAATTAAATATGAACTTATTTATTTGTATCCGTTTACTTCAACAGAGGAAACAAACATATAAAATAATATGTTGTCTGAAATGAAACGAAAGAATTCAGTCTGAAATTTATTTTTATTTAAATATATACATTTACGAGCTTTCAACTATTGTGTCGTATTCAACCGTAATATGAGGAAAAAGAAAGAATACACTCGGCAAAACTTAATTTCAATTTACAGAATAACAGTGTTGCAAAGATAAACAAACAAAACGTACCTTACGGTGAGTCATACAATAATAGTTCAAATGCTTAAATGTATTAAATAAGTTAGATATAATTCCCAATATGACATATAATATTGTGAATAATAGCTCTGGTTACAATCTAAAAGCGTAATATGTCACACAAGTCATACAACCAGTCGTAGAATATACATCAAAATATACAATATTCAACCATTTAACTTAACGCATCCAATATAATAAAATACACACTAGACATATGAAAACCGTTATCCTTCATAAAAACTAATGAATTAATACAATTTGAATTTAAGGGAATCAATTACATTAGTATAATACGTTTCCCATTTCAGAGTCCTCGTTTTTTAAAATTGACCGGAATTATCGTTCTTAATTGATAAAGATTGCCTCAGCAAATCTTAATTTGCACCTATGTAAATTAGTATGCAAAATGTTACATTTGTTGAATTCAAATACATATTGACAAAATTTGGTATGCCAGATAAAACCCGTATTGATCCTTGATTTTGGTTTTAAGCTTAGTTTAAATTGATATGCCCTGTTTCTTAAACATTGGGTGGTGTAACAAATATATATATCCATTAATTCAATTTTTACTACCAAGAATTTTATTGAATTACGTTAAAAGACATTTTAAATTTATTATGATAATAAGTTTTCCTTATTTTAATTAGTCACTTAAATAAACCAAAACTATAATTTAATTTTGATATCAAAATTTATTTTGAAGAAGCTTTCGGCTTTGACATATTTATGTACAAAATAAAAGACAATTTTTTTAAACATATCAAATTTTTTTATTGAATTTTTAAAAATTATGACTTAAAACAAATTTGTTTTTCCCCAATGATTTAATGTTTAAAAATATTATACATACCCTCATGTAATTTACTGAGTATATAAAATTTCTAATTTTCTTCATGGATTTGTACTCGATTTCAGACTGTTCTGACCTACACAGAGCATTTTTCGAACTTCGGAGTTCCAAAAGTTCATGCTGATATGCTTACCAAGCACAAACGGCAACATACAACCATGAATCGTCAAAAATTTACATTAAAACTTTTCAATGAGTCCTAAACTTGCAATTTAGCCACGTCAAAATTTAAATGTTAAAAATGTCGATGATAATCATAATATTCAAATTGATTTATCGAATGTTGTAAATCGAGATTTGATAAGTTTAAGTCTAATTTACCTAATTCTTAAATTTTAACTAAAAGTCTGTTTTACTCTAAAACTTGGGCGTAGTGTTTGGATATTTCTTCACTTTCCTTTCTGAAATTCTAGAGCTTTTTCCAAATAAATTTTGAAATCTAAATTATAGTTTTGGTTTATTTAAGTGACTGATTAAAATAAGGAAAAATTATTGTCCTAATTCAATTTTGTCTTATAGTGCAGTACAGATTGGTACAGTACAGATTGGTTTCATTTTACTCATCAGTAATTATCACCAGTCTTTATATAATTGCTATAATTTATGAAAGACATATTCGTCTGAATCTATAGCCTAATATTCATTGAGAACTATTTTTTCAGCAAGTAAGTAACTTTCAAAAAATTTTGGGCGGTGTTGTAATGTTTCGTAAGCTGTTGTCTATGCCCAATCAATATGTAATATAGCGTGGAGATGTATATCATCTTTTTAAAAGCACGACTCTCAGCCCTCCACTGTCGTGTATCCCTACAGAGTAAACAAGGGGCGGATCCTTTTCATCCAGGCAAAAAGTCCAGAAACAAGTCGCGATGCAATCTGCCCTGCGGCCCGGAAACTGAATTTGCTCAAAAACAGCCAGGCACTGATGTCGTTTCTACCCCTGTCTGGATTCTGCGAGGGCGCAAAGAAATCGTTTTCTTGAGTTCTCGTCATTGCAAAATCCTATAGACAAAGATGTGAAGTAATCCTGAAGCTTTACTTCAATTGGTCCAATTGCTAAAGGAGGTTTAGCAATCCGTAACCGAGTCAAATTTTCTGGAATACGTCACTTTGAGTTCTGACACCTACTCGTATTTAGGTATATCTGCTTGATTATACGCGTATATACTTATAGTATATGTCTTAAACAAAAAAAAATTATTTCATTTTTAATCTTTTTTGTTTTACGTTTAAGTATGACGCGTCGTGAGGGTGAAATATAAATTTTTTGGCCATAAGTGGAGCAAGAAGCATCATTTCGTGTCTGCTGTGGTCATTAGTTTTCACAGAAAATAGGCCAATCAGAACAAGATTAAAATTTTACCGGCTTTTGTAAAACAATTTATTTCTAATAAGAATCAAGAAACTGATGATAATGGGACTTCCTTTTTTGTGTGAAAATAGTAATAATTTTCTTCCACTTTTATGGGTAGCGTAAATCATTTCAGAAATAGGCTAAGAAAAATTAAGTGAGTAAGTAGATTTGTTTTAGAATCAGTGAAGTGATAAAAGTGAAGTGCAGTGAAGTGATTTTTGGGTGGCACTTTTCTTTTCTTTTTCAGGTAAAATACTGCACTTCAAAATTCTTCCTTAGTGTTAATTTTTTGTAATTGTATTTGTGTTTTCTTTGTATATAGCTGCCACCGGGCAAATGCCCAATAGCAGCTAAGTAAGTAATAATAATAATAATTTGTAATGAGTCCCACACGACTTTACACTTGCAAATACCTCGAGAATACTTTCCAAACCAACCTAGTTTCTTTTCCGCAAAAATAGCATAGGTTGGGTAACAGAAGACCGGTTAAACATCGTCATTTATTCACACCATTTTAGCGAAAATCATATTTAACTCAACGCGCACTATATGCATACAAAGCTTACCAAACAATAACAAGGAATGACAGCATAGTGCATTATCCAGAATCAGATCCATCCACTCGGATTTAACTCACTCATACCTGTTTTTAAACTCAATCGCTCTATTTCCGCATATACTAACCAAGTACATGGTACTTGACACCCAAGACTCTCCATCTTCTAGAACACAGACCTGAAAGCATTAAACACTGCGTAAGATGTGAAAGAAAGTAATGTGTTTCTTTAAAGTCATGAACAGTTATTTTACACATCAGTTTGTAATAAAACAACTCCACTCCACTAGGTAGTCGATAATTATCTCAAAAGTAGATACAGCTTTAAATAAATGTTATACGGAAACAACATAAATTCAATAGCCAGTGTCGCTGGAATCATTTATTTAATTTGTTACTTTTTTATATTTAAAAACAAATCACATTACATCCATTATTTTGGGAATTTCATCATTGATGTGAATTATGTATTTCTGAGTTTCTCTAGAATGTTGAAATTATAAAATAAGTTGTTCAAAATGTAGACTGGCTTCAAAATATGTAGCAGTTGAGGGTATAAATGAGAATACAATGCTATTGAAAAAAAATTATAATATAACAATCCACCTTAATTTTATCCAAAAATACATTTGGATCTTAACCAAATAGTATTAATTTAAACTAGGTGAATTTTATAAGATTTATTTATCAAAGCATTTTCTAATACTTCACTTCGGTGTAACATAACAGTACATAGATCAAATTAATCACATCCACATTTCTAGGAAATAAGGGATTTCGTTCCTTTAAATTTATTGATGAAAACAAATAGATTAGTTGTAAATACTACATTTTAGAAGCTGTTTTGGTGGACGTAATGCAAATGTTTACTGACAAAAAGTCTATTTTTCTAATATCATCACAATTGCTATAAATTTATTCAGACTGATATTTATAATAACATTCTTAATTATATTAGTCAAAAAATAAAAAAGAACTGTATAACTGTTCAAATCATTTGTTTAGATGTAGATGGTTTTCGCATTATAAAAATTTTCGTATTCCGATACAATTGTTAGATAATAATAAATTATCTGAAAGAACACTTGCGTATGTTTTGACATAAAATTAGATAAGAATTAAAGGCCGGTATTACAGAAAATTATTAAATTTTGAATAAGAATTGAAAACATAATTATAAACAGACAGTTTTGTCAATATTTATAAAAGACTGAAGTAATAAGACACACAATACGGTTTTCGCACAAAACACTCTTACCCACATCAAATATACCGCCTTTGCAACCTCATAAACGACTTCTTTGAACAACGCAAATCCCTCATCGCCACCTTTATTGACATCGAAAAAGATTTTGAAAAAATTCACCACCCTTTCCCACTATCAAAAGTTAAGGACTTTCTAAATGATATCCACTACAGAATACTACTAAACTACCTTTATAGCTGATCCTTCTCTAACAAAATAAATAACCACCTCTCCCAACCTCGCTCAATAGCGCCGGGCGTCCCCCAAGGAAGAGTCATTGACCCCTTCATATACCACATCTTATCCCACGATATCCCACAACAGTCCAACACTAGCACAATATATTTCTCAGACCACGTAGCCAACTCCTATGGAACCTCCTCTCTCATCTCCAATTTCCAACCACTGCAATCAGCGCTCAACAACCTAGAGCAATGGTCCAAACAATGGCGAATCAGCATCAACCCCACCAAATCAATAACCATCCCAGTCACACTTACAAAAAACACTCCTCTCCAAATCCACCTCTATCTAAACAATTCATTAACCCTACAAAAACAGAATCTACCTATCTATGAATCATGTTTGATTCAAAACTTTCGTAGAAACTTCATATTAAGTTAATCATATCCAAAACCAACCCTATATCCCCTACTAAACAGAAAAGCCCCTGTAACTATCAGCACAAAACTCCTCCTATACCACTCCGTAATACAACCCACCTGGTCCTATGCCTCGTCCATATGAGGAACAACAACCAAATTCAATTCAACAAAAATTCAAACAAAACATAATCCTATGCACCATTACAAATCCTCCCTGGTACCTGTCATCCACAATAACATAAAACTTCCCAATGTTAACTCCGTAATTTTCAAATCTCTAACCTCCCTAATTAAAACCCCCCAAACCACACGATCCAGCAATTACATGACAATCCTCCTCCATCTCTACGTTTCCGTCGGCCCAAAAGAAAACTCCCAATTGACCTCATCCTTCCCCCTGAACAATGCGAGTCCATATCCGTCGAAATAGATGTCGTTGTTAAATAAAAAGAATGAATTAATTATAATTTTTTAATTATATGTTTTCGCCCTATTAATAACGCAATACAAAATTAATTTAAGCTGATTTACTTAAAAATAAATCTTTTGAATGATATTAATTAGAATAATCATGAACCATATATATATTTCGGATGATGTCACATACAAAAAAATTAAGTCTTAAGATTTCCTGGAATTGAACTTAAAGTAATCTGAAACGGTGTGAAAAGATTGATATGACTGTAGAGATTCAAAGAATTGGTTCTTCATAAGAATATCATGATGGAAATATTGAAAACATCTTCAACATGACAGCAATAGACTTGGAGAAATATTTATTTGGGTCGGAATAAATAGATTAAATCGTTAAACATTGTTTTATGTATCCGTAAATTAACACTGGCTAGAAAATAGTAATAATTTTGATTTGGATCATAATCTGAAGATATGAGAAATTTAGCTTCTCATTCCTATACTGGCGAATAATTTTTTTCCCATTATTCGTATAGAGTGTACTACGAATAACAGTAATTAAAAATCGAATAAAATATACCAAAAAGTAAGCTGCAGGTATAACTCATGTTAAAGTAATTTAGACTACAACGCAACAAAATGACTGAGTTTACGGTGTTAGTAGATGAGTAAATTTTTCGATACTGTAGTTCTGAAAGAAGAAACAGCATTTTTTTATGCTTTACAGTTTGTGAAATGTGTGTCCCTCCGGAAGAAATACGCGTTTGTTAAATACGCATTTCAGACCGCTTAATTAATATACTGAGAATCTCAAGAGACTTATAACGTGAGGAACATTTCTCAAAGTTAATAAAATATTAATTCACGGAATTAACATGGGAGCCCAGCATATGCATCTTATGAAATTTCAAATGTTACGTTAATTATGTTAAAGAAAGCGCCTGTCCAAAGTAAATATAAATTTATAAAAGAATTAAAAAAAGCGCCAGGCATGTTTCAAATTATAAACACAGTTTATTATGCTAACCAGACGGTAATTGAATTTTTTCTGAAATTAAACGTGAACATACTTATTTTTAGAGATGATTGTTTTTTAAAAAATTATTTTATCGTGTTTACAAAATACGTATAACAATTTTTTATCTCACAGCATTTCATTTTCATTCGTTTTATCTTCTTCGTGTAAACACGTAGATGTCTACTCCAGATTTTAAATGAGACGGCCTTGGAAAGGAATAGATATTATAAATTTATAGTATTTGTGTGTTTTCCAGGATTTCATGTATTTTTCTTCTTGACTGTTAAACTTGCATTGTTTTGTAGTACAAATAACATACGGCAAACAACCGCAGGAACCTGTTAGACCATTGAGATTTTCATGACGTGATATAGACACGTGATTTGTTCAATATTTTTTACAAAATATTTAGTTTTATATATCTGAATAAACGTGAAAATTAATAAAAATAAAAAGCTACAGAACTGAATAATTTGGGTTTGTGAAATGATACACGTAAATATAATACATAAAATATACCTGTAACAATCACCCAAATAATGTAATAACGATTCGCATTGTCACAAAATATTAATTTAGTTTTAAAGAGTATTTATCACACGGTAAAATAGTTCAAAATATTATTTAAATCTTCTGAGGAAACTCTTATTACGAATATCTCTTTTCTGCATCTCTTAGATATGCTTGAATGAATCGTGAGACTAATCGTAAATTAGTTGTATTTGCGACGTTTCGGCACAAGTTTAATACCTGGCTTAATAGTTGAATGTGTTGTGTGTTCAAAATTTAACTACAGAGTAAAGGAAACTGTTACATTCAAAGAATAAAATGAAAATGGAACACTAGAACAGTTATTGAAAGAAAAACTTAAAATTTATCCAGAAAACAATTTTGCAATCCACATTTTACAATAACGTGCGGTTAGCTCATTAGTTTATATTTGGTACAGTAACGTAATTTTGTTCTCAGCTCAGTGAGTTAATTTTTATAAGCACTTCAAGCCAAAGACACTGGTTGTGTTTAATAAATTTTATATACAATCGATGCGCCCGTGACCTGGGCTGCTATCAGGTTAGGTTTGCGTCCACAATAATAAAATTAATTATGTTTTGGTACAGCTTCGAAGAGTCATTTATAAATTGCTGCCAATTATCTCCGATATTCGTCACGCACATACAAAATAATATTTGAAAAATAGAAATACAAACAATTTAAATAATCATAAATAAACTCAGAAAGAAGCTTAAACTATTTATGAATATTTTTATATTAGAACAAAACCATATAATACGTTCGCTTCGAAATCCGTATGTAAAAAAAGTAATGGCTAATTAAAGTTTCTTATCGATAAATTTATTATTTATATAAATTCATCACATAAAGCTACAATGCTTTTTAAAACTCCTGCTCCAACAAGAATGACAAATAGTGAGTTTATCTATCAAAGATTATTAATGTAATTACATAGTTTGCTAATAACCCTCGGGTTGATGTGACATAAAACATTAAGAAAAGATACATACTATTAAGAAATACAAAGATCACAAAGCAAGGAGCAAATTTAACTGTACTTTAATTGAACGCTCGAATAAATGGTAAAAAGCTTATGTGACATACTAAAATAAGTTCATAAATTTTGCGACACATTTTGAATGTCTAAAATGTAGGAAATTACCGTAAATGTACTAACAAGACGAGTTGCCTCTCACGGTTACGAAATAATACAATATATTCATTTTCAAACTAGGTGCCGATCCTAGCTGATGCAGGTTTTCTAGGGCTTTCCCTGCATCTCTTTAGGTGAAACACAGGGTAGGATCTCAAACTATAGCCAGGGGGCCCTAGTCAACCCCTAGCTACCTTGCTCTAACTTCCGCATCCCCCCTTTTCATTTCCCTTCCTATGCTATGAAAGGGGATTTGCCTGGGATCATCCTCATGTAGCCTGTTAACTAAAAAAAAGATGTTATAGGCGGTCAAGGTGCTTGTATGAGTTTTCTCTCGCAGGTATTTTCCCCCAGAGTGATTCGGGGCTCACCTGAATACCTCGTACTGTCTGTTTTTTTTCTAAGTTCACACATTCCGAGACACCTTCACCTATTTTGGGAGGTTTATGTACTGGGGTCGAAGACCTTGGGCATAAGGTAAGAGTCCACCGTTGATCCCATTGGATCAGCCGGACAACTGCACCCTTAAAACTTGTGGAGACACGGAGAAGGGAATGCTGTGATCCCACAGCAAACTCTTCTCCCGTCATTCGACAGGGCGTGAGAATAGTATCCAATGCCCGACCTACCTGATGCAGGTTTTCTAGGGTTTTCCCTGCATCTCTTTAAGTAAAACACCGGATAGGATCCTTAGACTGTAGCTCGGGGGCCCTAGTCAAGCGTTGGCTACCTTGCTCTACCTTCCGCATCCCTCCTCTATATTCACTTCCTATGCTATTAAAGGGGAGTTTCCTGTTTCAGGATATTCCTAATGTTATAGGGTTTTCTCAGCAACTCTTTAGATGAAAAACCCGGTAGGCCTAGACAACCCTTGGATACTTTGCTCTACCTCTCCCTCTATTCAATTCCCTTTCTATGGTATTAAATCGGAGTTACTTATTTCAGGTCACCCTCATGTAGCCTGTTGACCAAAAAAACACCATTTTATGAGGAGTATGTACTGGGGCCTAAGACTTCGGGCATACGGTTAAAGTTGTTCGCTAATCCCATTGGATCAATCGTAAAACTGCCTCCTAAAACTGGTGGAGACACGGAGAATGGGATGCTGCTGCGACCCCACAGAATACGCATTTCCAGTCATTCGAAAGGGCGTTAGAATAGTATCCAAAAGTCCGACATACCTGATGATGGTTTTCTAGGCTTTTCCCAGTATATCTTTTACATGAAACACGGGGTAGAATCCTTAAATAGTAGCCTAGGGTCCGTAGTTAACCCTTGGCTGCCCCTCCCCCCTAAAAAATATACAAAAACATACAATTATTTGTCTGACGGAATCACGATTTCTTGTAAATAGAAATTATTGTTGGACAATTACATTTATGAAGAATGTAAAAAAGTATAGAAACTTCTGCTCTAGTTAAAAATTAAGGAAAAACAAAAAGAAACCAGGCCAAATGAGTTGATAAAAAATGCCATATTTCTGTAACCATTGTCGCTTTTCTCAGTTGACTTTCTTTATATTTATTTATCTTTTTGTTAGTTTTTTGAAATTCCTTTATTCTTAAAAGGTTCCATTTTGAATAGATGTTTCATATAAAAGGTACTGCTTCAATCCATTACATGTAAGTGAAAGTCCGTTAAATTAACTATCGAGTCGAGTATATTTGAAATACTTGTACGCACCCGGATTCAATATAAAAATGAGTATTTTAATTATAGTATTAATTAACAATTGTATTTAATTAATTTTATATTATTTCAATATTGATTTGGTTCGTGGTATACATGTTGGTCATGTTTGTGTTTTGCCGTACATATTTCTCTTTTACATAATTGCAGTCAATATGCTTAGTATTTTAGTTGCAAACCGTTAACCAACACTATTCATGAAAATTAATTAATATGAGGTAGTATATAACTACGTATATAGGACGAAAGGCTCTCGTCACATGATTCTGTGGCTAAATAAATTCTCATTAGTATTTAATGTGAAAGGCAACTATTTTAATTCCGGATTCAGTTCCTGAAATTTATTTCGGAATTTTAAACAGGATACGGCCGAAACTATGAATATTAAAACCAACAGTCGCGAAAGTTTCACTTGTGATAATTTAGCCACGCAAAATTAAAAGTCCTTGCAACATTCCTCTGACAAAATTTTGCTCGTAGAAACTATGCGACATTCCCAGAGAGGAATTTTAGCCCAGCCTTTGGGGCGGCGTGTTGTGGCAGTGACTACCACAGTCAAATGAGGCTGGCTCTACACGTGCCGTAACAGGCTGGGAAAGGTTTCCATTGCCAATAAATGCAAGGATTTGATGTCCTCAGTCAGATAGTATCATCAACTTATAACATACATGGATGCCTTCAACACTAACTGTTTGCTTACAAACCAGCTGCTCGTAATTTAAGAAATGGGTCAAATAGAAAATAATTCAAGTTTTTAGTATAATCTTTCTCAAATAGTCTAAACTTGAATTTAATAAAAATAAAAAAAATATGTTTTAAGCCTGTTATATATAATTTTTTAAACGTTTTCCTTTATCCCTTGTAAATATAAACCTGATGAATTTGGAGACAAGAGTAGAGGAAGCCGCAAATCAACTGATGAACTTGTAATGTTTTCATAATATATATAAAACGTTTTCCATTTTTCTTTAAGTATAAATACCTACACCTGCTATATGCCAACATGTAATTACTATTCTCTTATCTAATTATCATCCGTTAGAGTTTAAAAACTTTTCCTCAAAAGATATCTGTTTCAAATTTCTCAATTTATCTACACAACATAATTTCTATTATTTATACACAGCAACATCTTCTATCCAGATTTATAAAATCCATAAAGTACCGATCAATAAATTTAACCATCAAAATTTTATTTACAAAATATATTATGAAAACGGCCAGACAAATAGGCTTTGTCTAATACCAAATCTCTGGCATGTATAATCTTTGTTTTCTTATCTTTGGTTCTAAAACTTCTTTTCGTGGTTAATATTTTCTCGTGTTTGGTAAAGACCTACAGGCAGGCCGATACTATATCACTTAAATTTAATAAATATTGTCTGTAATTATAGTTTTTATAATTAATCTAATGCAATTTTTTAAAAACATACTAACCTACTTGTCTTTTATAACTTGACAAAATAAATATTTTCTTCGTAATCTTATTTTAATAAGAATAAAAATTCTATGACATCTTATAGAATTAGGTAATTTTCCTTTACAGAACTTGTGTTCAACGCACTAACTTACATGATATATTAATTTTTTGGTCGACTACATATGTACTATATCCCCATTTTAAATCAAATAAATCTAAAAGAAATATATAATCGAATAAAAAGTATCCCTGATTTATGAATTTATTTATGGAAATTTTCAATAATTTAGTTCATAGCTTTCCTCCAAATTAACCAGTTTTTATATTTTTCTAAGGTTTTTCCATTCTTTGAAATTGGAGAGCCAGTTCGTGATGATTGAGTATCGTTACCCACGTCAAAATTTGTAATGTGAACTAATGAACTAATTCACAGGTTATTGGAAAAGTTGTCGGGTTTCCAACCGGGTGGCGTCCAAAATATGATTTCTGTACGCTTCAAAAGTAGGCTGTACCGTAATGCAGACAGCAGTAAGGTTCGTGACACGTCTTTTATGAACTATTGCCGGTGAAACAACCGTTTTATTTTTCTTACCTCTTAGACGCTACTCTCAAATAAAAATTTATACATTTTATCGGACCATCATGCAATCAAAATCATCAGAATTGCACATTCAAAACTTTCGTTATCCGTCGGTAATCTGCAAACGTTATCCCAACATCATGAAAATAAATCTATCACCCTGAATTAAATTATTATCTGCTATAAATAAAACTGATAAATTGGTTTATATAATTTTAACAATAAATGTTTTATTATACATATTTCTCTACCTCTTACAATGGTAAACGTTGTCAAATAATTCTAATTCTTATTAGTTTGGCCCCAAAACCCCCTGAGGACCTTGACACGTTCCGAATATGGAGTGATACGTGGCCAGCGTATCGATTTTCCACCATCCTTAATCCCAGTTTGCGTGACCGTGAGTCAAATAATTACAAGTAATATTCACTATAATTGTAAAACATTGTTCATGACATATGACGTGGTATGCAGAGGGTAATTTAAAAAGTGATATTTATTCAAAATATAACGAAATTTCGTATAGGATGGCATTTAAACCATTATTTTTATTTATTTTTGTGTAGTAGTACTCCGTCCTTTGAGCGGTCTCATGCAAATCTGCATGCAAAAATTTTCTGCACAAGCGTTTTCATTTCTACATAACTAACACATTCCCACATCCACCCTAAGCTAAGCTTGTTAGCGTATTCCATCCTTTTCCTCCCTCTTCTGTTCTTATCCCGCACACTTCCCTCAGGTTCTAATTTTATAAGACCCTTATGCCTCGAAACGTGGCCTATTAATCTACCCCTACTCTTGGTCTAAGTCCTCCAAATTTTTCTCTCTTCCACTATTCTGATTATAACGTTATAATTTGTTACTCTATCCACCCACCTGATTTTCAGTATTCTTCTATAGTACCACATTTCGACAACTTCTATTATTTTCCATTCTGCAACTACTATAGTCCACGTTTCGTCACACTTCATACGAAAACTTTTAGTAATGATTTCCTAATATTTATTCTGATATTACTCGTAAATAAATTCCTCTTCCTTGAGATATATTCTATATTATTAAGTTAAAGAGCAAGGGCGACAGACTGCAAACTAGTCTTACTCCTTTATTGATTTTTGATTTTTTTTGCCCGTCAATTCTAATTACTCCAAACTGCATTCTATAGACGGTACATTAATACTACTTAATTAGTAATAAAATTAATTATAACAATCAATTCATTCATGCATTTCGTATTATACAGTTCGCTTGGTCTATTCCATCATTGCTCATTATAAGAATTATACGTCTGTTGCTTCACTGTTTATTTTATTTGATTTCATATCACTTTATCGATTTCAAAATAATTGTGCGTATTTTCACAATATAACAACAGGGATGTTTTAATTTTCAGTTTTGGTAAATAAATAATCTACAATTATATATTCTAATTTTTATTTGTATCTGGTTATGTCTCCTATGTCACTGGAAGGAATATTACAAAAATACTTAATATATATTTAGTCATTATTATTTTGTTAGAGTAGTTTTAACAATAGTGATGATTTCAATATTAATTTAGCTTCGTTTACTGGTAAAAGTGTTTTTAAAATTCAAGATTACAAAAAATACGTTCATAAAAACTTAGCGATAGAGAAAATTGAATATTAATTGAAGTATTGGGATGGAAAAATAATATCAGGATAGGAAATCAAATCCGGGACCTCCCCTTTAAATGGTCTACTCTTTAACCGCTAACTAGATTTCAAATCCAAAGCTAAATTCCTCCATTAATGAGACTTATCTCAAATTCTCTGAACCACATTTCATACATGGGCGAAATTTTAGGATTTCTATGAAGAACGGATGTTACATGACAATTGATCATCGATTTTTAATATCTACGCAGAGATTTAATGAAAATATTTCTTACATTCTTGAAGTGATAGCATTGAAACCTATGATGAATATATATGTAACGTCCGTTTTTCATCGAGACCCCAAATTTTCAGCCACGTAGGAGTTGTGTTTCAGTAAATTGTAGGTGAGACTGGCTCAGGTCTACGCAATCGACGGCGGAAACTCCCGCGAGATTTGGAGTCGACTCGGGTATCTCAATGATTGAAGAGTAATTCATGATAAGGGGAGTTTCCGGGTTTGATTACCGGTACGGTCTAAAATCTTCTATAATGAAAAATTTAATCCAGTTTATCTAATGTTATTATATAAATTGTTCTTTTACATGAGGCTCGCGTAATTGAGATTAATTATTCTTTTATTTGTATAGTATTTTGAGAGAGGGTAGCAGATTGCTCTATAGAACTTACTTATAAAAATTAATAAACTGATTTGTTATAGGAAGAAGTTATTGCTGGGCAGATTCAAGTACCTCCTGTATTTCGGATGCGTATGTTCAAAATTAGATAAATACAAAGCAAGATAATATCTTTAATTCTGTGCGTATTATACTTTTAATCCGAGCATTGATTATTTTATTCATAATTTAATTCGAATGAGAACTCCCGACGTAAGTTGTTGAGAGTGTGTCGTAATTTAACCGTCCGTTAGGTGCGCCTCATATTGTAGAGCTTTAGGGGCGCTAGACCTAATAGACCTGCGGTTTGTCTTTTACATTTCTGAGCACTATTATAAACCAATAATTATGAATTTACCTTAAGATAATTTACACATATATATTTGAATATGTACACAATTAAAGCATCCAAAAAAGTTTTGGTTACTTAAAACTGTAATATAAATTTTTTATAAAATTCCAATACAAATAAAATTTTAAGTTTTACATTAAACAAAATTTGGTATTTTGTGTATACTAAAAATATTGAAACTCTATTTTAGAAACAAAACATCAGTTTTAGGCCTGAAAGATCAACCGCTGAAACTTGTTCAAGAGTTTAATTAATAAAAATGCAATCAGATCTAAATACATAAATTATACTGTCTGTGGAAACCTTTTTTGAAGATTTGTCAAAACATTCTTGTCAAATTATGTTAGTAAATAATTGCAAACACAAATAATTACTGCAATTTTACAGCAATATTGAGTTTTATGCTGTTGTTTAGTTTCTTTGTATAGTCCACAGTGTGTTTCCTAAAGTCTTCGTAATTCGCTTATTGTTACCTCTACGTTATCTTCAGTTTCCAATTCTTCAATATCGTCTTCCGGTACAACATTTTAGTCACAGATATCATCTTCTAAAATAAGACGAACCTCTCCTATATTTTCTTTTTGGTTAACAGGCTACATGAGGGTGATCCTGAAACAGGCAACTCCCCTTTAATAGCATTGGAAGGGAATTGAAAAGGGGGGATGCGGAAGGTAGAGCAAGGTAGCCAAGGGTTAACTAGTGCCCCCGGGCTATGATTTAAGGATCCTACCCGCTGTTTCACCTAAAGAGATGCAGGGAAACCCCTAGAAAACCTGCATCAGGTAGGTCGGGCATTGGGTACTATTCTCACGCCATTACGAATGACGGGAGACGAGTCTGCTCTCTCTCTCTCTCTCTCTCTCTCTATTTTCATTTTATACTTTTCTTTACTCATATTGCAAAACTGTTCATTCACAGAAAAGTTATGAAAGACAAAAACCACAAAAATTTATTCTATCCGCTTATAAAAATAAATATGTATGTAACAAAAATAATATATTTAATGTTGAACGTGAATACTCTTCTGCAATTTCTACAAAAAAGAACTCAATAATCGCAACGTAGTGTAGGAAATAGTAGCAGATACGCTTTGTTTCTTTCCCAATCTCTCGTCATTTTCTTCCAAACTTCGGCCTTTTCTGGAATGTAACCTCGGCACCCTATTGTAAACACATTCTTCTTGCCTGGCTTTCCAAATGTAAAAGAAATTAAACGGCATAGGTCCGCCGGGCCTGACGCGTCTAACCGAGGGCCAAGAGACGAACTTTGTCACAAGGCATTCACATATTCGTTATTTTAAAAACGCTAATGAATGCATACTATAGGACGTAGATTATATTGCATTAAATATTTAAATCTAAAGTTACGTAAGCAGCTGCAACAATAAAGGTACTCAGCTTTTATAATTAAAACTGTGGATGAATAAACCATAAATAATATATATATATTTGTCTAGCAAAATACGTACTCTATACATACTTTATGTAAATTTTCACTTCATAGCCCCTTTGATAACAGATTGAATCGTAAAACGTAATATTCTCTTTATTTCAGCTCATCTTTCACTATTATTTTTCTTTTATTAGCAGTTCATCTTTGAATTTTTTGCAGTGATTCAGTTATCTGACATTATTGAATTTACAATTAAATAATTAGCCAATATGTAAAAACTTACTTCTTATATTGTGACTTTATCAAATACAAATAATTAATCAAACTCCAACTGAAGCTAACTACAGACGAAAAAATTAAAAATATAATAAACACAATGTTACATTAATATATGAATTAAATTAATAAAGTAATACTGATATTTTGAATACATAGAAATAAACAAAAGTTTGCTTCCCAGTGACAGTTACGTACGAAATTTTATTTAACATTGCGTTATTATTGTGGACTCTTAAAATTCAAACATGAGAAACAAAATAAATAATAAAAGCATAAAAAAAGTAAATCATGAATTGTTCTTATAATTTGTTTTGTCTGTAGTTAACTATTTTGCTATTGATTATTTATCCGTACCTGAAAAAGTCCTAAAACCTGGACGAAATGTTATTAAAGAACTTAAATAAATAGCATTTTGCTGACATATTGGCTTAATTGCTTATTTGTGAATATCATTTTCTCTCAATTTATTTTACACACACGAATGGAAATGATATTCATCGAGGTTTTGGCAATACATAAATTCTATATCATTTACGTTGGTCGATCTACTTCGGGTAACGCCTAATTATTAATAATCAATCAAATGAAATATTAATTTAATTTTCTCATAATGGACGCCACAAATTTGATTTGGTTTCATACGGAAATCCTGGAATAAACAGGCACAAATCGCTTTAATCCAACTTCGGATTTGCTTTAAAATTTGTACAGTAATTACAGTTGGTTCCGGACCTATGCGTTTGTATAAAATTCATTTTTTTTGGAAGATTACCACTAAATTCATTAGCGTTTCACTGCCAGTAAATGTTTCTAGCTTCGAATTTATATTTTGATGTATCACATAGAAATTGCGTATCGCAATCTTGCACAGGAAGATCGATTGTTTCCAGAGGCTTTCATAAGTAGTGTTTCCTCAGGGCGTGACGTGTGATCAAGACTGATGTGGTAATACATTATTCAAAAGCTATCCGACATTGGCCGGCGATGCAGTGAACATCTGGAGCCCCGCCGACGCAATTGGACGGCGTCGGGCAAATTGCGCCCCCATGTTATAGCCCCTCATACGTAGAGACGAGGCATTTCTTTTGGACGAACTCTAGGAATTTCTATTCATAACCTCGTTGACTGTAGAGAAAAAATGAAGTCTTGAACGGGTGGTAAGTAAGCCATACGTAGAATCCAAAAATTATTTAATAAATCATAAAAATCTATTTTAAGAATTCAAATTTAGTCTTTTACTGTCATTTCCAATGTTTAGTTGATTGATTGAATTGATTTAATTTGAAAAGCATACAAAGTTCGGTAGATGCTTTAATTCTTTATGCATTGTTGCCACACTAAGGTCCTTATATTTTAAATTCTAGTACAAGCAAGTATTTAATATTTGGTAAGTATTATTTTTGTATGGAACTGTCTGAATTTAAGAAGAAAACAACAGACAAGTTATGTATATAATAAGAAAAAAATTTGATTAATTAATTTACCCGTGAAAGTTTTACTGTACATATTCTGAAAATATGCATTGATATATAAAACAGTATATTAGACTTTCCTCCATAACTACTTGAATTTTTCTAAATAGAAAATTATTTCGGGGACTTAACTCGACCCCTTAATTTATCCATTTACATATTGTTGACAATTCTGATTTTCACATGCTTAATTCTGAGTAGAATTTAGAGAGTGTCATATTAAAACCTATGTGAAAATGGCGTGTAGGAAAAAAATTATCTTTGTTTGTAACATAAAATTTAGAGTTACGACCTAATTACTGTAATCTAGTTTTCTATTTCATTCTGATTTTCTAAATTCAGCTTCAAGACCTGTGGCTTTCTTTGAATTAAACTTTTTTCTTTGGGGAAGAGAGGATAACAGGCTACATGAAAGTTATCCAAAAATAGGCAACTCCTCTTACAGCATAGGAAGGGAGTTGAAATGGGGGGATGTGGAAGGTAGAACTAGGTAGCCAAGGGTTGACTAGGGCTCCGGGGCTATAGTTTAAGGATCCTACGCGATGTTTTGTTTCACCAAAATAAATTCAGGTAAAACCCTATAAAACCTGTATCAGGTAGGTTGGGCTATTGGGTTCTATTCTTGTGCTCTTCCGAACGACGGGAGATGAGTTTGAGGTCGCAGCATTCCCTTCTCCGCGTATTTACCACCACCGTAAACCCAAAGTGCCGTTTGATGTTAATAGCCTTATAATTTTTGTTTACAGAGATAATAATATTTATTTCACAAGGACTTGTTCAAAACCTTGGGTTTATTAAATGTATGGTTCTGGATTATTCATTATTATTTATTTCCATATAAGTATTAGTAGACAATTAAGGGAGATTAATTATATATATATACTTAAATTTCAAATAATATTTACCATTTATCATCAAGAAAGTATTCCGTTTTAATCCAATTCCGACTTCAAATATTCGCCGATTCAATAAAATCAACTCCGAACCCAATATATATATATCCTTTCCAGATAAAACTTCAAATGAAATACTGACTAATAATCAACTAAATAATTTGAAAAAGCTACCAATTAATTGAAAGCATGAATTATTCTTTTAACTTAACAAAATAATACGAAGTCGTATGTAATGGAAATACTTTTCTGAGATACCAAGTTCTGAGCTGTCGTCGGTGCCGTAGAGTCTCCCGTACTCGTCCACCGACATCTCGTTCACAGCTCATATATTTTTCTTCGTCAATGACCGTAGAATATAGTCATATCTAATAAAACATGTAACAATTACAACTTACGGAAATAAGGGTAATTTTCAACTAAACGTTTTGTTTCTGTTGGCATTGACAGCACAATATAATTTAAAAGAATAAATTTCCATCGAATATTACTTCTCAATAAGTAATACGATACCGTTTATGAAAATAAAGTGTCTCTTACATATGAAACCCGTGATAATGTTATGGAAAATTAGTAATGTTTAAAACAAAATTGAAAACTGTTGGGTTGCTGAAAGTGTAAAAATTTCCTTATCACAATTGGCATTTGTTTCTGCACATTAAATACGATTCTAAAACAAAAGTTTTATTCATGCTATGCGTTTGTGAAGACTTGGAGAGAAGAGTCACACGGCTGTTACAAGCAAAAATTATTTCGTCTTTACTGTATATATTGTTCGTCGTAAATTGTTTGGCAAATAACTCTGTGATGTTATTCCGACGTGATTTATTCCCGCTCTGTAAATGTATTTTAGTGCTCTTTAAGCAACTGTTTTGTATTATTAAACTCCATGTTGATTTACAGGAGAACCGAATAAAAGGGAAATATAGATGACTGTGTTTCTAGATCAAATACACCGCTACTACAAATGAGCATGTGGTCAATCCCGGCTGATTATGGAGGTTTCCCGTTTGATACGTCATTATATTGGAGTTCCATGTGATACGCGTGGACATAGGAAACCAGAACTACTCTCTGATGAAATATCAAATCAATTCTCGGAAGGAAAGCTTTTAGTTTTGTGTTTATAAATTCTATTAATTAACAATGCTACCAACATATCCGTCAGAAAAAGTCATACAACCGTTTTGGAGAATAATTGGCATCTAAAGTAGGGAGTAATGGAAATCGATTAGGCTCTGAAAGTAGCTATCGTTGGTAGTTACGTGCGGTACTAAATATCCTCACCCTTAAATGAATAAAAGAGTTTTCCGCCCCATTGCGTTGCTAACTGCATTTTTTAAAATTGGAGTTAAGCAACGATTCATGATCAACTATTTCGTAAATATTCACTCCTGTCGGACGAAAATACGAAAAGCTTTCGATCGGAAATAAAGCGGCGTTTGTTAGGAAGAGGTGGAAAAATAAAGAGCATTTAGAGCGGAATGTGTCAGTTTGAATTTATAACAGACAATGCGTTCAAGTCATTTGGGCATAAAGCAAAGATAACACCGTTCAATTTGGTTTCAGCGGCGTTTGTTTATCCGCAGAATTGCCTCCCGTTAAAATTATACTTCCAGGAGGAAAGCAAGCATAGTTCTTTTGCTCCTCTCATATGAACCTTAATGTAACTAAATGACTTTAGAATATGGCAATATATATGAGAATGCTTAAATTGTTGAAGGAGGCCCTATTTATATTATTTCTATCGCCTTTATTTTCATTTATTATTATTAAGTTATTAAAAGAGAGTATTTTTATGTCAGAATTATAAACAACATGTTTGCGTTTGATTTTAAACTTTACTATAGAGTTATAATTAATTTTTTTTAGAAATAAACAATATAGAAAAGAAATGGACACTCTTGAAGGAAGAAGTGGCTAGAGCAGCTAACGAAACAATAGGAATAATAGCTCACACAACAGGAAAGCATGAATAATACAAGAAATAATAAAAATGATTGATGAAAAGAGTAAACATAATAACGCGAGAGATGACAAAGGTAAAGAGCAGTACAGACTCTTGGAGAATAAGGTAGATAGGAAATGCAAAACAGCCAAAGAGGCTTGGCTCCAAGAGAAATGCACAAAGGTTGAAGATTTTAGACGCATCAAAGAAACTTTCAGAGAAAATAAAATATTATAATTAACACCAGGAGGGCGGTTGAGCAGAAAATTCTGGATAGAGAAGAAAATGCGGAAAAATGGAAAGTATATCTAGAAAAACTGAATCACGGCGGAAATCTAGATCCGAAGAAGGGGAGGCAGACGATGAAGGGTTGGGGAAAAAAAATTAAGGTCGGAGTTTAATAGGGCCCTGACAGATCTGAGTAATTGTAAAGCTCCAGGAATTGATAAGCACTCCAGCGGAGTTGAAAAGATCATCTTGGCTGTTCAGGATAATTTGAAAAATATACGAAACAGGAAGAATACCAGAAAATTCTAGTAAAAACATAATTATACCGAAGAGGACTGGGCCTGATGGAAGCTAACAGCACAGGATAATTAGTTTATTATCTTATGCATACAAAATATTAACGAAAATCGTCTATAGGAGAATGGAACGACAAATAGAATGCGAGTTAGGAGATCAGTTTGGTCTTAGAAAAAATGTAAACATAAGAACTTTGCGTCTAAATTTAGGAGACAGAATAAAAAAATCAGACGTACGTTCATGGCAATAGTAGATTTAGAAAAAGCCTTTTATAATGTAAACTGGAACAAACTATTAACATTGAAGATCACAGTTATAAAACATAGAGATAGAAGGCTTATACGTAACCTGTACAAAAATTGTCGTCAGTAATTAAAATTAAAGATCAAGAAAAGAAAGCAGAAATCAAGAAAGGAGTAAGACAGGGATGCAGTCTGCCGTCCATGCTGTTTAACTTATATATAGAACAGGTGATGAAGAAAGTTAAAACAGAATATGGAAAAGGATTCATATTGCAAGGAAAATAAATAAAATGCTACGGTTTGCCGATGATATTATAGTATTAGGGAATCAGAAGAATATTTGGAAATCATAATAAATGGCATGAACCAGATCCCTGAGAAAGTGTTCAATATGAGGATTAATAGATTGAAACCAAGGTAATGGAGTGTAGCATGGGAAACAGTAGAATAACAAAGGGTGTTAGATTGTGAAGAGATATTTTGAAGGACGTTAAGGAATTCCGCTACTTGGGCAGCATAATAACGGGGGATTGTTGAAGTATAGTAGGATAGCACAGGAAAGTAAGGCTTACGTAAAAAAGAGGAATTTACTTACGCTAATATCAGTGTGAATATTAGAAAATCATTGCTAAAAATGATCGTATGAAACGTGGACGCTAGGAGTTGCAGAAAGGAAAAGAATAGTGGTGCTAAAAATCAGAGAAAGTTGTAATCAGAATACGGGAAGAGCGATCAATAGGGAGGACCTTGACCAAGAGAAGGGATAGATTAATCGGCCCTGTTTTGAGACTGCACATGAGACACGTCTTGGATGATAAATACGTTACAGCACAAAAAATAGTAAAATTTATAACTAAGTGTGAAAATAGGTTGAAAATGCCCACTACATTACTTGGTAGAATTTAATGAAGTTATTCTTGTCTGACTCAACGGTACGGTGATGTTATGACAAGACAAATATAGGAGGACTAAATAATGGATTTATTTTACCGTTGAAATTTTATTCAGATGACATGTTTTTATTAATTATATCGGGAATTATTATTTAAAGCAAAATTTAAAGAATCAGCACGAGGTTATTTCATTTATTTAGTATAAAACTCATGGCCACAATTAGTGGGTCGTGTGGATAATTTTGACCCGACACAAATGTTTGTGTGGCTTGAGTCTGCGAATCTCTCCCGTACTTCTACGGCCGTCAGACCGAGATGTCAGCCAAATCCTCGGAAAAGCTGGATTTCGTCTCCTTTCGTCTCCGATGCTCGGAACGTCCACCTTTTTCACCCTTCGTCGCTTTCCATCGACGATAATTTGGTAAAGAACACTCCTTGAAATGTTTACGACGACTTTTCACGCCTGCTTCCAATTTAAATTCTATCCAACGACAGTATTTATTTAATTATATTTAGCGACTGTCATATTTGAATTTTGTTCAGCGTTTCTTCCGTTTACGTTCTGTTCCGTGACTGTTCCCAAAATCTATCGGTCACCCCCTGGACAATTTTCTTCCCCTTCCCGGTTCCCAGGATGGTAATTTGTACCATTTTATTGGTTTATTTCAATTATAATTTACTTTTTAATGGCGCTAAATTTTAGTGCTGATAGCGGAAGAGAGATAATAGTAATTGTTCTTCGGAATTTTCCAGCGGCAAGCTAATTCTTCCAAGGTGCAAATTGGAACGTCCTCGGCTCGTATTTGGTAACCTGAATTTTTTGACGGCTCTTACAAAACCTGATATCTGCCTTTGCAGTCCACTTCGCAAATACCCAATTTAAAAAATCGACCTTTATTGAAAGTACCGATATTTATTTAAAAATTAACAGAACATTGTTTTTCAGAAATTTTATTACCACCTCACACTACTTCTCCACATAGTCAGGCACTCGTAACGGTAAGCCAGTGATGAAAGCAAAGTCTGCACTTACTGCTTCACATCATAACAGGCGTTGAAATGTTTCCCACCAGGGAGTTTCTATAGACGAAGAAACAGCTGAAAATCACTTGGCACGAAATCCTAGTTCTAGTAACGAATCACTGACCTGACAACACAATTGGTGAGGCGTAAAATTATTTTCAACGTTTCTAAATGCTCTATCAGAAAGAAAACAAAAATTGACGATGCTTCTCAGCTGCGTCTGGCTTCCTTGTGAATGAATGATCCGACCTATCGCGCTCTAAATCGCAATTGCAGCGCTCCAGCTATAAAATATAAAAACGACACTTACTTGAAAACAGTCCTCGTATCTGTATTTATCAATGCATCCTTAACATGAGTTATTTCAGCGTTACTGCTCAAATTTATTCCACGCTCGTGTGAATGGGGAAGAATTGCCAAGCCATAAGGTAAACGTAAGCTCCAGGAATTAATAGCAATTAATTTAAGGGCATATTAGGAGAAACAAGGAAAGGGTTCTATTTTGTTGATCGCTGTAAGTATTCTTGGGAACACCCATTTTAAAACAAGTATTAAAGGCAATAGAAGAAAATGAACAGAATTCGGGAATTCGGAGTATGAAATCGTATACGAGCCAGAATTATCACCTCGAAATAGGAAGACGATAATTGGAGAAACAGTATTGTTAACAAAATATTAATTACTATTTTAAAAGGCAAATGAGATAATAATATGTGAAGGGGGAATTAGCGCAGAAGTCATCTTCCAAAACCAATTTCAGCCAACAAGTTCACCTCATCTGACAACCATAACCGTCAGTGAACAGATTCACAGGAGGTCTCAAAAGACACTTCATGTATAAATCGTCATGTTCAGAGGTTTACATTAGAAATGAAATTCAACTATATTATAAACATTGATTTATTTTAAGTCCTTTCTAATTGATTTCATTCGATTGCCTCAACTTACTGCAAGGAGAAGAAATAAAAACTCTACGCTTTGACGACGAAAATGTAGTAATATGGTAGTCAGAAGAAGATTGGAAACCATAATAAATGGCATGAACGTGGTCATGGAGAAAGAGTTCAATATGAGGATTAATAGAGGGAAAACCAAAGTAATACGGGAAACAGTGGAATAACAAAGGGTGTTAGATTGGGAAGGGATATTTTTAAGGAAATTAAGGAATTATGCTACTTGGGAAGCCTAATAACTTGTGCTTTTCCTCCGGTATATATTTCCAGATGCTCTAAAAGACGCGAAAGTAATCCGTTACACAATAAGTGTTCTACAACAGACGTCTCCAATTATCGCCCTATTTCCCTCTTACCAATATTCTCAAAATTCTTGAGAAAGCGTTACTTATGAGAATTACAGATATTCTTACAAAATTCAAACTTATTTCCACATTGCAACATGGTTTTATTAGTGTAAAATCTACGAACTCGGCTTCATACGACTTCGTTCAAAGTATTCGTGAGGCACTTGATGAAAGGCTTAAAGTGACAGGCATTTTTGTTCACCTCTCGAAAGCGTTCGATTTTGTAGATCATAATATCCTACTCAACAAAATTAGATTTCTAGGGAATTAGAGGAGTTACCCTTTCTTTATTGGTATCGTACTTGCAAAACAGACGCCAAAAAGTTGCGATTGAAAACACGGATGGAAATGAGTGTCTGTCAGAATGGGAAACAATTACCTGCGGTGTACCTCAGGGTTCAATTTTGGGAACTTTAATTTTCATCATTTACATTAACGATTTACCTAATTATTTAGATCCCTTAAAAGCAGTCCTCTACGCTGACGACATAAATTTGGTAATCACGGATAGTGACTGGGAAACTTTATGCGAGAAAGTTGATACTGCGATATGCCGTCTCAATCTTTGGTTCACTGCAAACAAATTTTTTCTTAACCTAGAGATAACCAAAATCGTTAACTTCACAGCAAACACAAACAGTTTATCTCCTAACTTGGAAAACATTTCAGAGCACGCGCCTTTTCTTGGTCTGCTGATTGACAATAATTTGAAATGGAATCACCAAATTAAAAAAATATCTGGAAAACACAGCAAAATTAACTTTACATTACGAGTGTTAGCACGGGAAGCCGACATAGCTACATAAAAAATGATGTACCATGCATATTATCATTCTGTCATGTGTTACGGTATTGCAAATGGGATCATTAGCATTCTGCGCTTCGCATTTTTAAAGTACAAAAGCGGGCCGTACGAATAGTATCTGTGCGGAGTGAAATACCACTTGCACGCCTTTGTTTTACAATCTTGGAATTTTAACCTTGCCTTGTACGTATATTCTAGAAATTTTAAATTTTATATGGGACAATATCAATCTATATGCTCTAAACGGTTCAAGCCATTCGTACAACACAAGAAATCTCTCTCAGCTCCGTGATAAAAAACATCTTCTAAGTCTTTTTGAAACAAGCATTCATTATTCCGGTATAAATCTGTATAATACTCTCCCAAAATAAATAAAAGCTTTAAAGGTTCAAAAATTATTTATAAAGAGTTGTAAATCTCTGTTAATGAATGGAGCATATTATTCTTTCAAAGAGTTCGTAGATAGGAAGGACTACAACAGTTTGCTGGTGTCCTATCAAATTCTCCTATTATTTTAGAACTATACTCTACTAGAATTTAACTGCTGACTTATTTTCTCTTTCATGTTGGACGGGAACCTACGCACGATCTTCTGCTGCCTCCTCCGTCGACTGAAAATTGAAGATTTTATTTTATCTTTCCTCAATTCCTTAAATTCTTAATCGTAATTTTTTGTGTATTTATTGTAATATTATATTTGAGGTATCCTATATCCCCAACCGAGGACTAATGGATTGAATAATTATAATCATAAAAAAATAAAATGTAGTTATAGTTTTCATTGTTTTACGTTAAGCTAATTGTATCGTTTTGTTTTGATTTATTAGACGAATATGACACTTACGTTGTAAGCTCCTGGTTCATAATTAAAGATTAAACAAGTGAGACTATTATTGGTTTTATTTAATTCACTATTTAAAATATACATTTGTAAATATATATTTATTGCAAGTAAATTGTTAATTTTCATATATTCCGCTACTTACCGAGCAATGATCTGTTATTAACAACAACAAGTAACTTACAGGAAATTTGTCAAGAGCACGTTATTAACCAATGTGGTCAAATTCTGTTAAAACTTTGTAATCATTTCACGTAATACGTCACAGTCTTGTAGAATGATCCTATCAAATGGTCAATAAATTAAGCGATACGATTTTATCGTCTCGTATTTTCCTACTTGTGGTTTCAAATTCATTCATTGGCTCCTTTAGTTCGTTATACAACTTATTATTAGATATAATTCCACACGAAAAAGTTTGTGATCAGAAAATAACGATTTCTTTCTCTTCTCATATTGTTACAGAGTTACCGCCTTCTTAATATCGCCATTCTTCCATGTTCTGACTCTCTGTGAGGTGATTAAATTTAACAACGTTGTTAAAGTGTAACACGATATATCCTAATTCCTTGGTTCTGATAATATTCAGCTCTATTACCTGCAGATGTTTACGGGAAGTTTTCACCGATCGACTGGTTCAGATACTCTACAAAACCCCTGCAGCGTCTGCTACATTTCAACGTTGAAACAATAATTTTTTCGGTGCCGTGAATAGGTCCGAGCATAAACATTTATTTCTTCTAAATGCACGTTTCATAGCACCAACTCACGCTGTACATGAAGATGCAGAAACAAAAACCAGAGTAATTTTCAGAGTAGAAATGTATTCTTAAGTATTGAAGGATTGTAATGATCTATTAGTATATTAAAAATAGCTAATGTGATAATTCTTCGAGATATTTAACTGAATTAAAATTCTTATTAGTCCAAAATTCTAACTTTTATAACGTTCAAATACATTATTTCATATTTTAGATGACTTGTAAGACGGTTCTATATATTTATGCCGCGGTGACGATTTCTTGTTTCAAGCAGACTCCCTCTATGTATATCCTGTTGAAGTTTTGAAATGACTTATGATGTGAGTATTTGTACCGTGATTTGGACGTTAAATATTTCGATTATACGCTACATTTAGCAATTGAGAAATTCCACATCTAACATTTCGATCGGACGGTGCATATCGAAATGCTTCACCAATTCTGCCATTGGTGAAGAATTTTAATTAAATTTTAGAAAATTTAAGTACTTTTAGAAGATATTAATACAAAAGTGTCGACATTTTTCCATACTTTACTTTATAAATTTACTTTCATGGCCGTTGGGCTGAGTTTCAATCGAAGCAATTATTCTCTCTATGAACTAACTTCTTACTAAGCCACTCCTTCCACTCTGTTGAAGAATTTATGGAGTCTAATGTACCATAGGGTAGATATTTATAATTATGAAAGAACATTATTGGAACACTAATTTTCTAGTATAGGATGTAAAAATATTTATCAATTTTATATATAAGGTACAAATTGTATGTCTTCTGTATAGAACTTAAGAAAATCTTATTATAAGTTAAAAATTAATGAATAGTTACAATATATTTTAATATTAATAAAGCAACCTATGTAAAATCTCTGACTCGTTTCACATCCTTGAAGCATGTGCTTCTCTATTGGATTTATGGAATATGATTTTATACTTATACTTGGAATTGATATCCTTGCTCCTTTGATAAATTGTCCATTCTTCACTGATTTTCTAGCTAAGGTTGTGAATAATGTGATTAGTAAATTGTAGGTGAGCCGAGTCAAGTTTACAAGAGTGGAGGAGGAATGTGGCATCGGTTATGGTAGTTGACCTGGGCTAGCTCAGATGGTTAGAGCAATCGCTCAGTAATGGGGAGGTCCCAGGTTCAATTACCGAGTCCGGTCGACATTTTTCCATTCTTATCTTCTAAATTTACTTTCATGGCCGTGGGGCTGAACATCAATTGAAGCAATTACTCTCTCTTGGATTGAACATTTACCTTTTTACAACAAATCTGACTGTCTTCAAAGTAAATTCTCTATCACACAAATACTTAATCTGAGTGTTTTAGTAATTTATAACAATATTGCATGCAGTTGTGATGATGAATATCAAACACATAACGTAAATAGTTTCAGACGTTGGGCAAGGGGGTGGAAGAGGTACCTGTGGGAATTTCTCTCGCAGGCATTTCCCCCCAGAGTGACTGCGGGGCTCACCTGATTATGTCAGGAATGCCTCATACTCTCTCTGTTTTTTCTTATCAAAGTTCTCACATGCCGAGACACCTTCACCTATTTTGGGAGGTATATGTACCTTCGGTTGAAGACCTTGGGCAAATGGCATTGGATCAGTCGGCCAACTGCCTCCAAAAACTGGTGGAGACACGGAGAAGTGAATGCTGCGACCACACAGTAAACTCTTCTCCCGTCATTCGGAAGGGTGTGAGAATAGTACCCAATATCTGACCTACCTGATGCAGGTTTTCTAGGGTTTTCTCTGCATCTCTTTAGGTGAAACACCTGGTAGGATCCTTAAACCAGAGCCCGGGGGCCCTAGTTAACCCTTGGATATCTATCTCTACCTTCCGCACCCCCCTTTCCTATTCCCTTCCTATGCTATTAAAGGGGAGTTGCCTGTTTCAGGATCACCCTCATGTAGCCTGTTAACCCCTCCCACAAAAATAGACGTTGGGCATAAGGTAAGAGTTGGCTGTTAATTCCACTGGATCAGTCAACCAGCTGCCTCCTAAAAGTGGTGGAGACACAGAAAACTCCTCTCCCGTTATTCGGATAAGCATGTGAATAGTATCCAATATCCCGACCTACCTGATGCAGGTTTTCTACGGTTTTCCCTGCATCTGTTTTAGGCCAATCACCGGGTAGGATTCTTAAACTATATACTGGGGACTTGAGACGTTCCTTGGCTACCTTGATCTACCTTCCACATCCCACATTTTTTAATTCCCTTTCCATGCTGTTAAAGGGGAGTTGACTTCTTAATGATAATTCTCTTGTAACCTTTACCCCCCCTCTCCTCCAAACTGTTATCACTAAGTTCATGCACTAATATGTCTTGAAATTGTCCTTCTTCAAATTCAGAAAATATTTCTAATACCATGCAATTTGTTTTTGAGTTATTGCAAGTACTTTCTTAACTGCTCCAACTAATCTTTTATTTTTATATTTAGACACCAATCTTTACTGATTTATTCACCCAATTTTCTGACGACCAATCAATTACAGAACTACTTCAGATCAATATATATTATCAATACATATTATCGATTTAACATGATATACACTATACATGACATGCAATATTACACAAAAGGACCACTCTTGTTGCGTTACATATTTCAATCCATTATTAAAATAGACGTAACATAAAATGCTCAAAGCCCTATCGATAAATCATTTATTAATAGGCGATAGATAATTATGAAAAAGTTAGTTATGTCAAAAATGATGAGTGAAGTTACATGTTCGGAGTTTGTAATTCCAAGCATATATCAAAAATCAGAAACTTTTGGAAACGTTAAATTTTAATGTAAGTTGTGGTTAGAACCACGCGCAGACAGCAAAAAACGCAGGTAAACTTTTTTGATGCTTTGAATTTGCGTTCGATGGCGAAGAACCTGGATGGAGAGGTTTGTACAGAAGGATAAGTAAGATACGTTGATTAATCTGGTTCGCAGCCAGCCCTTGAACTCAGCTCTCTCCCAATAAATGTTACTAAAACCTTATTTGGTGCAGGTAAAAAGCGATGAGCCATGAGCCATAACCATGAAATAGAGTAAAAATTAGGAAATCTTCGAGGTTGTGTTCAAATGCAGTAAAGCACTGCCCACGAGCTCGTTTGTTTACTCTTAGCTGAAAGTTTAATAAAATAATTATAAAAAAAAAGAAATTTAAGTAGATGAATTCGAAATTACTGTAAAGTATATATTGTAACGTCCCATCTCATTTGGGAATTTATATTGTGATTAATTATGATTTTGGGATTTATTATTGAAAGTTTCAATTTATAAAAGTTTTCTGTTGAATATTATGAATTAATAGTAAATAAAGACGCTAATAAAAATTAGGACAAATAAGTTTCTTGGATGAGTGAAGCATTGTTGTCAATGACATATGCTGCAAGCAGTTGGAAGTTATAATTAAAAATCAGTGTAATACAGAAACAATGAATTAAATGAATAATTGGACGCAAGCAGTTGGAAGTTATAATTAAAAATCAGTGTAATACAGAAACAATTAATTAAAAATGAATTTAATGAATAATTGGGCGATAATATATACCAATAAATAATATTGCCTGTCTGTCTATCTGTCTACCTGACTGTTTGCCTCGAATAGGCTCCGAAACGGCTCAACAGATTTCAATGATAATTTGAGGGTTGAAAACAGGAAATTTAACTTTAATATTCTTGCATATTTCCTTACGATGATGGAATTAATTTAGTATAAATATTGATATTGATTATATGCGAACTTTTCTTGGCAACAATGCGTATGAATCTCCAAAAATTGAATGCGGTCTGTTTATACTCTTGATCTGTTTAGGCTCCGAAACGACTCATCGGATGTCAATGAAAATTTCAGGTATTGAGACTGAAATTTTAACTTAAATTTTTGGGCATGTTTCATTTCGATATTTTGCAGATTTTGGAAGATATTAATGTAAATATTTATAAATTCATTGAATTAACGCGCAAAAGGACGTGTGAAAATCAAGTTATTAAGGGTACCTATACCATTCATCCCATTTACTGTGTTATTATAAGCGTAATTATGGCAGAATGAGAGGGAGATAGAGGGGGGTGAGCATTATCACTCCATCTATTGTTGTAAACGTGTGAAAGCGCGACCTGTTCAAAACAAATTTTAAGGTATAAGGTTTGCTATGAAGCGATCATAAATAAGTGATACGGTAATTTCGTTCTTAGGGCAAAATAAGCAGAACTATTTTGTGCGAACAAAGCGCATAATTAGTGCTAAGTTTAATAAAAACTATCATAAATATTAGTGTATCTGAGCGATTAATGGACAAAAAATTCCTTGTTATATCCTAGATAACGACACAAATATCTAACGGAAAAATTGAGTGGTCAGTTCAACCGTAGAGAGCCGTTTCAGTTTAGGTCTTCGGCTGCTGTAATATCAAGGGACAATCGTTGCGGTAATCCTCGATTTCCTCCTGCAAACATCATGGCGATTGTGCAACTAAAACACTGTCTGGAAACCAATCGTTATAGGTTAGGATTTAAAGAAAACGTAGGTTAAAGTTAAAGATCAGTCTCAAATGATGTGAAATTGGATGAGGGAGTTTATCATTTAAAAAAAATAACGTCAAATGGAAATAAAGAATTACAAAATAAGCATTTTGAAGGTGTAATATGAGACGCGCCCACTGCAAATAAAAAGAAAACTATCAGCATAATGGTGATAACAGTATATCGTATGAGGAAATAAGCAAATGTTATATGTGCCGACGTTTCATTCAATGTATTAGAACATCGATACAATGTTTGTGATATGAGAATTGAAGGTGTTGTATGTAAGTTTGGGAGAATAATAGAATATCTTTTATTTTTATGTTGAAAGAGATAGAATATTGATTGTAAAAAACTCTAAAACATATACAAAAATTGTGTACAATCACACGTAAATCAGTGTTGGATCAACCCGGGGGTGGGAGGGGGTTGAAATTATTAAAATAATATATAACAATTATAACAACAATTAACGTCTATATAAAATTGAAATTATATATGAATTAACATCCCGTATGACCGAATATTACAATATAAATGTAAAAATTAATGAAAGAGTAGACCTTCAAATTTTTGTAGTGTTAAAATTTTTATTAAAAACTATCATTATTTGGAATTTATTACGACTTGGTTTTTATATTTGTAATGTAAGAATTAAAAAAATTAATAGGAGTAATATAATATAGTTCAATGAATAATTTTTGTTTTGTTTTCTGTATTTTTTAAAATTGTTTTGGAGGCTAACTGATAGAGGAAGAAATATGACACATCCGTCCGGGTTAGTGTCAGTTCAACCCAGAGGTTTGTCGGATTACATTTCTGCAGTTCAAGTTCTGTTGTGCACAACACTGCACCCTGACCACGTTGTCCGACTGAAAGACAATAAACTACTGGACACCAGCTACCTTCCACTCCGAACCTTGGTGGGGTGGTTGATTAAAATCCTCATGCCACGAGCCACTGAAGACAGAGCTGGACGTAGGAAACAGCTGTTTCAGCCCAAGATTAGATTTTATCTACTTCGTCATTTCTGTAAATATATATCTATAGTTTTTAATCATCTTGTAATAAATTTCTCCTATTTGATTCTTCTTTTTTTGAACGTAGTCAAAAGTATCCTGCTAGCAAACCAATCTTCACTAGAAGTTGTCTCTAGACTAATAAACATTGTTCGTAATCACCTTTTCTGATTTCACGTTAGTTACTCCAATAAAAGCTTTTTACTGTCTCATAGTTTTGAAAGTACGAGCCTAGAACTTGAGGAGTTGTGTGTAGCATTAAGTTAAGTACCTTAATCAATTTTTTCATAGCGCATATACATCGTTGATTAAGTTCATTGAGTATACAGAAAATTATTATAATATGTTGGTAGTAGTTTTATTGCTACAATAATTACTATATTTATTTGCTTTGGTATATAATTTGGTGGTATGTGTCTGTAATGTCTAAGACACACTTTCAAGGATTTTGAAGAGCACTAGTATAAAATATCGAGAAAGGAGGCTTATGCATAGCGTGTACACAAGACAGGCAGCAGTAAATAGAAAATAAGATCAAGAAGAGAATGCCGTAAACAAGAAAGGAGTAAGTCAAGGATGCAGGCTGTTTAATTCATATATAGAACAAGCGATGAAGAAGGATAAAACGGAATATGGAAGAGGACCCATACTGCAAGGAGAAGAAATAAAAACCTTACGTTTTGCCCACGTTCAAGTATAATATCAGTAGGTTTTCTGGGCTGTCCGAAGAAAATTTCAAGGAAAACGTTTGGAAACCAGAAAAATCCTAACTTTGAAAGAATTGTAGACAACAAACTTGGAAACCATAATAAATAGCATGAACGGAGTCCTGGAGAAAGAGTTCAATATGAGGATTAATAGAGTAAAACCAAGGTAATGGAGTGTAGTTTGGGAAACAGCGGAATAACAAAGGGTTTTAGATTGGGAAGGGCTATTTTGACGGAAGTTAATGGATTCCTGCTTCTTGGGAAGTGTAATAACTAGGGATGGTAGAAGTATAGTAAACATAAAGTGTAAAAGAGCACAGGCAAAGAAGGCTTTCACGAAAAAGAGGAATTTACTTATGGGTAATATAAGTGTGAATATTAGGAAATCGTTGCTTAAAATGTTCTTATTGTGTGTGGCGTTATATGGGTGCGAAACGTGGACGATACGCGCTCCGGAAAGGAAAAGAATAAAAGCCTTTAAAATGTGGTGCTATAGACGAATGCTGAAAATCAGATGGGTGAATAGAATCACAAACGGGGAAAGTTATGAACAGATTGGAGGAAAAGCGAACAATATGGAGGACGTGGAGTAAGAGGAGGGATAGATTAATAGGCGACGTTTTAAAACACGAGGGTCTTGTAAAATTAGTCTGAGAGGGAAATGTGTGGGGTAAGAACTGAAGAGAGAGGCCAAGGATAGAATGCTCTAAGCAGATTAGGGAGGATGTAGGTTGTGCTATTTATGAGGAAATGAAAAGGCATGCGCAAGACGGTTAGCATGGAAGGTTGCATCAGTCTTAGGACTGAAAACCATAACAACATCTCTATTGTTGTTGATTATTTGTTTTTCTTGCTTTCATTATTCATGCTGGTTATGACACTTTTTGAGTCTGTATTTATTACAAATTTGGTTTCATGTGAGTTTTGGATTATCTCTAGCGTTTCATGTACGGCAAAGGCTTCGCAGGGAAATATAGTGCTTATGTTGTTGAGTTTGTCTATAGTGATTTGGTTGGTTGATACGATTGCACATCCTGCTTCATCTTCAGTGACTGATCCATCAGTTTAAAATGGTTGGATGTCTCGGAATTTCAGCTGATTACTCATTGAAGCGTGTTTGGATGATTATTTGGTTGGTTTCATTTTCTTAAGGTTGGATAGTGATAGGTCTATTGAGACTCTATTAGATAACCATGGGGGCAATTTTGATTTAGTTTTATGGATGATTGATGGAAATGAGGAATTAACTTCTTCTAGGAGTTTCTTTAGGCGGAAGTAAAAGTGTTTTGTGAAGGTTTTCTTGATATATTCTGTGATATGGCTGTTGGCTAAAACATTATTGTAGACAAGGTTTGCAGGCGTGGGGAGGATTTTGTTTTGCCTAGTTGATGCTTATAAGTTTACGGCTTTTATGGAGATTTTCTTCATTGATTTTGGCTAGAGATTGGCTGCCCTTTAGTCCTCAGCAATTTTTCTCAGTCCAGCAATGTGGATGGCATTTAGTACTTTCAAAATGTTTGCTTTGTCCGAGTTGTAGATGATTGCTCCGTACTCTAATTTGGATTTGAAAAAGGCTTTGTTTGGATTTATGTTGATTCCTCTTATTGTGTTCTACGTGTTTGAAGATAATGCTTTCACGATGATCAGCCGCTTTTGACATCCGATTTCCAGTTGTAAATATGAGATGAATAATAACCCAGAAATGTAGTTAGTTACATAAAAAATAACCCATTACTTACGGAATAAAACTGAACTGTATTATGGAAGGTAAAAATCAGATAATTAATTTTTGATTTTAATTCAATACACAATTTGTGAATATTGGCGGTAGGTTTTACAGTCATTAAAATGAGATATTTTGGAGAATGAACTTAATATATCAGCTTGACGAGTGTTCCATAGATGCTGTAGTTGTTGTAATCAGTCCTTTGGTCAGATGCAACCCGCCACGTAAGCTCTGCTGCGCAAGATGTAATAATCGAAATAAGGATTTTTAATGATTTTACTGGCATAGTATATTTATATTTTTTCGATATAGAACACAAAAGAGAAAATTTGACAAGGCAAAAGAAAACATAAAAAAATATACATAGATAAAATTAAGAAAACTAAATACAATATATGTCCTGTGTAATTAGTTTTATGGTAACTTAACGTAAAATGACACGTTATTGCGATTATATTTAATCATTAAAAGCTTACCATAAAAAATTCGTAAACATGTTTAATATGAAAACTACACCATTTTAACATGACTCATATTCTGTTCCTTATGGCTTCCATTAGAGTGAGGTTCAACAGAAATTCAGGACATAAAATACGAGGACTGTTTCGAAGGTATAATATTTTGTCCCTGCGGCGCTGAAATTGTGATACATGCGTGATCACATCATCCGTTAATTATAAAGTATTTTTAGAGCATTTCGAAACATTCAAAGCAATTGAATGACCAGCCAACAGTGAAGTCAGTTCAAGGGTTCGTCTCTTGAATGCAATGAATGTTAGGCACACAGCCATTCATCAGCAATTGTGTGCGGTCTTTGGGGAAGCAATAGAGAGCGACGGAATTGTGAGAAAGTGGATTAGACAGTTTAACGGTCGTCAAAATGAGCTCGATGACCCGCGATGCATGTTGGAGAGACAGTATGTTTTTCCCAGATATGGGAGAGTGAAAAAAAGTCGTTTAACCTGTGAAACTATAAAAGCTCCGTCGAGAAATACAGAACAAAAAGCACGGAATTTTTCCGCGTGGAATCATTACGATTCGTGACAACTAGCGTCACAACCCCGCAGATCATCTCAAGATCTGATCGCATCATTTGTTTGCGAACAATTGTTTCGCTTTCTGTTCAGTCTGGATTTGGCGCAAAGCAATATTCAACTGTTTCTTCATCTGAAGATATTCCTTGTTGGAAAACATTTCCTTGACGATGTGAAACAGTAAGTTCAGACTTGGGTTTCATCTGAAGAGGCATCATTATCTGACGAAGAAATTCAAAAACTTGTTTCTCATTACGGGAAGTGCCTGAATAGCGGCAGTGACTATAAGAAGAAGTAATGTGAGACGTAAAGTAAAGCTTGATAATAATTTATCTATAAAATAGTGTTCTAATATTTTTAAATAAATATTGGTTCTTACTACAGTCACGCTAATAAATCATAACGGCAGTACAATTAAATAAAACGACAGGATTGTGCGTATTTACTCGGCAATTATAGACTCGTCTCAAACAAATATTTATTTTGTACTTTCGAGGAACTTTAACTACACACGAAACTCCATTAATTAACAAATATTTACAATGTGTATTGAATAACATTTGTGTTTGTATAACATTTTGGTGGTTATTATAAAGGTTTATTTTAGGCTCAACAATTGCTATATTCAAAGAGGCTAGGACTAAGCATTTCTGTTAGTCGTTGGTGAAAATGACTCGTGTTGTGCAGATCATTTGCGCCATTAATTGAAAATTTAGTGAATTTACTCCAAACCAACTTTATTGTTTTAAGTATGTAAAAATGCATAGGTTCTGGAATAGAGCTCTACATCAGAGGCCGGCATATTTCGGTCATATTTCTGAAATATATTAAAGTTCGGCGGTCTCTCGATTGTAAGGCATTTTTAAGTATGAAAGTAATATAGAAACGTAATGCGTAATTTATTACATACGAACATATTTCACGTAATATGGTCGTCAATTTAATTCAAAATTTGAGATTGTAAATTATCAGTAACTTAGTGCAATAAAGAACGCGAGTCGAATTTACAGTTCTTGGACATTTCATTGGCTCAAATAAGCATCAGTGACGGTATGTAACACCCGTCGCATGGCTCTAACGAGTATCACAGGAAGTAGGAAACGATTTCTCTTGATAGGAAAGGAAGATCTTCGGTATTCTTGGGAAAGGGTCAACCCTGGAGTTGACCAGTGGATAGCTTGATTATGGGTGTCGCTCAATAAAGAACGCCAAGTCTAAATAGGAAAGAATTTATTCCCAAATGCAGCAATTTGGAGAACAATGTTAACAGTATGAAGGAATTTTTCAGACTGCCATGAATGTGGCGTTTAGGTGCCTCCAGAGAGGGGATTGCTGACTTAGCGCATCTCATGGGTAACAGCCAAGGAGATAGTGGCCACGGATCTCATGTTCCGCTACTCAGCGTCTACTGTCCGGCTCTTAAGACCTTTACTAACTTTGAAATTCACTTTCCCTATTACAGGTAGATAGATGATTAGATTTTATATATTTCATATTTGAAAATAAACAATCGCAAAGATAATTCGATACCCAGTTCTGGAGCACTATTTCTAAACAATATTTAATAACTAAATTAATCTAAGAGTAATTTAAATAATCTGTGTTGCATTGTCCCTGTTCTTGGAGAATTATGAAAATTTGGGATCTTTCTTACGCAGTAACAGAAAACTTTTGTGACATTTTAAATAAAGAACCGAACATGTCATGAAACGTTTCAGTTAAAATAAATTATACTATTCATTATTTTAGGCCATTATTTGTGTTTCATGTATATAATAAACATAGATTAACTTAATCACTTTATTTATATTATACATCTTACTTGTATAAATTGCTCTCGGGTTTCCAACCGGGTAGAATAGATAATCAGTAGCGTTTATATGGAGGATTTTGAGGAAAGAGCATTACCTAAGTGCTTCTTCAGATATGTGG
Source organism: Eucriotettix oculatus (assembly GCA_034510155.1). Lineage (NCBI taxonomy): Eukaryota > Metazoa > Arthropoda > Insecta > Orthoptera > Tetrigidae > Eucriotettix > Eucriotettix oculatus. The sequence goes on from CM067377.1 coordinate 132,868,139, forward strand.
ACGACAAGTTCGTCATATGGCTTCTGGACCTCAATGGATTCCATCCGAATATTAAATTCACGATGGAGCTTGAGAAGGAAGGGATGCTACCTTTTCTTAACATCCTGACACGTAGAAGACCAGATGGGCGCCTAGGACATAGCGTGTACCGTAAACCTACACCAGGCTCACAAAAGGCCTAAGCTTTCCACAATTGCACACAGGGCGATAATGATAGCGGATAAAGACCACTTTTCTGCCGAAATAGATCACCTTCCACGTACCTTATTAAGAAACGGTTATACCGTTGCTGAAATATTACGGGCAATACACGGAACCAGGTAGTAGAAAAACAAGGGGTCGACGGGGTAAAGAGTCTATATTCCCTGTGCCGGAAAATCTACAGCCAAAGTTAGTCGCATAAAAAAAGTGTTTCTAACACAACGGAAAATAAAATATATGCTTAGAAATGTGAAGGACGATGGCTTGAAGACCTTTGGTATTTATGAAATACCACGCGACTGCGGTCTTAAATATATAGGACAGACCATACGAACCATAGGAGACAAGATAAAAGAGCACGAAAGGCATATACGACTAAAACAACCAGATAAGTCAGCAATTGCCCAACATGCCTTGTTTACCCGCCACAAAATAGCTTTCGACGAGATAGGAATCCTGGACAGAGCTATTTGCTATTAGGATAGCATTATATTCGAGGCGATTAACATCATGCCCAGTGAGAAATTACTAAATAGAGATTCTTGATTCCAGTTAAGCCTTTTTCGTGAAAGCCTTCCTTGTCTGTGCAATCCTATTCTTTATGTCTACTATACTTCTATCATCCCTAGTTATAATGCTCCTCAAGTAGGAGAATTCTTTAACTACCGTCAAAATATCCCTTCCCAATCGAACACCCTTTTTTATTCTACTGTTTCCCAAACTACGCACCATTATCTTGGTTTTCCCTCTATTAATCCTTATACTGAACTTTTTCTCCAGGACTCAGTTCATGCAATTTATTATAGTTTCCAACTGTTCTTCTGATTCCTCTAATACTACAATATATAAACCTTCTGTATTGAGGGAAATGGAACCACGAAATTTAAAAAGTGGATTTAATGAAAAATAGAATACCAAAAATATTGAGAGTTGAAATTGAAAGAATAAGCTTTACATTTGTTTTGAAATTCTTGGGAATTAAACAAGAAATTAAAAAAAACATTTATTTCAGAAAAATTAATATATATAACATTTAAGAATATTCAATGTATTTTTTGCAGTTGTAGTAACGTTTATAATGAATATTACAGTCAATTTCTGTCAACAGAGGGACACGAAGCCAATAAATGAAATCCCAACACGTTCGTGTGTGCTGTTGCCGTGAAACTACAGCTAAGACAAAATTAGAAGAAATTTCGCGGAAACGATTTCGAAAATAACGGTGTCTGCAACGCGGCAATTGAGTTAACAAATGAAATTAGCGTGCTACAAGCATATCCGCTCATTACTCCGCGGCGTGTGACACTGCGTGTTATTACGCTTACTGGGCGCGGCGTGTCGTAAAAGCGATAGTAATCATTAGGACGCCATTCGCTTAATGCTCCATGTATGAATAAAACATCACCACCGAGCTGGATCTCTGGCCGCCCAAATTCTAAACGTCATGCATATTGAAACGAACCCCGTTTTTATACTACATTAATTTTGATTGGAATGATTTAATGGCGAAATGATGTTAATTCGCGTTCCCGTTTGGCAACCAATAATTTGTCACGTTTGTAGAGCGGCCTGGATTCTTTCTTTACTGTTCATGAAAAAAGCAAAATGAAGACGAATAAATTATTCCTGCCTCGAATCAGTGAAAGTACTCACGAGGTTGGTAATAATCCTAATAATGCCTGAATAATAATATTAGTGATGTAGGGCGTAACGCCGCAAAATTATAACCTTCTAAACAAGAATTACGTATGGACACTTTTCGTATGTAACAACATTGGCATAATCGTGCACAGTCGCTAATGACCTTGTAGTTGATGCAAATAACAAAACAATTGGCATTTTAAGGGAAAAATACTCAAATTTCCAACACGTTTGCTACTAAATTTAAATTCAAATACAAAATAATTTTATTTCTGGAACTATTGACGTTTTAAAGCAATTGTTTTGATGTAGAACATACATAATTAATATAATTTATAAATTTAAGTGTTGTTAGTGTCAAATAGTTATTAAATTTTCGTGACTTTTTCTGCAGCAGTTCTGTGTTGAGTTACCTTGGCCCTATTCAACTATAGTTACTGTCAAAGTAGCATAAGTTACGTTGTTAACTTTACCAATATACCTCGTTACATTGTTTTCAAATATCTTTGAAAAAGTAACATAAAATAGTGTCTTTAAATATTACAGTCCAATTAATTTTCTATTCCTGTAGAATTCAGTCCTTACACTGATATGATGCCACACGACATACTAATCTATTCTGTGCAAGCCTTTTAATTTCTACATAACTATCATGTCCCACAACCATTATAATCTCCTCAGCGTATTCCACCCTTCGATTCGCTCTTCTGTTCTGATGTCATACACTTCCCTCTAACGCTAATTTTACAAGACCCTCATGTCTCAAAACGTGGACGAATAATCTACCCTTCTCTTGATAAAAGTCCTCCATATAGTTGACTCTTCCTGGTTAGTAACTATCCACCCATCTTATTTTCAGCATTTAAAATGCTTCTATTATTTTCCTACCTACCACACCCATATAATGCTACATTCCTTACAATAATATACTTATATTAGCCGTATGTAAATTCCTTTTTTTTGCGAAAACTTTTCTTGCTTGTACATCCGACTCTTTAAGTCTTCTATAATTCCTAGTTATTACGCTGCCCAGGTAACAGAATTCCTTAACTTCCTTTGACATATGCATTCCCAATCTAACACATTTTGTTATTCCATTACTTCCCATACTACACTCCATTACCTTGGTTATCCCTCTACTAATCCTAATGTTGTACTCCTTTTCCAGGACCAGCTTCATGCCATTTATTATGGTTTTCAAATCTTCTTGTCAGAAAATCTTAGTGTTCCTATTTTTTCTCGCTTGCAGTATGATTCCTTTTCCATATTCCTTTTTCACTTTCTTAATCTCCTCTTATAGAAGTTAAACATCATGAGTGGCAAACTGAATCCTTGTCTTACTCCTTTCTTGATTTCTGGTTTCTTTTCTTGCCCTTCAATTTTACTTACTGTTGACTGCTTTCTGTGGCGGCTAGGGATAGCACTTCTTTCTTAATATTTTATACCTGTCGTGTTCAAAATACTCAGTAGTGCCTTCCCTTCGACATTATTAAAGGCTTTTTAAAAATTTACAAATACCGTAAAAGGATTAACACTGACCTGTGAACTTTTGTCTGACACTAACACTAACGTTGCTACCAATTCTCAAATTACTAAACAACAATACTTTAGAAACGATATAAATTAACATTTTAATTCTAACACGAATAATTTAAACGACGAATATAATCTTAAATAATAAAATACAACTTTTAATTATTGTTTAAAAAAAACGAAGACTCAAGCTGAATGACTCAGAATCTATACGTAGCGCTCTTTCACAGAGCAAATAATACAGTTCCCTACTGTACAAATCAAATTAGTTAATGATGTAGAAAATAATCTAAATTTGGAAATATTATGTATGCATTAAATCAATATTCCCAGTTATTTAGTCCTCATGAATACATTTTAAACTCTCAAAAGAAACTATTAGCAGTCTTGTATTATTAATATTGCATTATAATGAAGTTTATAGACTTGTAACAAAATAAAACGTATGACTCTTTCCACGTCGATATAAAATTATTTTACTTTTCTTATAAGCCTATAAGTAAAGACAGTAATTATTTAAAAAATAGATGAATCTTAATATAAAGATTATATTATCGTGGAAAATATTTCTATGGAGTTTTAAAAGATGTCATAAATTTCCTGATTGTTCGGAATCTACGGATACGTTATCAGGTTCTCAAGCGGGTGACGTCACACATGTTATAATGTTTTTCAAAATGTATTTCATTATAAAGCTTATGTTTGCATTTTTAATTATTCGCGTTTTTTACTTGAAATTGCATTTTATTTAATTTCTCAAACTTTCCATGGCCAGTCCTCTTTCCTTTCTCTCTTCTCCCCAACTCCTCTCAAATTAGAATAGCATCCCGTCATCATGCATATGAGTACTGCTCACGTGATATTACTGTCTATTATATTGTGATCATGTAAAAGCCTTGGTGTAGAACTGAAGGGCTAGGTTATACAAACCCAATTGCAGAGACTTGACCACCTGAATTGTAGGAGATTCTAACAGAAGCCATCCTACAACAAAAGCTGTAAGATTGTACAAATAACTATAATCCTTGGCAATTTGTAATAATAACGTATTCATCGCTTAAAATACATTTGTTTTTGGAAATAATAAATTACCATTATTTATTTTGTACCGCTTTGTCGTTGTAACGCTAATGTTACCAGACCTATATGAGTGCGTAGTCACCATTAAAATGTGACTGAATACTTGTCAGTAATAAAATAACGAGGTTAAAATTATGGTATTTAGCCATTACTTTTTTATGTCTTTATTAATAATTCAACTATAAATATATCCATCAAACTGATAATAGGCAACTTAAGGGCCATATACTATGCGCACTCTAACCTACAAATCTTCATCATAATTCTACCGGAACAACTCTACTGTAATTTTTTTTTATTTTTCATCATATTCTTTATAGAATCCAGAGGCTTGTATTCAGGTCACCGTCCGGTGAAAACTTTGTTGATTTATTTTGAATTTTAAATGGCTTCTAATTTGCAACCGTATCCTATCTCCGTATCTTTTTCTCTCGTCTCAGAGATTGCCATCACCCTCTATTTCAGTAGGATAATAATATACCTATCTCCGGGCATCACATGTATGACATACACTTGGCCTAGTGTATGCATCGCTTCAGGGCTTCATTTAATATTTCCTGATACATCTTTTCATCTCTCAAACTTTCCACGGCCTGTCCTCTTTCCTTTCTCTCTTCACCTCCACCCCTCTCAATTTAAATTGGTATCCTTTCTTCATACGCATGTGTAATGTTCACGTGACATTTTCATTTATAATTTAACGTGTTGATTATGCAATATGAAGCGATAATTTAAAGCTTCTTTAAGTTGTTTATGAATAAATGGTTTTATAAGAAAAATTGGGAATATTTGTATGATGAATTTGGCGCAAGTGAACAATTAGTCTTCTTTTCTTCATTATTAAATCCGATTTTAGAAACAAGTGGTGTAATTATTTGTACTCAGAAGTTAATTGTGGCAAAAGGGGGAACAAAAGGAGGGGAAATTTCGTTCGTAAATTAATTTATAAAAAATACATTTTACATGATGAAAACCCACATTCGGGACAAACGGTTGCATTAGTATCCTTTTCTGTAATTTAATGAGAGGTAATTCTAAAATTTCATTGTATTAAATAATTGCTTCTTAGTTTTATTGACTTCTTTATTTAATTTATAATACAAATATTTTCGTCGAATGACTTCACATTTTTGGGTAAAATAATGTAATATTGATTTCTGTTGAATGCGTAATTACTAGAAAAACTGCAAAATGTTCTTTTCTAATATTTCAGACGGATATTCTGATAGAAAATCTGTAATAGCCTCTTCCCCATACTTGTAGTATTTAATGCTGTTTACAAAAATACCGTTTATCCAACATTATTAGAAATATTCATTTAAAATACTGAATAATCGTCTTCATTATTATTCGTTTAAACATGTGACATTTGGATGCAAAATCAATCTTTTTTTATAATAGTATCATTAAAACTAGCCATTAATTTTCTTCTGACAAATCTTACATCATGTACTTATCAACAAAAGCGCATCCAATGTTTTATTCTAGTTTTTTCTTGACTGTGTTCACTTCACTCACGCACTGAGCTTTGATTTTATAACTAAGATCAGTTGGTTTTCTTTGTTTGAGTCTTCTGGTGAGGTGTTGATTGACCACGAGTTGTCGGGCAACTGGACCGACGTGGAGCTTTCCAGCATACTTTTATATTTTTTCCTAGATGGTAGGAATTCGGACATCCCTATCGAGATCCGTATATCTGATATTCCGGGGAGCAGTCATTATGCATCTTAACACTTTATTTGGACATCTTTGGTTACATTTAATGTTTGTGTCACTAGTACAGCCCCATAACTGAATACTATAGAGCCATACGGGTTTCAATAATTGATTGTAAATCAGTAGTTTATTGGGAATTGAAAGTTTGGAATTTCTTCCAATTAGCCAATAGTATTTTCTATATTTAGTATTTAGTCCCGCATTTTTCCTTAACGTGTTCTATCCACTTGAGTTTGGAACCTAGACTCATGTCTAGGTACTTGTCCTGTTCTCGTAGGGTACAGCGATGTCATTTACATCTAGAATTGGTGGAGATTTTAATTGTTTGTTTGTAAAGATGATATGCATTGATGTTTGCTCCTTCATTTTTATTCAACATTGCTTAGCCCAGTGAACTACTGCATTTCTGGCTGTTTGAAGTCTTCTAGCTAACAAATTTTGATTTTTCTCCTCTGCAAGGATGGCTGTGTCTTCTGCATATGTTGACACCTCCGTTCCATTGGGATGTCGTAGGTGTATAATAAGTATAGAATAGGACCCAGTATGGTGCCTTGATATACTCCTGCTCTTATCTCTTTCAAATCAGAGTATTCACCTTCTTCTATGATTCTGAATAGTCTGTCCGTGGTATAGGATGTTGAAATATCTACATATTGCCTTGGCAGCATTTATTGAGCTTGTATCGAAACCTCACGCCATGCTTCATCGAAAGCTTGTGACACATCTAAGAACGTTGTTAATCAGACTTGTTTTCCTTCCAGCGCTCTTTAAATAATATCAGTCATTCTATGAACTTGATCTATTCTTGAGTGCTTTTGTCCGAATTCGAATTGGAATTCTGGTATCAGATTATTATTTTCTACTAGCTGAAGATCCGGCGTTGCCCGGGTATTTATTTATATTATCCCGATACATTATTTAATTATTGTGTTAACACATAACTAAACCAACATGGAAAACGTCAGAATATGAACCTCAAATAAACTCCCAGTTTTTCAAGAGAGTCGAATATACCTCCGGTAGGAATAAATATATTTTCAGTATTCTAACAGAATAAAAATTCCCCGCCCACTTAATGGTTAAATTTTTACTTAAATCGTATATCAAAGGTCATAATGTAATACAGCGACTCGGATTACACCAGTTTCGACGCCAAACTCGATAGTTTACTTTTTCTTTTCATATTAGCAATTACAAAATATTAAAATTTATCTAACGCGAGAAATTAAACCAATTTATCAATTTATGTATACATTGTACTGACGATTCAATAAGTTCCTTTTTTTCACAGCCTACTGTAACAATAGATAGTAAGTGGGATAAATGATATAACTCGCAGTTGGTTTCCACGACGGCTTTCGCGCAGCAATTGCAAGAAATCTTCCCGTAGAATTAATATTTCTATTTATATTAATTATTTACAATATTTTTAAATTAAATATGTACAAATATTTAAGTTAAATCTCCATTTTTTAAAACCCTCAAATTTTCATTGAAACCCGTTGAGCCGTTTAGGAGCCTATTCGAGACAAACAAACGGGCAGACAATCAAACACTTCAATTTTATTTATTGGTATAGCTTATTGGCCGCCTCCTCTTCAGTAATAGTTTCTCTAACAGTTTATTAGTTATTGGCTTATAGAGAAATTGGTCAGTAAGAATTCCCATCACTGGGTCGTTTTCGTGACTTCAGCACCATGATCACTTACTTATGCTACTTTTCAGCACGCTGGAACGAGTTTTAATCTAAATGCCACGTTATACCGATAGGTGAACATTATTATTGTTTTCCTATAATCTCTCCTGAAGCTTTCTTGTGGTTCAGATTTTTTATTCCATTAGCGACTTCTCTTGGGGTAAGTACTGTAATATTTTCTGATCTTGGGTTCTTGTAGCTACTCATAGTGAGATTCGTATTCCATTCATGGGTTATGAATACGTCTGCCAGCTGTTAGGCAAATAATTCTGTTTTTTGTCTCTTCTCTCTACCCCATAGTATATTGTTACTTCTAACAGGAAGGTTATAGGTTAATAGCCTCTTAGTCTTCTTGGTTCCCTTTCTGAAAGTAAATAAACAACACGTAATGTTGTTGTATTCAGTCTTTAGACTGGTCTGATGCAACCCTTCATGTTCACCTATCCTGACGAACCATTTTCATTTCTACGTAACTACCACACCCCACATCTTTCCTAATCTGCTTAGCGTATTTCATCCTTCGTCTGGCTCTTGTGTTCTTACTCCATACACTTCCATTTAATGCTTATTTTATAAGACCCTCAAGTCTCAAAACGCGGTCTATTTATCTATTCCTTCTTTTGGTTAATTCCTCCATATTGTCAAAACGTAACAGTAAATTGGTATGATATCTGAATTAGCTTGAATTTTTTGATGATTACTAAGATCGTGTGACTGGGAAAGCATAAGTAATGACGTAGGAAGAAATTAATTTCTATTTCATTTACATTGATTAGGAACGGCGTAAAACAACAACAAAAAATGTAATAAATAACTGTGATGTCACGAAACATATTCAGTTTCTTCCATATTTGTAATGATTTATTTTTATAAAATATGTTTAAACTGAGTCTATGAATTTTACTAAGAATTATTTCCGACGAAGACGAAGACAAACAGAATTTCGTTCATTCTTCTGAATTGTAGTGAGAACAGCAAATAATGATTTTGCAAACTAAAACTTCATACACCATCAAAAATTTAAAATGTATGGATACAGACACTATAGAAAAACATATTACAATTCATATCAAAGAAATGAACTCAAACGAGTTGCATATTGAAATGCCAGAATATTCTTAGAAGTTAAACGTACAAAATAATATTACAGTGCTGTAAAAGTAATGGTTTTATTCCATGTTGCAGAAAACGTTTGACTGACTTCTAAATATAATTCAACAAGAAAATATTATAAGGTTAAGCAAAATTAAATCATGGCAAATGTGATAGTTTATTTTCAAATACATTCAACTGCTTGACGGATACAGTTACGAAGCTTCCTCTAATTTAACTGCTAAATGAGTTAATTATCTACTTCTGAATTTGGCGCAATAATTAAATTATTTACGCCAGAGCAGGCGAAAACAATTGAAGAACGTCTGCGGCATAAGGCCAGATGAAACAAGTGAATCTGCTAAAGACTTTTATCAATTTAACCCCGAAAAATATAATTATAAAGATGCTTCTGTAATAAGGTTTTGTGTATTTATTCAAATATTTGTAGCGACGCAAATATCCTGAATTCAGTCATACGTTAAGTATGTGAATCTTTACGCAGAGAAACGCTTATGTTATAACTTTCTAATATTGGATATTTAATGGATAGATTTTCTCTAAAGACTATCTTATAGATTTACAAGCCAACGAACTGTTTATGTTTCATTTATATTTCATTTACTGCCCTTAATAATCAACCGTAAGAGCTATGTCGGAAAAAAGTTGAAAATATGAATTGTTTCATAACATTAAAGGCGAAAAAGTATATTTGCATATAAAATCATAGTAAAGGGCCCTTAAAATAGATTTATTAATTAATGTAACATCTAACACTGTGTAAATTTGTATTAGGACCATTTAAATTCATCATTATTTGCTATATACTAATTTTTAATTTAATTCTATTTTTCACTGAGAAGAACTCCATCATGTATAATTTAGAGACGTTTGGTTTGTAACAACTTTCTTTTATTACTATTATTATCGAGCGAAACTTATGCCAATTATTATACAGTAATGTTTGAACCATTCACATTCAAATATTATTCTTATTAAATAAAAATAGTAAGGTATGCCTGATTTTTGAAAATTGACACTTATATTTTACAATATTTACAATTTCATAATTGTAATGACGTGGTCTATTACTATAATGTTTTACTTTGAAAACACAAAAAAGCCCACTGCATTTGATTAAAAACTAGACTGCTGGCAAGAGTTTTCGGCACCTTGAAGGAGTTTAAAATATTCCCGGTAACCTGATCCAGTCATGAATACCGCCAGTATCTTAAGGTGATAGAAAAATAATCTTCATAACCTGAGAGAGAGAAAAAAAATTTTCACAACCCCCCACCCTTATAGGTGATGGGGGCGTTTTAACCAACAGTGTTTGTTATTGAATGATAACTAGCGTGCACAAAGTTTGGTACAAATTACTTCACGTGTTTAAGATTGTAGGCGGAAATTGTTTCACTCCTTTTCGTCTCCACTCCTATACCGGTTTGTAGAATATCAGAGCCGTTTATATCGGAGTGTTCCACTCACACGCCAATAGAGGATGAAATTATATAATTTCATAAACGGAAGAAATACTATTAACCTAATTGACCAAGATCCACATATCGACCATTTTTGCGCCTTTTAAATATTAAAACCCTTTTTTTGCCTTACAATTTTACCCTACAATTTTTGGTTCCGTGTCGTAAGGAATACATATACACATTTTTTTCGACATTTCTTCACACGTGGAAGAAAAGCATCCAATTTTACTTATAATATTACTTATAAAATTCAAAGTTAAATGTTTGAAGCATCAGACTGTGCATTTTTGTCTAACATTATCGCAATTTATTATTAACTTTCATAATTCAACTTGTTTCAACATAATTGAACCAACATCTTTGTAGTACATAAAAATAATTCACACCATATATTAATACATAAGCACCAGAGAAATTACGTCGAAAAATGTCACTGACTTCCTTCCGGACGATATAGTGTCCATTTACAAAAACCCCCTTCACAAGTTAATTACAAAATATCATTTAAAAATCTTTCGTATAATAATATTGTGTCTAATGACAAAACCGTAACCTCCTTGCTTCTTAAAACGAAATTTCATTTAACTGAAAGCTTGAAGTCAGTTCTAGGAGTTACTTACTTTCGTAGATTCTTTTCTGAACTTTAATACCATTAATTTTACCCAATGTTTGTTTAGCAAACTAAACATTATTCAAAATATATATTCGAGGCTGAAGTAAGCCTTCTCTACTTACATGAGCTTACCCAACCAAAAACATGATTATTCTGTGTACCTTCAGTTTAGTATTTTTTCTTCGGGTTACGAGGATTAGTTCGTCTTACAAACGATGCTGCTAAGTTTTTAAATTCTTACCTACTTACAGCCTCCTCCTCTCACAAAGAATGTGCTGATTAGGAACTCACCCCTTGACTCTCTACTACCGACCCTTCTTTAACAGTGCCCTATGGAGGGAATATATAGCAAAATTTTGTTTTAGTAAGTTGGCCGTAAAATACAATTTCTATTATTTTAAAAAAGTTATGGTACATTGGATGATTGACTGTCTGAATATGAATGTCACGCCCTACTCATATTTTTTTGTATAATGCCAGAGACATATTATATTTAGATCCGGAATGACCCTGACAGAAAAGAATAAATATCCCAACATGATTATTAACACTTCATTGTTCATAATTGTTTATTTTATTACATGTTATTTAATAAAATAAAGCGACAATAACACAAGTATATTCCCTGTGGAGAACCCCCTGAGCCGGTTTATTGAGGGAATGGAAATTTTAAAATAACAACACACTGCAGTTATTGCGTGTCCTGGTTGTTTTAGCGTTTAATTTCAAAACCTTTCAGTCTAAGAGTAAATCACCCTTTGGGGTCAGGTTGGAGCAATTCTATAATATTCATGTTTCTACTTTCGAGAAACACCGACTTCTCACCTCCTTGACACCTCTCAGACAATCTCTCCTTTCCCCTTCTACATAGAAAAACGACACCCTGTTTGTCGTGTCTTCTCCAATCGTATTTTATTTTCGATGATCGCGGGATCCGCACTTTTGGAAGTAGAAGCTGGTCTTGGGGAAATTTTCATAGGTCATTGTTCTTTAGTGACGCAACACCCTTAATCCACCGACCTAGTTTGCATTCAAAAATCCACGAATGGACGGCGCCTCTTTATTCCCGACCTTTCCACATCTATTCCGCCTGTCTTCGAATATTTACCTTCGATTTTATAATTTCATTTGTCATAAATGACCAATTAAATTGGGGAGGGTTTTTTGCGCTACAGATTGAGGGTATACAAATAAGAATAAGTTATTTTTTATAATAATATGTTTATAACACCCAAATTATTGTCTTCAATCTGTTCAAAGGTTACCAAATTAATTTTTTTAAGTAGGTTTCGGTAATAAATGTCAGATAGCAGTTAAATATACTTTTATAATTAAAAGTTTTGATATAAAATTTTCATAAACTTCTGTGTAACTATCTTGACTTAAATATTAAATATATTAAATATTAAATAATAAACACTAAGTGTCTTTTACAATGTTCCTTTTTTCGTTGTTTGTAAGTGCATTATGTCTCAAAAAACTGTATTTCTATAATAAATAATACGAATGATATTTTGTGACTTTTCAACGTATTTAATAACATTTTAATAAAGCGAAATCGTCTTGCATTTGTTTTTACTATATCCACTAACCGAGGAAATCTGCAATGATAACGGGTTATGATTATATCAGCGTCAAGCGATGCCACTTCTTCATGCCCTTATAATGGCAATGGATTGAAATTGCGTGACATTTATTGACGCTCTGTGCAAAGCTCTCTGGTTAAATTACACTGAGACCGATTCATGTGGATTTAATAAACTTCAATCATGAGCGAGCAATAAGACACAGTGATGGGAGAGATCTAAGGTGGAGCCGTCTGGCGATATGAGGTTTGTTTGTAGTCGCATGCTACGATCTGGCTTCACATTTCCTACCCCCGTTCGCTCTCCAAGTGGTCCTCACAGAGTTCAGAGCGAAGGCATAAATATTCCCTCCAGCGGCAAGGGGACTTGCAAAAAAATGAGAAGCAAACCGGCTGCTGCAGCAATTGTCGGAATCTTTGAGAGGTTTTCCGTGTTCGGACGTGAACAACTTCGGCCATTTCATGAGGTAGTCAACTTTTACGTCTGGTGACATAAATATTATGGATTTTTAAAAGTGACAAAATTATGACTTTATTCTATAAGGATTACGAAGGCATTCTTTTTGAATAAGGTACTTCATTCGCCGTTATTAAACCACCTTTTCTTCACCAAAAACGGATATTGCACGTCTAATATTTTCATATTAACAACACTGGACTTTATGTAAAACCATTATCAACATAAAGAAAATAATCGGTATAGAAATGGACTAGATAAATGGTGGTGTCTATTCTATAGCTATCTCTTGGTGTTTTGAGAATTTTTAACTCATTATTCAGGAGAAACACGGACTATTTTCTTGTGGTGAAGAAGGCTAACTCGTCCATAAATTTTAAGGACTTCCTTCTGTCTGAATGCGGACGGCAACCACTAATTTTCCCTTTCCTCCCAATCCTAATTAAATGTATATATATAATTATATAAATATATAATAACATATATATAATTAGTATTGAAAGGAATATGCCGTTTAAGTTCGAGTTTAATCAAATAGAGGCTGTGTGTAAAATAATAGGCAAAAGTAAATTAATTGGAAACACGGGGGGGTGGGGGTGAAGCATGTTGCCTATCACTCTTCCCCCCCAACTTGCATCATTGTAAATAAGTCTCAGGGATAATATTTATGGTTGTTTACGCGAGTTCATCAGAAAAAACTTTCTATATTACGTTTCAGCACAGAAAATTTCCTATTCGTTTGGCCTTTGCATTGTCCATATATAAGGCAATAGGCCAAACATTGACCACATGTAAATTGAATCTGGAAAATCCTTGCTCCTCACACGGACAACTTTTTCGTTGCGTGTTTACGGGGCGGCAAACCGTAAAACCTTTACGTTTATACACCACAAGTTGGAACAACCAATAATATTGTACACACATTAACATTAAGTTAAATTCATTCATAGATTTATTATTAAGTAGCTATGCGCGCGACTTCGTTCGCACTGAAATTTGTCAAAAGATTTCTTTATTCTGACCTAAAAAACGAAACAGCTGAGCTGGCATAAAAATTTGATAAAGTTGAATTTACTGATTATATATAAAAAGGTGTCATTTATGTATCTATTCTTTTTCGTGTTTAAGAATATATTAATTTAGTTTTGTTATATATATGTATATACTTTTAAACATTTATGTAGTTTATACTTTTCAAAAGATTTAAAGCAAACTTTCACGGCAATCGGATGACTGGTTTAAGATCGCCTCCGGGAAAAACTTATTTATACGTAATTGGTTTTGAACAGGTCAGGTTTAGGCACGGAAATTCAAGACCTTACAAATAATTATATTCACATCTTTTCTTATAACTCTCAGTTAGATTTGATCCGCTTTCATGGGTCAATTCAATATATTTACAAATATTTATATTAATATCTTCTGAATCCTGCAAGATAACAAAATGAAACAAGCACGAAAATTTAAGCTAAAACTTCTGCTTTAAGCGCTAAAATTTTCATTGAAATACGTCGAGTCATTTCGGAGTCTATACAAGACCAACTTCTAGACGGAAAGACACTTCAATTATATTTATTGGTATAGATAGCTAGATTTTCGACGATGCCCGGGAATTAAATTACATTATGCTGACCATCCGCCACCGTTTTCCGGGGTGAGTCCAGGTTTCAATCCTCTGTCCCTGACTGCGAGGCGTATGCTCGGCTTTGTCCATGGAATGCAGCTTTGACGCTATTAGGACGGATATTTTGGTTACGTGAAACAATATATTATAAAATAATTAATTTTATCTGATTAGTGATTTACAAATTTGCGTGGAGCAGAAGGTAAAGCGAACACATGTTGACAGTTCTGTTTCGGAAATAACAATTCGTTCTCGTTAACAATACCGTGACTTTCAATAAATATATGCATTGAGAATGATCGACCCCTTTTCCCTCTCATGCCGCCATTATTCCTCATGATATATACAGTAAGTAGACTTTGTGCTCTTTTTATCATACCCCTCCCCCACCCCGACGGTAAATCTGTCACCGTATTTATACCGCTACAGTATTTAATTCGACAGTAATCTGTTTACCGATACGTGAATAAACCGTCAGCGAAAGGGTCATATTTTTGAAAATTTACCTTTCTACTCCCCTACTTTATAACATCCGACTTTCATCATAACCACTGCGATTACTCGGTATCTTAATCAAATTAAGATATGTACTGTTTTTTTATTAGTATAGAATAGTTCAGATTCCATTATTTGGATTTAAGACATCTACTTTCCTTAATTTTGTTTTTACGTATCTAATTACTTGAATGTATTTGGATTGTTTCAATTATGGTAAATAAAAGATTTTATTTGAAGAAATATATTTTGCTGGCGTGGTCTAAGGCAGGATATTAACTGCACACTGGATCCGCAACTAAATCTAAAAATACAAAAATATATTACTAAGAAACTTCAGAGATACAAACAGCTAAATTTTGGAATGTACTCGTAGCAGAAATATTTCGGATGAAATGATTGTTATAATGGTTCGGCGGTTAAGCGTACATTCGATTTTCAACATTAACAATTCACAATGGAATGATTCGCTACATTCAGCGATAAAAAGATTAATAATAAGGATTTATAATTTATGTTAATACTATTGATACTATTCTTCGCGTATATGACCGAAATATTGAATCGGATGTGTAACGCCTCACTCATCAATCTAGAATGATAATTACTCTCTCACATACTATACTGATTCTTATATAATTACATTTTCTCTAATCAAATTATTTATTTATTATTCCTGCCGTAAGCTATGTTTCACCTTCCGTTTCTTTCTCGGCCGTAATTTATTTGTCTCACTTTTGTAAATTCTTCCTCTAAATTTGGGCATGCTTCAGCTAAAGTCAGGCAGTGCAAAAAATTTATAATTAATAATCTACTCTTCCTGTAACAGGTATCTTGGAGCAGGAATGGGAAATATTAAAAGAAAACAACAACAAAGGAAATAGTGATTGAGGATGTGCAGCCTTGAAAGATTCAAATTATCTGCACCCTCAAACAAAGAGGTTTTCCCCCTTCAATCGTGTCGGAACTAATTAGATTGGTGGAGGAAGAAAAGACGGGAGGGAACTGAACGACGGGGAAGGAATACAGGGATACCCTAAAACTACAGAGGTGCATCCGTCGTTGTAAGATGGTAAATAATGTGTAGTTTAAAAAGAAAGAAAATAAATAACTGAGGCGACATTCAGATAAAGAGAACAGAATGATGGCTGACTTGTCCAAGCGACTTTTCTAATTGTGTAACGGTAAAAACACGTTGGTTTAAGAGGCTCACAGTTTAAAGCCACATCTTCAAATTATTCCATAAAACAATTTGCAGAATCAGGAGATAATGACAATCCCATAGCTATTCCGTCACTCTATTCATAAAATTCTCCGTTATTACATAAATAGCATTCATAATCACAAGTAACTAATGCAAAGAGACTGGATTCCAGTATTAACAGTGTGTAATTAATTAGACGGCCTCTGTGGTCTAGTGGCTAGCGTCACTACCTCATACCACAGAGGTCACGGGTTCGATTCATGGCAAGGGCTTGGGTCTTTGTGTTCATTGATCGAGTAACCCTAACAATGAAATTAAAATCCCCTAAAATGGTAAAGTAGTCGCTAATGTCCTTAGCTGTTAATGCGACTTAAAATAAAAATAAATAAAGTGTGATATTACGCAATGGTTAGCGTCAAAATGACGCGATAGTGGTAGTCAAAATCAAACAACATGATTTTAAACAGGATACATTAAAGAAATATCGTGTATATGTTTTAAAATCTCCCACGTATTTTAGAAAGTGTTTTTAAATGAACTAAAATTTATTTGTATTTATAAATATTATATACTATCTACACTGCCGAGCCTTCGTATTAAATTACATAATTACAGTGTATTCACGAGTTTTTGTCCAAAGTCTTAAAAGTTTTAGAAGGGATGCAGAAGTATTGAAATGTAAAAAGACTAAAAGATATTAATAATTACGTCTAATGTGTTGGTTTGTCATGTTTACAGTCTATTTAAAATATAACGGTAGATGCTTCCTGAAATATAATCTTATTATAAATAAATAGTCAAAAATTCTGAAAGGATCCTGTATAACGCAAAAAACCTCTCTAATCAAACAGTCGAAGTCAATTTAATTATAGATCACAGCGTGTAATCTATACCAATAAATAAAATTGAGTTGACTGTCTATCTGTCTGTCTGACTGTTTGTAGGTATGTTTGTCTTGAATAGGCTCCGAAACGGCGCAACGGATTTCAATGAAAATTTGAGGGTTTTAAAAAGGATATTAATATAAATATTCGTCCATATTTTATTTCGATACATTGCAGAAGATAATAATCTAATATGAATATACATAGAAATATTAATTCTACGGGAAGATTTCTTGGAATTGCCGCGCGAAAGCCTGCGTGTAAACCAACTGCGAGTTATAAGTCCAACTACACGTTCCTATATCATTCATCCCACTTAGTATCTATTGTTGCAGCAGGTTGGGAAAAAATGAAATTCTTTGGATCGTCGATACGATGTATACATAAATGGATAAATTCGATTTATTTCTAGCGTGAGGTACATTTTAAAATTTAGTAATTGCTAATATGGAAATAAAAAGGAAACTATCGAGTTTGGTGTAGAAACCGATAATACGAGTCGCTGTGTTACATTATGACCTCAATTATGAGATTTAAATTATAATTTAACTATTAAGTGTGGGGGGAATTTTTATTCTGTAAGAATACTAAAAATATATTTATTCCTGCTGTATCTCTTGCGAGATACAGGAAGTATAATGAGGTTCTTATTGCGAAGTTTACGATGCAAGTTTAGTTATGAATTGACCAAGAATTACCGGGATAATATAAATAAATACCCTGGCAACGCCGGGTCCTCAGTTAGTAAATAATAATAAATTACGTCTAAATATTATGTAAACGTACGACTTATGCTACGATGTATTGTCACGAAATATTAGGAATATTTTAAGATTTCGTTACATCAAATAAGAAATTTTACTATTCGATGAGGCATCTTAAAAAATATGGAGTATAGTAAGAATTAATTCTATTAAATTAATATTATTTAATCCTCAAAAATTAAAGTCCTGAAGTCAAAATAATCTGTCGGATTGAGTGAATGTAATGTGTTTGGTGATAATAGATATGTATACAATTTTATTTTACATTCAATATTACCGTTATTTATTTAACACGTTAAACAAAACTACGTCCCCTGAAATATTGAACGAAAAGGAATGTATTAAGTAGTCTTTAATAATGAAGATAGATTAACAATTTGTTCTGGGAGACAATGGCGGAACCTATTAGTTGAATAATGAATTGAGAGTGTTAATTCTCTGGTCCACGGCCTATCTGTATAATTACTGAACTTTACAAAATTAATTTCCACGGACTGACTTGAGCTGTGCTCCGTCTGAAAGTGCAGAACAATGGCCAGGCTACGTCCAAGGCTCTCTCCCTCTGGAATCCTCTCAATTATGACTTCCCAGTCGCGACTTGGCCATGCAGACTCCGTAGTCTCATTGGCAGACCAAACTTCCGGCAAAGTTACAAAAGTTCGCCTAAGAGCTTCATTATACTGGCAAACAAGTAACGAGCGTGATAATCTTCCAAATATGGGTCACAGGACACGGCGCCAAGTTATTATATTTATTTCAGACAAATAGTGTACACAAATAGTATTCGAGAATATGTAACAGTTTACCACGCTTATATTAATTAAACGTTATTCTGAAATTATTAATTAGAGCCGCAGCTCCGCAGCTTACAAGTTAAAGTTGCAGGATTCCTTTGAAGTTGCTTGACAATGGTTTGGAGATTGTTTTGAATTTTTTATTGTTTATATCTTGTAGAAGATTATTGTAAATGTTTTATAAATACGAAAGTAACAGTCGAGAAGTAAGGTTAAAGTTTTTGTTAATTCTGTAGAAGCCTGCGCCCTATCAAACTACACCTGCAATTAGTTCCATATTCCTATTTCTATTAAAGTTTTACGTCGCGTCGACTACTAGGGCATTGAAGAAGATACAAAAATAATATAATACTGAATAATATAGCTAAAACAAATTAGAACATTTTATCTGAAACACTAAATTAAATCATTTTTAAAAAGGTCGTATTCTTCAGGAAATTTATTACATTTATTATATCTTCCTGTTCTTCGTTTTTGAGTGCCATTTGTTGAGATGACTTCTGCGTTGTATGTTTAAAGGAAAATGTTCTACTGTATGTTGCGACTGTCACATATTGGAGGTTCTTCTTTTATTTGAAGTGGTATTCTCTTCATTCATCGCTGTGTCTTCTACTGTTTCATTTAATCTTTTAGAGTCTCGTAATGTTCTCTTTTATTTCGCGGTCTGTTAAATGTCTACATGTTTGCCTTACCCAGTTCACTGTTTGCGTTTCATTTAGATTGGTAAAAAAATTAATTTTAATGATAGGAAGGAGAATAAATAACATGAAAGTTTATGATTTTAAAATTATATACAAGAAAACAACAAATGAAATAAAATAAAACAAATCTCCCTCCTCTTTTTAAAAGACATTATACATTTTAGAAAATGGAATTACTTTATAAATTAAATTTGAAAGCAAATTGGCCAAATACTAATTGATGGTGTTATTGGCTTCTGTGGCTTGCAGTAGATGGCATCGATGGATTTATGGCTGTTTTAGTACGTTTCCAACAACGGCCCTCTTAGGTAAAGCTGGGTGGAAGCTTTGGAACTGACGAAGACATTGAAGTGGCAGCTTCTGGAATTGGTTAGAGTCAATTCCTCGTATCGTAGAGGTCCCTGCTACGAATCCCGGCAAGAGTATGGATGTCAGTGTGTGTCTATTTCATTTTCAGCATAATGACCAAATCTATTGTACAGCTCCCACTCCAACGTTCGCGTGGTAGAGTATTGCAATCGGTCCATCGCTTCCATCATGAACCGGCGGAAGGCAATGAAACACTACCACATGCAAAAATTTCCCTGAAAACGGGAATGTTTCTCCGTATAGAACATTTCGCACGTGGACGGATCTGCCGTTAGGCAGAGAACTTAATAAAAAGGTCTTCGAATATAATAAAAAAGGGATTAATGTGCCGATTTTACGTCAAAGGCACTTTCCACGTCTGACAATATTACGACAATTGAAAGGGACAATTATTTAATCCTCTGGGATGAAAAGATTTAGTAACTTCTTGAGAAATTTAATCATCCCACAGTCTTTTTCACAGATGGGTCAAAATATAATGATGGGGTAGGGTTCTCCGTTATCTATGCTGAATTCAATGATTAAATGACTATTAACAAGTATCCTTCAGTCACAACGGCTGAAAAATATGCGATACTGATGGCTTTACTATATTTTTAAGACGACCCAACCGATTTCACGTTGATTTTGACCGACTCTCATATGGTGATCAACTCACTGTCCAATCAACGGTGTGGAATTGCTTGCAACATTGAAATCAGTAACCTTATTTGGAATATAAAAAGAAATAACCAACAAATTACGTTCTGCTGGATCCCGACTCATGCGTGCATCTTGGGAAACGAGCTTGCGGATAAAGCCGCTAAGCAGGAGGCCTCCTTGCACTTGGACTTTCCTACTTGTTCAAGGAAAGACTTAATGGTCGGATGCATCTACCTTCTGAGAGAAATCTGGATTAATGATAGAAGAGGAAAAAAACGAAGGAATCCTCTATAATGAAATGGAGACTTCCAGGAAGTAACCTATCCACTTTATATCCCGAGAAACAGAAGGTTGTTGTTACAAGATTCAGATATTTCCAATCCCACCTTTCACATTAATTTCTCTTTTCTAGGAGTCCTCAGCCTTTATGATGAGATTGTAACACCGTTCTGACAGTGCCGCACATCCTTTTTGACTGCACCCGGTATGACACCAGCAGAATGTCAACGATTGCTAACTATTCCAGGAGGAAAATGTGTGCCGCTCCAGTGGCTGTTCACAGTCTTCTTAATTTCATTGCAAAAATTGGAGTTTTGGAAGAAATATTAGCAATTTATATGTGCCGATGCGATCGTTTTTTCTCTGTTTTAAAGGTTTCTGTTCTTTTTCTCAGTCATTGAATTGTATTATTCGCAATTCCTATGTAATTTATTGTTTCTTTTTGTAAATATTTTTGGTCGCCAAGAACGTCCACAGTTGACGCGCCTAATAATTCAATAAAAATTATTTAGTATAACTGTGCTGATAAACATTTATTGCAATATTGTCTTATCACATTCAGTTAAGTTCAACTTTGTATTTTCAGTTATTAGGAATGGAGAGGACCGGATTATTAAATAACAGTATTTAGCCGGTAAAAGCTTCTTTGTGCAGATATTTAGTTTATTTATTATCACCAAATGTATGTCGGAAACGTGATAATTGATATAATGCCGCTGTGAATAATAATCACTATTTTTTTAAAAAACAATTAAGGTTTAAAGTCGAATGAACCCAACCCGTCATGAGCGACTTCAGCTAGCAATAATCACTATTTGTAAATTAACATTTGACGCATTCGGAGACGAGTGTGGTGGTCAAAGTTGAGGACATGGATTAGCCGGCAGACACTTCAACAGAGATACACCACTAATGCTCTTTGCAAGTTCTGATAACTAAATACCAGCTATGAAACCATACACCGACTTCCAACGTCTAAATTTGGACAGAAACTCGGAGCGCATACAGATTATGTAAGACGAGATCATTTCCAACGCAAACCAGTCTCAAGTCCCGACTACTTTGGATCAATACTCGAGAAACTGCGGGTGTTTGAATGTCTTCGACAAACAAGAGTGTCATTTACTTTTTGTCATTTCAGAATATAATTTGTGGTGACGGAAATTATGTTGGTTTGTTGTACCCGTTCATTTTTTCCTGTAATAGGCAGTTTTCTTTGTATATTTTACATTTTCAATCTAACGGATTACTTTTCCCTCTATTAGCCACATATTCTTGTTGCTTTTTCCCGTCCTGTAATACTTTATTCCGGGTCTCTAATTCTCCGCGTGTAAAATAAGGTAAATCCTCAAAAAAGAATTGCCTCTAAAACGGTTATCCCAGACATAAGCCTGTTAAATGTTAAACGATTTTTCTGTTTAACTAAAAAGTCGTGTTATTTACCGTTTAAATAAGCCGTTAATCTCGATTCGCAGAGAGACGCAATGTCTCTTTTAGAGGCATTTTTTTGATGATCAATTTTCTGTATGTAATTGGGGGGGGGGGTAAACGAAGAAGAGAATAGTAAGACAAAATAAAAAAGTGTGGGAATAACAGAATGTAGAGAGTGAGAATCCAAACATTCGGGAGTAATCAAAGTTTAATGGTTTTCGCGGAAAGGAAATTGTAGGTCTGTAACTAAGACTTATTTTTTCCCTAGGCCTTTCTTTTACTCTTGAAAACAGAACAGGCGATAAACAGCTGAAAATTGTAATGCCAGATAACAAAATGGAGAGGTTGACATCGTTACACAGTCCGTGAATATTTAGAGATCGGAGGGAAATTGAGTATACTTTAGAAAGACGCAGACGAAGGCTGGAAGACCCTATTAATGTTATATACCATCTCCATTCATTTGTTAATATTTTATAAAAATAATTAAATATATCGTCACAATCTTCCTTGACATTCTTTTCTGGAGTTTCATTATAGTAGACAGACATGAAGCAAGGAGAAGCAAAGTCTGCACAGAAATTTATTTCAATATTTATAAAACACTAATTAAGCCCGTGACATCGTTCACGTGGAATTTGGACAAATAACTCAATTAATTTTGCCCTAATAAACGAAACAACAGGTACAGAATTTTGATAAAGTTGAATTCAGTGAATATATAAAAAGTGTGGTATCCCGTATTTTACTTTTACTATCTAAGTTTAATAGTAAACCTTATAACTCGTAGTTGGTTTTGTATAGGTCCCGCTTTCATCCAGACAGACGTAAACTTCAATTACGTTTATCTGCATAATTTATACATATTTTATTTGCTTTTAATCAATTAATAAAAATTAAAATTTACCTGACGTGAAAAATAAAACCAATTTATGTATACATGGTATTGACGATTCAAAGAAATTTATTATTTCACAGGGAGTTAGTTCTCTGTCAAGGATAGGCTAGATACGGAGCGAAATGTTATTTTAATAATATCTAGTATTACACATCAAGGGTAATGGAAACTCGCATTCACTTCTGGAGACCTCTATGAGTGTATGGGCTACAAAAACTATCCAGAATAATGTTTTCACATTTGTTTATATATATAATATTAGATTAAGACACACATTTACAGATATTTAATTTCTGAAATACGTTTTGATTCGTCAATAAATTATCGAATATCGAAGGATATTTTCTTAATACTCCTATTAATTATTAGTTGGCGAAAGGTGAATGGCGATCATCACCACTAATACAAAATAATTTCCTGTAGAATAAATAAAAAGACGGCCAAATAGTCAGCATATAAATGATCACTATTTATGCACTAGTGACGTTTCGTCTCTATTTTGAAACTTCCTCAGGCGTAGAATTTAGCAATACATCATATTTACTCTTTGGCTTCTTCAGCCGAAAAGATTATTATTTATTGTAAATTTTAAAGTCAGAAAACTATGTTGTAATTTCCTGTAGATTATCGGTGTGATGAGGTTTATTTCCATGCTTGTCTGAACGAACGTATCATACATAAATAGTTCAGGCTGCCTAATGGCTAAGTTTGAAACTCTCTTTAATCTGTAAAAAGTGCCTATTAATATTTTTACACCGGCATAAATTGCAAAACCGGCGCAGTAGCTAATGAACGAGGTTCACTAAGTAAATACAATGGGGACGACTATAATCCCAATTGCTTATTTATTATTTGAACTCGTTAAGTTAATGAAACAAAGACTATACTATTATGTAACATACAAACAAATATTTAGACCAGTGACTCAAACCGATACAATGAAGTAAAAATACCCTGAAATTAATAAAATATCAATCCTGTTGTTTCACCGAGTGACGAATTAAAGTTAAATGGTTGTTTTTGGGTAACAGTCTACATGATGGTCATTTTTAAACAGAAAACTCATCTTTAATACCATTGTAAGGGATATAAAACGGGGGGATGTAGAAGGTAGAGCGAGGTAGTCAGGGGTTTACTAGTGCCCCCGGACTATAAATTAAGGATCATATCCAGTATTTCAATTAAAAGAGATGCAGGGGCAACTCTAGAAAACCTGCATCAGCTAAGCTGCGGTTTTTGGGAACTTTTCTCACGCCCTGTTGAATAACGGGAGTTTGCAGTGGGGTCGCAGCATTTCCTTTTCCAAGTCTCCGAGTGTTTTAGGGGGCAGATGGTTGACTGATTCAGTTTATAGGGTACATCTGCGATTAAAACGAGTCGTTTCGACGACCACGTGCTCTGTCGTCATCTTCTGGCAAAGTGTTGGGACTGTGGCGTTCTAAATGTAGTTGTACACGAGTGGAAACCCGAGAACTTTTAGTTGAATTTGAGTTCTGGGAGACAAACTTTAGAAACGTATACTTCAAAGACTTTCCTGTCTTTAAGAAGCTCTTAACAAAAGTGGCTATTTACAGCTCAAATTCCATGTCCGCTTTCATGACTACAAAAAATTGCACTCCTCGCACAATTCTCTGTATCACTATTCTTGAAAATGAATGAAGACGAATTATTTCCCTGAGTGACTCAATATTTTACAAAACAAGTTACTGCATGAAATGTTTTGATTCTAAAATCATTTATAACAGGCCACTCCTTGACAAAGGAAAAGTATCCAGTGATGTTCAAAGTGGCACTGAAAATTAAATACTTATTCACATAAACCTATGTGTGCGAGTCTGCTTTTTCAATCCTTAAATTCTTAGAAAATTAATACAGAAGTGGAATGACTTACAATTACCTAGTCAATTGCATCATGGCAGTGATAACGCAATTAGTATTACAGTTTGTAGAAAAAAAACATCAGTAAGTAGGCTGCTTTCTTTAGGGGGGGGGGCATAACAAATTACATGAGCGTGACCCTGAAACAGGCAACTCCTCTTTAATAACATAGGAATGGAATTGAAAAGGGGGGGGGGTTGATTGTGGAAGATAGAGCAAGGTAGCCAATTGTAGAGTGAAAGTTTATAAAAAGTTTAAAACAAATTAAACTGAGGGTGGTTTATAATATGCATTGAAAAATAAATATCTGTAAACCTTAAAGAATATCGTTGGCACTTAAATCTTCAGAAGTGTATGTGGGAGAGTAGCAGGTCAATCAGTTTCTAAATGCGAAAGTAGCTCCCAGGGTTATCGAGTTTGGCGACCCCTCGTGTAGTGCTTCGTGAAATCAATCAGACTCACAATCCATAAACAATGAACGAAAGTGATTTTATAGTTTGTCTCTGTAGTTAATCTTCATTTCCAGGTATAACTCCCGAGTCTTATTTTTCAGTCAAGAACAATACTATTCTTCTTCACAGCACATTTAATTTGTCTTCAAACAATCTCAATGTAATACAGAATGATCATCAATTATTTAAACCTTCGGGGAGCTTTCGTCCTTGCTGACATATTCATCGCATCATCACTTAATGAGATGAATATGTCCGTAAGGACAATAGCTCCCCAATGCTTTTAAATAATTGATGATCACTCTATATAACATTGTAATTGTTTGAAGACAAATTAAAGGCTTTGTGAAGAATAACCTTGAAGGCACTGTTCCGTTTTCTTGCTTTATAATACCATTCTTAAATTTATATCAACTGATATTCTATTAATTCATAGTGAACATTTTATAACTGAAAACTGTCATCACGTCCAGTTTGCTTATTTATTCAAGTTAACAATATTCATTTATTGTAAATACCTTCACACTAACTTCATTTAGCTATGAATATTAGGAAATTATTACTAAAAATGCTCGTATAGAGGGTGGCTTATATGGGAGCGAATCGTGGACTGTAGGATTTGCAGAAAGGAAAAGAATAGGAGCTTTTGAAATGTGGTGCTATAGAATGCTGAAATTACTAATACGCTCGAAATGTTAGAAATAATGAATTTTCCTGGTTAATAGAAATAAAACTTATTTTCTGCAGAGTGTGGTGGTTAGTTTTTCTGGTAGAAATAATCAAGATGAGAAACAGAGAAATAAGTTTTCTACGTATATTTTTAACATTAAATAACAAGAAATACTGTTAGAGTTCTGAATGATAAAATAATTTCTTTACAGCTTCTCACCCTCAACGAATCCACAACGAACAGTTGTCTCCACTTATCTTACCTGTCTTTACAATTACTGAATAACATCGACGAATCACTCAAAGTATTGAAGATAAAATACTGTGTTGAACAATTTTTTATAATCCTAATAAACCGGCCTGCTATTCTGTAGACGTCAGCCTCTTTATCCCGCATTCAGTGTTTGACTCCTGACGAATGCACGGATGTTGGAATGCTTCTATTTCATTTTCAGCATAATTACCAATCCCTTTTCGGGATTGACACAGTTAAGTACTGCAGTGTCTCCATCGCTTCCATCATCAAGAGACGGAAGGAAACCATAAACATTTCTTGGCTATAATTGCCCCTGAGCAGGAGAAGTATATCCATGGAGAACTTTGCCCAAAATAGTCTGTTTAAGAATGACAGTAACAATAATAGTAACCCTTATTCTATGTTACTTTCAACATACCCAATTTTATAGGTTTTTATAAGTATTTGTCCTCTGCTGTTAGTCAAGTTTTTCTGCAAATGAAACGTTGGAAAAGTTTATTTCTTATTGTGGTAAGTTGTCAGACACATATGACGTGTGCTGTCGTCCGTATAGCTCCTGCATGTAAAAAAATTAATGTATATGGAGTGATACTAAAATAGTAAAAAAATTATTGGGTGTTTATAAACAAGCAAACGTTACCAATTTTGTCAATAATTATGTTGAAAGAAATTGTAATGAGTGACCGTGGCAATCGCCATTACATTTAATCACTGGCTGAGAAATTCCGCATTGGAGATAATCAGTCGGAAATAACATCAAGGCGACAGCAAGGCGGGACTACGATGACCCGAGCGTGTCAGATCCGCAGTTTTGCAGATTATGGAACATTTACCTGAGTCAAGTTGAATGTCACCGGATATTTTATTATGTACAAAAACCGCGATGGACATTTGATTCGGGCTCGGGGTCATGGTGGGAGGCAGAAGAAGTTGACCTGGAGAGGTGAAGAGGGCGAAAATAATCATTAGGGGAATAAATTTAATTTGTTTATAATCTAACTTAATAAATTGCTTTTAATTTAAATTAAAATTCAATACCCCCCTATATATACATTATAAAATGAAGAATTAGATCATATTTATTCATACACTAACAGTAGTGTTTCAATTGAAAGCTGTATTAGAAATTTATTTAATTTATAGCAGAACTCCTCTTTAGTAGAAATTACTGTTCTGTTAATTATATTAAAGTAGATCAATTATGCCGTCTAATATAAATCTGTTCACTGAGTTAGCTATTGAATGAATGTTTCTGAAATTGGTCTGAAACGTTTAAAGTGTGTTAACAAAGCATTCCTGACGACGTCTTTGTCAATCTGAGAAGTGTGGCACATCGATACGAGGTTGCTGGCTCAGCGAGGAGCCCGCAGCTGGTCTTTTTCCCAGCAGTAATTCACTTGCAACTTTTCCCCTTCATAGACTATTTTATCGAAAACGACGACCGGAACGCTACAAGTGCAGTTTCGCTCAGGAACATCTGCCGGAATTTAACTCAGAAAGAGCGTTAAACCTGTCCAGGCAAGAAGCAATAAATTTGTTTACAAATAATTCTCTCAGGTAAGATATGCAAGAACTTTATATTTGAAAAGTGAACGAATCCAAAAATACAGCGTTGGCAGTATCTCACTTTAACGGTCAAATAACTGCATTCGAATTATGACCCACTATACTGTAAAGTAAACAAAGTTTCAATAAAGCCTGACACTTGTGATAATTGAAAGTTAAGAGAGAAAATGATATCAATAAACTCCGAATTTTGTATCCGTTTCGACTTAGTTCCCAAGAAACTGAAAAAGTTAAGATCATTTTGACAGAAACGTATTTTGCAATTGACACGAATTATTATGAATATTGCTATATTGGAGGGTAGTCTTATAGATCAATTGATTAAGATAGGAAAATCTCCGAACTGGAAATCGAAGATAAACTTCAGATTAATACGTGGTGCTCTAACTGCTATTTCCATCCATTGTACGATATTTAATAATTATTTCTTTAATTAATTCTTTTGTGTTTTTATTTCACGATATTTTTTCTAGTAAAAAAAACTAAAATACTCCTACGTCGATGGTGGATGAAGTTGGCCTTAGCCGGTAAAGACGTGTCATTTTTTTTCTCAGAGACACGAAAAGCTATGAATTTGAAATCAGTCAATTTTGATTTAATTACTTACTAATACTCACCGCTCAACAAATTTCGTCCTGAATGTTCCTATTAATTTAAGAGATACAGAAAATTACTGATACGACGATGTGTAGATCTGAGCACTGACTTACAATTTACGAACTCACTTTCTACTAGGCCTACAAAGCGTGACTGATTTAGTTCAGGGTAGTCAAAATAATTTGTGCATAACTAAAGCTCATTTATTCTTTAGTGAAACAACAAATGGAATTAAAAGTGGTATGAAACTATAAAATAACTTCTTAAGTTTTCTTCTCTGTGATTTTAGTTTACATAGAGGCACTATGTTTTGGTTATTTAGTCAATAGAGATTTTTGTTTGTTTGTTAAGAGATTTAAAAGCTGTTCATTTTGAAAACGAAGCAAATTAGGTGAAGGAAATAAAATTAAGTGAGATGTGGTCCAGTGACCACACTCCGAAGGAAACAAAATGATATGTGAATGCAAAATAATTAAACTTCACTCACAGCCCGTTGGCCGCTTCCTCTTCAATCCGCGACTTGTTAGTTCATTTGCTAGATGACTGACCTCTTCGTTATGGTGGCCTGGGTGATTTTGACGATAATTAGTTCTGAGTCTGTGTATTTCATCTTCTATAGGAGGTATTGTTAGATCTTCATCTATTATTTTGTTGCTTACAAACCAGGGTGCGTTAAAAATGGTGAAATGGATTGTTGACTGAAGACGTTGAATAATTTTTTAATTCGAATGCTCGGTGCATATGTCCATATGGGTTTAAGAATGCATTTATGTGTAAGTATTTTGTTTTGAGTTTTCAATTTTGAAATTTCTGCAAAGTAGCCAATTCATTTGTCGAAGCTTATTCTTGATATGATCCCTTCTGGATGTCAAATGCGGTTTCCATGTACGTTTAGAGTCAAATAGTAAACCAAGGTATTTGACTTCATTAGTGATAGGTAATGGTGTATTATTTATTCAGACATTAGGACAGTTTGTTTTCCTGGTGATAAAATTTACTTGCACTGATTTATTAGGATTTTCAGTTATACGCCAAAACCTTTATACATTCTTCAAGGCTGTTTAAATGATTTTGTAGGACACCAGAAGCTATAAGAGGCTCATTATCTGCAGATAAAATTGCTGTGTCATCAGCATAGGTTGCAAGAATTGTATTATCTGTTTCAGGTTGTCCGCGGTAAATATAAGGCATAAAAGCGGTCCCAGGACACTACCCTGTGGTACTCCAGAGGCAATTGGATGAATTGTTGAAATATCGTTGTTACACTTAGTTTGTAAAAAATGATCACTTAGATAGGATTTTAAGGTGAGGTAATAATCAGTGGGAATGAGTTTAAGTTTGTATAGTAAACCATGTGCCAAATTCGGTCAAATGCTTGTGCAATATCTTAGAAATCTGCAACACAAATTTTCTTTTCTTTTAAGCCCTTTATTATTTCATTCACAATTCTGTGGCACTGATGTATTGTAGAGTGGCGTGAGAGGAATTCAAATTGATGTTTCGGTTGTATCTCATCCAGGTTGATATCAGTCTTTAGTCTTTTATGCAGTAATCTTTCAAATATTTTCGATAACTGTGATGGCTGCCTCGAAGGAGGAACGTTCGTTTTGTGTGGTGGAATTTGCAATAACCGGGGCTATAGTAACAGCGTGGAAACAGTTTAGAACTAAATTAAACTATCCTCCACCACATTGGAACTGCATTAAAGGATTGGCCGAGACATTTCAATTCACTTGATGTTTATGTTCTAAGGAAAGTCCTGGACGTCCACGAACAAAGGAAACAGTTTAAAGGATCCGAGCCTCATTTCCGAGATGTCCAGTAAAATCAACATATCGAGCTACTATAGAACTCAGTGTAGCACAAACTACTGCGTGGCGTGCTCTAAGAAGGGACTTGTGTTTTAAATCGTACAAATTACAGCTCTTTCATGCGTTTATACCAGCAGACATGCCGAATCGGCTTACATTCCATTCTACGTCGATGTGCTGTACTTGATTTGTGATTCCTTCTATTGGGATTTGAGAAGGATGTTGTGTATGTCGCCTCATTATTAGAGGACCCGAATGACTTGAAGTGAAGTGTTTCTGTTGCAGTGGAGCTGATAACTGAGGATATGTTCCTCCGTTTCTGGGAAGAAATGGAATACCGGTTTGACATCTACCCTGTCACACGTGCTGCTTATATTCAATACTTGTAATGTACATTCAAACTCAAGAATTTGTTCTATAATTTCAAGCCACTTTAATTCTGTTTGTTGTTTCAGTAAATAATTATGAGCTTTAGTTTTGCACAATACTTTTTTAATTCCTCTGTATATATACAAG
The DNA here is from genome assembly GCA_034510155.1 of Eucriotettix oculatus. Taxonomy (NCBI): domain Eukaryota; kingdom Metazoa; phylum Arthropoda; class Insecta; order Orthoptera; family Tetrigidae; genus Eucriotettix; species Eucriotettix oculatus. Next base: position 132,899,067 of record CM067377.1, read on the forward strand.
AATCCTCTACAATGTACTGCATATATGAATGTAATTAAGTGATAGCCCATTAAGAATAAAAAAGGAAAATATTATAACCTATACAAGGATACGTTTTTATCGGCAGCTGCGGTCTTTCGTGAGGTGCATGAAAAATTAAAATTGAGATTAGAATTAACAGTCTAAAAATCAACTATAAATACATAACCTTAAAGGATGGGGTCAAAGATATGAGTATTATTTATTTTTGTACCCAAATTTTTATATTTGAACACGTATTGAATATAACGATTAATTAGGATGCAACTCATCGAATGCATTTATTTTACCAAATACCATTTTTAAATGAATTCAGAAAAGTTGCAATATCGAAATTAGTGACATGAATCGAGAATTTTCGTTGCTTTAAACATTATGGTTTGTAATAAATAAATAGAAAAGAGTGAAATAATCATTATTTAAGTTATCACCGCGTTGATGGAAGCCAATTGTAAAAAATACAGAGGTTAGGGGAATTTATTTACTTATTATGATTATTTAATTAAATTTATTAAACCTCACAGTTAGACGTCAATTGTGATAATCAGCATTTAACTTAAATGTTCAAAAGGATAAATTTATGTGAAGTTCAATGAGAAAAGAAACAGACTTTGAATTTAATAACAATAAAATTAAGCTTGGATAAGCAAACACTAAGCCACTTGAGTAAAATGATTAATAAATGAAGCAGGTAGAGAATTAATAATTTTACAAACTGAAACCCATTAAAATGAGGTCAGCTGTGAGGTGAAACAAAAGAAGTAAACTTTATACGGCAAATAGCTCTGTCAGTGTGAACTTTAGAAATTTTATGTCAACGATACCGAAAGAAGATTGCAGCACTTGTGGCATTCTGTTACGGTCTGCTTCGGGTTGACGAACACAGAGGTGCTAATCAAGACGATTCGCACGTTGGGATGATCTGGCTGCATGGATGACGCCTTGGACCGAAATAATGCATACTTCAAACAAAATTTCTTCTCCATCCTGCTTTTGACAGCGGTTCGCACTTTTATCCACCTCTCTGCAACAAACTTCTGTCCATTTCATCCAGAATGGCACCGAATTTTCCTTCTCCCTTTTGCAAAACCAATTGGCTGAAATTTCAAATTGGTTAGTATTTACGCAATTGCAGCCACCCAATGTGAACGAGTGTCTTCATATGTTTTGCAATAGCTACAGAGTTAGCTGTTACCAATTATCCTCACGTAGCTTCCGACTTGACGGGGGCAATTCTTTGTTTTTAAATTAACAACGGATGCCATTTATTTAAGAGATTGAAACCCATTGACAGCAAAAACTCTCTTGCGAATTGTGTGAAGAAATGTTGGTCTCATTGTCCGCTGACCACGCACACAAAACAAAATTCACAGACCTTTAATCTTTTCCTCGCGCAACTTTTGATGTATTACAAATTATAGAAAATCAATCAAATTAAATATGTCCAAGATCGCATTTTTGACGTATCGCTACATATTAATTTAACCATTTTTTCTATTTCATATTTCGTACACATAGTTTATAAAATGACTGACCACACATTTAAAATCAGAATAGGTTCTTTTAGACGTATCAATATTTATTTTTAGTAAGAAACGTTTCTGTGAATATAACGACGAAACAATGGCGCAACAAAATAATTGTTGTTATGGAGACCTGTTAATTGTTTGTGTTAAACAATCAATTTACACGCAGGCAGCAAATTATTTGAAAAGAGTTCGACCCCTACTGTAGATCATGATGGTTTAGTGTTCAGCCGGCGGTATGGTAGCTTTTCACACTTTTCTCATTATAATGCTAGTGGCAGCGTCTGTTGCGTAAGATGGAGAACCATGGGTCGAAATATATTCCAAAAAGTGGAAATAGAGAAAGGCTATTTTTTGAATTGTTGCATGGAATGCCTACAACTAGAAGTAATAAATATTTTCAGCAATTCTGGGGGAGAATATAGTTACAGAACGAAGGTGATATATATTAGGTGTTCCTTAATTCCATTACAGGCTTATCTCTATCTGACGCCAGCAAGATAGGTTACACTTTTATATCTACAAACAGCGTAATAAGTTTGATTTTAGAACAAGTATCAAGAAGAGTGTGACATGACATTTTCAGCAACCTGTTTCTTAATTAAAAATAGTAATTAGTTCACGTGCAATAATATAAGATTTTGGTTGGAAAGTCTTCTTCATTGAAGTAGAATTTTTGAACGCTAACACAAAATACATTGTGTACACTTCTTTAAACGAATAACCGTTTAACATTTAACTATCGCCTAATTGGAAAGGCAACTGAAATGTTAATTTACTCTCAAGAAGTTCAAAGCAGTTTGAAATGATTAATAAGTGTTAGCAGCAGATCAAGTTAGACAGAATAAATATGTTTTTGGGCTTCTGTGAGGAAACAAAATCCATAGTCGGTTTTTTATCGTTGGTATGAAATAGTCTCGCTCGCCGGGTGGATGAACGAGAAAGAATCCGGGAGAAAAACTTCGTCGTAGTCTAAAGTCAGGTGATTTGCTGAAATCAGAGAAAAACCGTTCGTAATGTATTATTAAATCTCTGTTATCTTGAAAGAGACTATACACTCAAATTAATATTCAATGTTAGAAAATTACTTTAATTAAGAAATGGTATTATTATTGGTGTTTCAAAACAAATGTACTGATGGTATTGTAATAGGAAAATAATACTGTTCTTTTATTTTTAAAAAGACGAGTAACTTCACTCGTTAATAGTCACTTCTTACTAAACAGAGATAGATCAAGTGATTGCCTTGGGAATTCTTTTAGCCTTCAAAGGGGGAAGCAAGGAACCCAAATCTTATGAAGATAGAAAACCTCTCTGGGATGATCACCGCTAAATACCAATATTTCACGGTAATCGGATGAATGATATAGCAATTCATAAGGACAAACCTCACAAGTCACAGCCTGTTCGAATGACGACCTGGAGCACAAAATACATTAAACTAGATGAGTTGTGGGAAGTACGTCAGGTCTTTTTACGCGGTTTCCTTCCCATCCACCCTAGCCCTAGGCCAAGATTTTATAAATTAAGTCTCCCACATCGACCTTGAGCGGATGAGCGGTGCATACATGGGGTCACGGACCTTCGGCATGCGGTAACAGTTATTTGCTGATCCAATAGAACCAGAATGCTACCTATCCCTCAACTCTGATTCAGTTCCCACAACAATCCAGTCTTCCATCATCAGAGGGCGTGGGAGTAGTACCAAATGCCCGACCTACCTGATGCAGATTCTCTATGGTTTTCCCTGCGTCACCTTTAGGGTAGGGTACATACACTACATCCCGGGGCCTTGTCAACCTTCGGCTACCCTTGCTCTACCTTCCACATCCCCCTTTCAATTCAAGATTATAACATATTCTTCACGAATTATTCTCCCACAGATGTAACGGAATAGAATGTAAGTATTAGATCTGTTCAATAGATAACGTCTGGCAACGGTAGAGGGGTATAATATAGGTCAGTTGGAAAACTTATTAAGGGGAGGAAGGATCCGGAATCGATTACTGATCCGAACAATATTTGCCATGCATTTTCTAACAACATTTTAATTGCCCGAGAGTTTAGTCGGGTTGGTTGCATACACGCTCACTAGGCCGTACGTGGGTAATGGTGGTGTGCATTCTGGCCGATATCCTGCCGATTTCAGGTCAGAGCTACTCTAGGTTAACTGTAGCTATTGTTGCTGAGAGCTGTTATTATTTTAAAAACAATGCGTCGATATGATGATAAAGAGAAAACGTAAATTTAGGAACGTCACTCATACGGTGATAGAATGTTGAAACGTAAGTTTTACCATTCCGGAACAACAACTTCAGAAACTTCTTCAATAAATTTTTATTTATATAAATGTTTCAATATATTTGAGAACTTTCTGATGTTAAGCCTTTTCAATTTCGTCTATCAACTTGACGTCTCATTAATTACGCCATTGTCCAAAACAGAATATTACAATAATATAGGATGCGAGGTTGACAAAGTTTACGCTCCAAAAGACTCTCACCGATTAAATTGTCGGCGAGTAAGTGCACTCTCATTATTGACCAACCCTAAAATTTATCAAAGTCGTCTCGGCTTGTGAGAGTGGATAGGAAAAGCAGTAGGATTTGCTTGTAACCCTTTGGGTTTCCGCTTGATTTGTCTGGGCTGGCAATATATATCACGTAGCTTCATGTGAGCATTATCCGCTTTGGCGGTTCTCACCGATAATAACATAGAAAGGGATCGGAAGGCAGATCCAGGTAGCCAAGAGTTAAGTAGGGCCTCCGGGCTGTAGTTAACAAATTCTACTAGTTGATTCACCTAACTTGGTGAAGGGAAAATCCTTCATCAAGTAGGTCGGGTATAATACTACTCCCACACTGTTCCGAAAACGGGAGACAGCGTTAATTACGGGGACGGAAAAACCAAACTCCACCTCGACAAATTTTGGGGGAGCTGCCGACTGGTCCAATGGTATCAGAGAACAACCCTTACCGTACGCCCAAGGCTTGTGATTCAGATGCATGCACCCCTTAAGCTCTAGGTCGTCTCACCTTGTGGAAGACTTAACTTAAAATCCAAGGCTTCGGCCAAGGGAGGAAGACAAACCTTATGGAATTTCATTAATTTCTCTGTGTTTCCTATGCGTTAATGCCTTTGTTTTGATGGGTATAGGCTATAATAGGGTGATCCTGAAGCAGGAAACTAACAGCATTATTCAATGAAATCATAAACTTAGGCCATGTAATAATTTTTTATCGATTGAGGAGTCGATTCGGATAGAATGCCCGAATTAAGGAGGGGTTTCGGATTCCATTCCTGATCCGGTAGAAATTCTTTCATCCTGTTACTGCAATTCATTTATTTTACCTCTATATCGGAGCTTTAATTGTAAATCCAGGATTTTTTTATAATTTTACAATCATTATCACCACAACATAAATCTATATAAATCAAAATGAATTCATACTTGTTTGTATATATGTAACATATACGTTCGTATATACTCGCGTAAAGGTTTCTGATGGCACTTCGGAGCACTTTAAAACACGCATCAACGGTCAATATTTACGTCTAATAAATTTATTATGGGATCAATAGGAATAGTAGTGTTCCTCCGATGCTATTTCTGTATAATGTCAGTTCCATTTGTCATTGCACGCGAGTATTCTCAAAGGTTAGAGTGGAGGGGAGATACGAGTAAATAAGGCGAAAACAACACACTCTAGTATCCGGGGTAATGGAAGTCGTTTAATTTCTTTCTAACATTAAACTTGCCTGTTAAAATGTATTTCTACGCCTTGAAGTGGGGAGGAAAGGAATTAGAAATTGAGCATACAATCTTAAGCGCGTGGAGCAATTTTATGCTCCTTGCGACCAAGAGAGAAACGCTGGAGGCAAACACGACTACAAAAATCCGAACGGTGGCGGTGGAAATATTAAAATATGCAAAATGACCGATATTTGCGTGGAATAAAGATTTCCGGAGTTAATAAGAGTGATAGTATTTCTTCCGATAACGTTATTGTGTAATTTAAAGCACATTCCTTTTGGAAGGGCAGGGATCTTTGGTGTTGGGTGAACCGGGATTTAGGAAATAACTGAGTTTAATTGTGATGATTAACATGCCCCGCGGAGACAGGGTGGAAGAGAGTGAAAAAATATTTTCAAATTAGCGTAAACGCATAGAAAAAATTTCTACTTCATGAACATTTGTTCGCATGCAACTTACGACCCGAATACAGGCACTGTTTATATAAAAACAAAATCCTTAGTGCCTATATATTCTAAATAGGTAATTATTATCGTCCAATATAAAGTTTTCGGAGTTGTTCAGAATCATAGCGTCGTTAACGAAGCAGTGGATTTCTTGATTCAAATATGGTATTGTATGAACGTCATGCAGGTTGTGACGAAATTCATATTCCTTGAGCTTAGAGGTAGGAGTCGTGAAAAGGTAAACAAATGTTACTCCTACAAGTTTAATCACGTGTTGCCCAAAAGGTTGTTGTAGAACTAAACACTGTAAATATCCGGGAAAAGCTGGCTATGGAGCTAGTATATATGTTGTAACACCTGCCCTATCTTAGGACTATCAATTCAGCAATAGATGGGCGCCAGTTTACTTTTCACAATCAAATCTAGAAATTAGTATTTAAACATAAAAAATTATTTTAGAGCAATGGGATTGAATGCATTACGAAGTGCGTGTATACCAATTAACTAAAGCTTCCACTATCGGTTAAGGTAAGGGAAGATAAGAGTATGGACTTAGTGGTTGATTTGTTATATCTATGAAGGTAATAAAGATATCAACACCATAATTGATCACAATGTTTTTTTAAGTTTATTTAGTCATTAATAGCAAAATGTTTGATATGATTACAACAAACAAGTTTTCCATTAAAAATATTTTAAGAAAAAATGTCATTTGCCTCATAGGAGGCCAAGAGTACGCACCAGTCACGGTCACTAACAAATAGCCCACTGCCTTCGTAAACAGAGCGTGACAGTCCTAGCAAATACCTCACATAATACAGCTATTGGACAATCGACGTATTCATCGTCATCAGTAGATATTTCAGAGGTACTTGTGCTGGATTGTGGGTCAAATTTTAAACCTTTTCTGATCTTCAGATTATTTATTTTATTGATTATTTGTCGGTTAATGCCTTTATTTGCTAACCGTTCAGTCTTTGCTTCGCTTTTCTGTTTTCCATTTGTTCTTTTTCTTAAACGGTGATGAGATTATTTACCTTTTATCTCCATTTTCCTTGAGTTCAGGATGCTAAAAAAAGGAATGAATACCGGCAACAGGTTTCTTGGAATTAAATCTTTCAACTTTAAGCAGGAACCTTATTTTGTGTTTGTAAAACTATGGGGTAAAATTGTTGTAAAAATACAAAAGAAACATAATTTTAATATTTGTAAAGTGGAAATAAGCATTAACAAAATAAGTGAGGTATAAAACGAGAAAAATGGCCGTTCAAGAACAGTTGATGTTTGTGAGGCGAAGATTAGGCCTACGCAGTGCTACGTACTCTTGGCCTCCCACGTAATTTTTTACAAAATAATCCCTTGACGCCTACACCGTGCAGACACTAAACCCTAACTGACCTAAAATTGTAGATAAATAATTGTTCTTCGAAATGATATGGGACACAAAATTATAATTCATTTTTCTGTGCCTCGAAATTCTTAGGTTTTCAACTCTATTACATACAGAAGTAAAAAAAGGTATATTTTACTATGTGAAATCCAAAAAAAGCAGCACATTGATGCCATTACGGCCAGCGTGTTCTTCTGCGCTAGTAGACGCACTAAAATAGTACCAAAAAGTTTCTGTAAAGTGCTGCCAACACTATGAAAATTCACAGCGTATTCTTACCCTCCCTTACCTTACTCATTACCGTGGTAACGGCAATTTGTTCGTCTTACTTTTCTTCCAATATCCTCCCACCGTGGCTCGCTGGGAACTCAAAATTTAGTTTCCATTACGATTCGGTGTCTCATTACTCTCTTGATGGCAATTTGTCTGAGACCCGAACATCTCTTCCAGCCGTTCTCTGCGTGAACTGGCTGATTCTGACCGTTGGTAATGTGTGCGGTGCCCGACGATAGGCACCTTATGTCAATGGCTGCCGTCACGGCGATAACAACGTGTCTGAATAACCTCCAAGACCAGATTTCATGTTGCATTATATTATACAGTTAAAGCTTAATTATTTTTTACAGTATAATTAGGGTATGATAAATTTTCATTTTCGTTTTGGAGGCAAGTGAAATTGAGTCATTATCAATAAACACATAACAAGGGTTTCCGTAATTTAAATTTCATCAACGTTTATATGTCTTAAAGAAATTATGTCAGTTTGCCAGGACCGCAATATAAAGCACGCTTTAATGAAGATAATAGACGCTAAGTGTATTAATTTATAATAAAATAAACAGAGAATACGCTCTATATGTGTCACTAGCGTGTTCTATAGCATAACGTTCAAAATGTGAAGAGTATCCTTGAAGCTGCCTCCATAAATGCTATTTAAGTGACTTGTTTCATTTGTGTTAATAAATTCAGTGTTTCCGAAAACTCCCTCAAACACGAAGCACTTAGACTTCCAGAGAGAGGGAGAGAGAGAGAGAGTAATGACAAGTGCCCCGAGCTGAACTTGTCACTTGGAGACGTAAACTTTGCTGTCGCATTAGTCCCAGGCCAAAGCCGTCAGATGACTTCTATTAAAACGTGACGCCTTAATGGAACTTCTCCTTGGATCGTATTTGAGATACTCTGATTCATATTGCTTCGGTTTGTAGCCTAAGTGGAAATAAGAGAGTATGACATTCCTGAACGCTTAAATTTGAATTGGGAAGAATAAAGCAAATTGAAGTCATAATAACTTAATGTTAAGAAGCTATTTGCATTTTACACTATATTGTCAAAAACATGCAAATCGCATATATATTGTAATAGTTCCTACCATTACAAAATAATTTACAGTGCCTGTTCTAATAACATCTTTGTGACGTCATGATACATGCATTTGGAGTTATTAAATTTTATTCTTTTCATTTTTTGAATAACTAATCAAAATTATTATTGTTCAATTCAAATATATTTTTTAAATTATTCATTTTTTTCTGTGCCGCATGAACGGCATAATCTTAAATATTGGCGAGCAATATTTCCGTGGCATTACTCAAAGAGGTTCTATGTTGATAACGTAGGGAAAAAGATAAGATGAAAACGGATAGAGCATTGTTGGGAGAGAAGAAGCGCGCAGCCGGCGAACGCCGAACTTTCTTGTCTACAGATCTACAGTATTTCGCAATTGTTTTTATGGTAGACAGGCATTGAAGAGGATATTTTACTGCTGATATCCTGATCCGCCTTTTGACCTGATTGTGGCCGCCGCTGTCCGTGGGAGCCGAACCAAAGCATCGCTCGTTTCATCTTGGTGCGCGCCATCCCGCAGGTAATCAGAAGAGATGAACCAAATGTAAGGTGTCTTAATTGCTTCTTTATTACGAATTACAAAACAGTAAGAAGATTAATTCATTTGTGTAAATACTTGGTCAATCACAAAACATTAAGAAGATCTATTCGGACAGTTAATTAATTAGTATAAATATTGGTCATATTTTGTGTTTGAAAACTAATATTCAGTTTCAATTCACTTCTAAACAATCTAATAGTGAATAGAATTTAACTTCTTCACCTTTTCTTTCATAAATTGTAAATATTTTGTAAACAATAAAAAAGGAAATAATATCTATCTATATATATATGTTTGATATCTTTATTCAATATTTCCTTCTTGCACTCCAATGTACCTTCTATTGGAACACCCCAATACTTAAAGCTCTGAAGCATGGGTAAGGCAGAGAAGGTGAAGACGTTAATATATATTGTAATGAAGAAAAGACTTTAAAAATAATAATAAGTTTTAATTTTAATTTAATATCTAATTCAAACGGTGAAATTAATAAATAAATCCAATTTCCAGATAGAAAAAACATTAAAATTTAATACATTTCAGATTAATCACTTTCCGGTTACATATGTACTCCTTTTCTTAGGGGATTTTGGGCCAAGTAGCAGAGAACACTTTACTGAAATATTGGGTTCGAAAATGCATGGTAAAATTGTTTTAACGATGGGTGGATCTCACCAGTGTCACGATATTTTTTATGTCTCTCGAAGATTCTGCGCGGCCAGCAATGAGAGGCGTCGACGTCGGTCACGTGCCTGTAGTGATGATGGCGGGTCTCGATGAAGGTCGGCGTCTCTCCACTCATACCTATAGGAATCCCAAAACAATTCCAATTCGTCGCCTTTTTGCGACGTCCTACAAGTCAACGTGTCGCCGCCATCTCTCTCCAAGGACTGCCTCAAATCCTCGTGTCCTTTCGTATTTTTTTAGTAGCCCCTTTTTTTGTGCTGCCTGGTCAGGCCGCTTTTGCCACCCCCACCTCTCACATCTGGCCGCTAGCCCCTGACGAAAACAAAGGGTGCGTCCCCCAGCGTGCACTGTATTGCCAAATATTTAAAAAGATTTTGTAAATGGGATAATGCACACCACAATATCTATATTGATAATGCCCGAATCATGAAAAAATAGATTATTGTCTGCTTAAAGTCAAATCTACAAAGTCTCGCTTTGGAGAATGAATATAAAATTTGGACAGAACTTCATAGATCAATATCTGTTTCTAACGAAATTAAGAAAATAACACATCTATATGATTTAATGTGTAAAGAAATGAAATTTTTAATAACATAAATGCATATTAAAACGAAATTATTAACGAACTGTATAGACTAGAATATGGCGTCCGAACATGTCGTGGGTGGGTGCATAGTTTCTCCGAAAATGCAGGTAAATTACTTGATTTTTTTGTGTAGGTGTGTATTTTTAGTTGAGGTATATGCAGATGCTAATTAACTATGGCTGTTTACCTGCAACAAATGCAGCTTAAAGGCACCTCCAACTTTAAGCGAGGCTTCGTTTGCTACAAAGCGCGTTAGCAACTTTGAAGCTGTTAAATGCATTCAATTAACGTTTTTTTTCCCGTAAGAAGTGCAGGTAATAGAGATCCACAGAACCACAGGTATATAGTGCAAATACAGTTTCGTTGTACATGTAAGCAAACATATTTAGCAATGATCATTAAAAGCAATTTTAATTTCCTTTCTATTACGAACCTCGCGTATTCCTAACTGTGATAATTTGAAATGTAAGTATAATATCAGTTCGAAACTTTTAACTGTGGATTTAAATAAAATAAGTCTAACTTTCATAGGCTGTAATAATTAAAGATTATTTTTAAATAATACGACAAGACGACCTGTGTTAGGCAATCAGTTCCGATAATAGTACGTTTTATTAGAAGGAGCAATTTTATAGAATATATGGTAAAATATTATACATCAGTTATCATATCGTGATAAAAAGTAAATCGCCTAAGTAGGCGATATCGATGCATCGAATGCTAAACATATTTATTACGAAAGTAAATTTTGAGAAGTAAGGAAAATAATAATTTTGTTAATAGTTACAAACGTTTTAATATAATAAACAAATTTTGTTAGGTCGAAAGTGTTCCACAGATTGTAGTGAAGTTCAACGCAGAAAGATGAATTGTTGCTTTGGGACGACCGATGTTCTTTTATTATTTAGGATTGTTGTGAGAAGGACGTAGGTGTATATGAGTATGTGGGTATGTTGGTATGTATGAAAGAACAACCGTGTTGCGATGTGAGCAAAAAAGAGAAATTTACTTACCGGTAATGTAGGTGTGAATATTAGGGAACAATTGCAAAAAATGTTTGGAGTGTGGCGGCGTTACATGGGTGCAAAACGTGGATGGTAGGAGTTGCAGAAAGGAGAAAAATAGAAGATTTTGAAATATTGGAGAATTCTGAAAATCAGTTTGGTGGATAGAATCACTAACAAGATAGTTCTAAGAGGAATAGGTGACGAACGAACAATATGGAGGACGCTGACCAAAATAAAGAATAGAGGGTTTTGAAAAATTGGCATTAGAGGGAAGTGTCTGGAAAATAACAGAAGAGGGAGGAAAAAGATGTAATACGCTAAGCATATTTGGGAGGAAATGGGATGTAGTATTTATGCGGAATGAAAAGGCTTGCGAAAGATTGGTTAGCATCAGACCAGTCTTAGTACTGAATACCACAACAATATTAACGATATGAAAAATAATGCACAGGTAACGATGGTATATGAAACTATTGAGAGCCAATATGTGTACATGGATCAATTGAACATTATTTATAATGAAAGATCCAAGAGTTTAATGTAATGGTAGGTAAAGAATATCTTTAAACATAAACATGTTAGGCTCAAATTTGTAATGTTAGAAGTGAAATATCTTTTTTTAACCCAAAATTTGAATTATTTTTCTCCCTTCTTTGAATCAAATTTGTACTTCAACTACTCCGTGAATAAATATTTATGTTCATTAATTTAATTTATTTTACTTTGTATGTATTGTTTATGTCACACAGATGGCACGAAACAATGAATGTGTTTCTCTGTAATTCCATCCAGTTTAATTATACTTTTTTTGACTTTATTGGATAATTTATTCATTTTACTAACTAAATGGTTTTTAAAAAATATTTTATTCATTAAAATATCTGATATTGAAGATTATTATTGAATTTATGTACTGATCTTTTAAAACTACCAAGAATTGCATGTGTATAACCAATAAACTTCTAATAGGATAACTATGTTCTTTTAATTGTTAACCAATGCATAGAGTAATAATTAACTTAAATTATTATATTAAACAGAAAGTTGTTAGTTTTAATTGTAAGGTTTGTTATATCAAATGATTATTTGGGTAAAAAAATAAAATAAAATATTGCTTCATATCACATGTTTCAATTTCAAACCCAAATTTAAAATCCAATTCAATGAGCTTATTATGGGTCCATTCTTATCTTCCGTACTTAATTAGCTATGTGAGAGAATTGTAAAAGATTTGTTTTTAAAATGTTAATTTGAAACATTAGACACTGCATATGGATGATTTTTTATTATTCCTATGATTATATTGATGAAATGTTATCTGAGTTAAATACTTACAATCCACATTTATAATTTACGTATTACTGTGGACAGAATTATACTATCATTTTTTAGATGTATGTGTTTCTCATTGCCATAATTTAATATTTAATTAGAATCACAAAACGAAATTTTTTCTGGTCGTGTTCTGTATTTCTTGTCTGGCTTGAGTAATTGATAAAAATTTTGTTGACAAAGATATTGTAGAGCAGTAGGAAATCTGCCTAGTTTTGTTCAGACTTTTAGAACTTTAAATGATCTAAAAATTCAGCAAACTCGCAACAGGCAAGAGGAAATGGAATTTCCCGGCGCCAGGCTTACGGTCGGGAGACGTTCCTTCAAAATTTCCGAAGGACACTGTTCCCTGTGTCATGGAAACTTTCGCGCGCTAGACAAAGGAGTCATGAGGATTGGCGGAGTAAATATCACGTGAGATAGCGATTTTCCTATGGAGAAGGGATATACGAGTTTAGCTGGGAGGCGAGAAGCCGAAAAATATTAGTAATGGTTCTAGACGTTGAGAAGGCGAGGAGGCAGAGGAGGAGAGTTGATCAGGACGTGGAAGGGAGGAGAAGCTGGAGAGTGCAACAAGAGTTTAAATTTAGTTGTAAATTACTGCTCTTTAGTGAGAAGGTGTTGAGAAAAAGGAAGGCCAGAGGGAAGAAGGAAGTAAGTATAGGTTTTCCTCAACCATTGGCAGTACCAGGTTCACCCCACTTTTCACCTGCAGAGGGAGTATTTACAATTCAACCTGAAGAAAGATGAAGTTCCGGTCGCCTAGTAACTTGCATCAAGACACGAATGAAGATAAAAATAGGTTCTTCAAGTGAACGAAAGTATGATTTACGTGGTTACCCCAATAAGTAATTAACCCTGATATTTAAAAATACCCCTGTATTTAATTTATTTGTTTGTGATAGCGCGCAGGGCCCATTTTAATATAATATAATAATATTATAAATAAAATTATTATATTATATCCTAAATCGCAAGATTTTTTATTAAATAAGTTAAAATAAAAACCCCTATATCATTTACGGTATATACTCAATGCTGTCTATCATACACGTAACCGTAAATACGTTAAAATTATATTACCTTGCTCTATCTTATTCAGTTTATTTTTAAGTACATGCATTTTATATGATCTAAAATTAGTTTCTATGACAACGAAACCAATGCCATGTGTAGTAGTGTCCACAATTAAATCATTTTTTTACCTTCATGTGATATTTTATTAACTGTTCTGACATATTTATTTCAAAATATACAGGTTTCAGTCTGTTTTAATTAAAAATCTTCTTTAACTGGTTATATGAACACAAGAATCCTTATAATTTTTTACTGCTAATTTTATGTATAAAATTAGTTTTTAAATATAAGAATAAAATAGCAAAAGTCTACTTCTATAACTGCCTACTTGTAAACATAATCCTATTATCAAGCATTGTATCGGCACAGTAATTGTTTCGATTTTGAGAACACATCTATTTTCAATAGGAAACCACTTTGAATAAGATTAATTTCATAAATGTTGCATATCAATAACAACGTGATACTCTGCATAACACTGATGATATGTTGTATTATCTTAATCTCTTTGGTCCTTCTTTGTTATATCTTCGATTTTCTCTTGTTCAATAATAGTCTTCATGTTTTAGCCGTTAGTGTAATAGGCTAGGTTCGCAACAAAACGTCCAGCCCGACTTTGTTTTGTTCCCAATTCAACAGTTGTCTGATAAAGTTTGTAGTTTCCTTTATTATTTTAACAGGCAATAATAAGCTTTTTTATTTAATTTATTTTAGGATGCATCATCTATAAAGTCATTAGCGACCAACATAAATTATATTAGCACATATGAACAGAACATAGAATTATGATAATTTACATGAGGTGAAAATTTAAGTTATATGTTTTCATAAATATAGATATATTTTAAAAATAGTAAAGTTCTTTTAATTGCTTCTTCCGAAGATGTGATATCTTTAGGTCCATAAAATCCAATAATATCTCTCCTCTGCTTTTAATACTTGGGTCAGTGGAAGATGATGTGGTCCATGGTTATGTTCATCATGCACGAGCTACATTGTGGTGGAGGTTCTCTAGAAAAAAGAAAGCAATGAGAAAAATAGGCGTGGTTGTCTGTTACCTTGGAAATTACTATTTGCTCCTTTCTTGTTGGATGCATGGAAAAGAGTAAATCTTGATAATTGTTGAGGTGTAGGTGGAATGGACTGTTGTTAAAAGACCTGCTAATGTTCCAGTGGTCCAGGAATTTAGTGTTGATCTTCCAAATGCCATCTACGTTGCATGTGTGGTGGAATATAACATTGTGGCTTGAGTTTGTAGTGATTTTAGGTAGATGGTCAGCTACCTAATTTTCTAAACTTTTACTGTTGTCATCCAGCATACGGTGATATGATGAATTATTATTAGAGATACAAATATTTTCTCTGATATTGTTTAGATTATTAGGTACAAGTCAGTGTTTTTATCACTTTTATAGCATTTAACGAATCGCATAATATTAATGTAATTGGAGCAGGATTTTCCAAGCAGTGATTATTTGAGATTAATAGCGCGTAAATCACAGCCGTAAGTGGTGAAGCAACTTTGTGGATAGCTTGAGTTATTGATGATCCATTGGTGAACGTGGCACACCCAACTACATTCGGCGATTTTGACGCATCAGTGAATAGGACCCTTGGGTGGTTGTAACGTTCAATTAGGTCATAAATTTTTTAATTAAAATCGATGTTGTGCTTTGGTTGATGAAACTGGTGAGGGATGTGTCAGTCGGGATTTCCGTGTATCTGCAGGGAGGGATAAATGAGAAGGAGATGAAATCAGGAAAGGGGTTGGGGGAAGGGTGAAAAAGTTACGAAGGAGAAGATATTGGAACCATTTTGGTCATTTTTTCATTCTTTCGAGTATGCACCTTTTATTTTTACAATAATGAATCTTTCCGATATTAGTGAGGAAATGCAATTGAATATGTTTCATTGGATTCCTAACTTGCATAATTGGTTCAGAATGTTCCATATTGAGGTTCGGTCGTATGATTTATTGACATCTATGGTTGTGAGGATAATGTAATAGTTATTAGCCATTGCTTCTTTTAAAAATTTATGCAAGTATGTTGAAATGGAAATTGGAGACTGAAATTTTCTAATGGCATGTTGTTGTTTGTTTATTACATTAAGTTCCAAATACCGCATAATTCTCTTGGCGATGATTTTTTCGAACAGTTTTCTTATGTTACAGTTAAGTGAAATCGGTCGGTAATTGTCGGCGGAAGTACTATTTTTTTCTGGTTGAAGAATCGGGATGAAAAATGATTTTTTACAACAGTTGGGAAACGTTGGTGGGCTTTTACGTGAAATTTAAGGTTTATTTTAATATGAAAGGAACATAATTTGACCGCCAAAGGGACGTCACATGCACCACTGTCATTTTACCACGTGATATATGTGAAAGAGTGGCCGGATATTGGACCACTGTAGAGGAGCTTATTTGAATGATATGATATTTTCCAACAGAAAACATTGAAATTACCACATTTTATTCACCAATATGCAAAGGGCGTTCAGAAATATAACAAAAATTTGTACGTAAAACACTTAATTATCAATTGTCTCAAATGTTTTCCCACAAAAGAATTTTTTGGAAACGGATTCAAACAGTTTATTTATTCATTTATAGTTGTAATAGAACCGTTGTAAACCTACTTATTCCCCATCTATGATATTTATCTGAAGCTGTAACTATAAAGTCAGTGTATTAGTTATATTTTTGGGTTTCATAAAATATTCCAAATCGCTGTATGCAATTTTATTCCAGGCGATATTACGTCTCTTCTAATATTAGTAATATATGTATGGAGAGTAGGGAGAGTCCTGAAACATTCTTTGTTACTTAGAGCAGTATGAATTTAGTTCTATAAATGGGACGCTAATTTCTTGAGCCATATCTTTGACAATATATTAGTCAACTCAACCGTTACTGAAACTCTTGGGCTTTACTTCAGTTGACCTCAGAAGGTAGCGTGCAAATTATTCTAGAAAGTAGACAGCTCTCTTTTTTTTTCAAATGATCGATCGAAATTGCATTAGTGTGACGCAGTAGGGAAATTGTAATTGGCTGACGGAACCACAAAGAGGCGGGCTAATGGAGCGGGACTGACGACGTCCTGTGCTGTTTGTCTGAACAGTGGAAAGCGTCCGAAGGCTTTTCATGCAGATCAATTCTCAACTCGCTGGGAGGGAGTTCTCGAGCACGTGGCGCACCTCCGCCTGAATTACGACACGATGTGTACTCCTGCTTAATTAAGCTGGGCCCCAAGAGCTGCAAGTGTGGACTCAAGCGCGTGGTGATTCACGACGCGCTCTCGCTCAACAAGAATACCCTGACGGAGACTTTGGGGGTCTACGATTGTTTTAGCCACCTAGTTGGTTGACAACTATTACTATTAACAGCGGTCAGTTATAGTTGGTACTAATGACGACTAATGTTAAATAGATTATAATATTAACATTCAAAAAATGCAGATCTAACTTCAGAAAGACCATTAATGAGGCATGCTGGAAAACATGGGTCAATAAGATGGCGGATTTTAATTCTAATACAAACTTAAAAGAACTTTGGGATTTAGTAAATGAATGAAAGTTAAATTCCAGAATAATAAAATCAATCTACTAATTAATAACTCAAATGAAAAAATCACAGATCTGGTAGAAAGCGCCAATTATTTAGTTTCAATTTTGCAAAAATCTTAGCTTTCCGCCCAGTTTCAAAAAACATGTCCTATCAGACAACCTAAAGGGATCCTTCTTACTGAAAGGTAAAATTACGTTGAATGAAATCGAATCCTGTTAACTAAAATCAAAAATCTCAGCTGCTGGACCAGATTTGATCCTAAACTATCTAATCAAAAACCTCCCCAAAAACGCAATCTCACACATTCAATATTTCTGTGTGTATAAGTGTGTGATCGCAATATAAGTGCGGCCAGTTTACGTCCTGTGTGACTTGTGGTTCCGCTCTGTTGCAATACTTCCACCAAAATCAAGACAATTTGCGACAAATATGTTTTTTCGCTTCTTTATTATTTGATTTGTTATAAAAGTAATAAAAAATTATTAATATATTTAATTATTTTTATTATAAAATGGTTTCAAATTTGTATGTGAATCTCTAAAGTTATTACGACGAACAAGTGATATCACGGAACTGAACGACGAGAAATCTGTCTTTCCATAGTAACTCCATACCAATACACGAAACAAAAAGAAAAAAAGAAAAAGTTAATAAAAATAAAGCAGTTTATGAAACAAATAGTTTAAGAGAAAATTACTGCAATTAATTAATTCTTACGGCGTGTTCATGATTTAGTTTAGTATAAATAATGAGTGCAAATTTTGTTCATGGAATATATCCGGGTGATGACATAGAACAACTTCCCTAAACTGGCAGAAATATATATTAATAAAATAAATTATAAAATATATAATAATTAACCGGCCTGGTCAGAAATAAGGGAGCGGCTAAGTATACCTAAATTTTTCACTAAAAAACGACCATAATTACTAGATAAGGCAAAGGGACCAAAGAACAGATGTGGTAAATTATTCCTTCGTATAGAGGGTGATAAGGGTACTAGACGTTTTCCCTAAGAATACGACTCTTTTCAGATTGAAGTTAGAAACACTGAAAAGTTAGGTGCTTATTTTGTAAAAAAAGGTTGTAAAATTTAAAAAAATATATTTTTAATTTGTTTCTTGTAATTTATTTTTGTTCTTTTATTTTATCATCAATTTATCTGTGTAGTTTAATTTTATTAAGAAAATGCCACCTGCAGTAATAATAAATTCAATACAATTTCTAATAACCTATGTTATGCTTGAATAATTTATCATTTCTTTGTAAAACTTGTTTACGGTGTAGTAACACTAGCCTGTGACGAATTACTGTCACTTCTACAGCTGAGACATAATGTTGCTCTTGTGATGTCACAGGGAAGAACCTTTATCTCAAGGGGTAGAACGACCATCGCGGATGGACCAGCTAAGAGTATGATCCAGCGTATTTTGGAAGAAAGAGCTAATATACGTCTCACGCCAGAGAAGCTATGTAATTAACCATTATTATTATTATTTATAGCGGAATTCCAATAGTAAATAATTTTTATGTTTCTATTTTGTAAATAAACTTAACATTTGAAGAGATTATTTATCTATAATATTATAGTCTTACCATAGTGAATTATTTTTATCATGAATTATGAGTGAAATGTTTTATTAATAAATAAAGGATATAATTTATACTGAATGTATGATTCATTGACATTTCTTAAACTCTGGATACAAATTATATTTACAGAAATTTCAAAAAACTGTTGCAGGTATACGAAATAAATCTACATAGGGTTGTTGGTGTGGTTTTCATTCCTAAGACAGGTCTGATGCAACCCTCCATGCTAACCTATCTTGCGCAAGCCTTTTCATTTCCTTATAACTAGCACGACCCACATCCTACCCTAATCTACTTAACGTATTCCATACTTCACCTCCCTCTTATGTTCTTACCCCACGCACTTCCCTCTAATGCTAATTTTACCAGAACCTCGTGCCTTAAAACGTGGCCTATTAATCTGTCCCTTCTCTTAGTCAACGTCCTCCATATTGTTCGCTTTTCCCCTATTTCATATTATCAAACGTCTTCTCTAAATCTACAAATGCCATAAACGTAGACCGCTTTTTTCTTATACTGTCTTTTAAAATTAGTCGAAAAATCAATATTGATTGCTTCCTAAAACCAAATTGATCGTCTTCTAACTCGCATTCTATTTGACGTTCCATTCTCCTATATACTATTTTTGTTAATATTTTACGTGCATGGGATACTAAACTAATTGTCCTGTGCTGTTCGCATCTATCAGCCCCAGTTCTCTTTGTTAATGGTATAATTATGTTTATACATAATTTTTATGTAGGGTAAAATATTTTAAAATCACACCCCTTTGCACCGTTAAATTCTTCACTTAGTCTCCCAATTGCAGAGGAAATAGAAGTGCAAGAACTTGTGGTACCTCTGTTGGTGCAACTTCTTGAATGTTTACATGCAAACGCTTGCATAAAGGCTTATTAGGCATTTTATGTTGCAATAGATAAATTGCGGCAATATCTTGCAAGCTAATAGCCAGCTTTGGAGCTGAGCAATTTTCTAGTCTGGTATTCATGAAATTCGCTATTTGCTTGAAACAGATTAATTTTCAGCTTGACGAACTTTAATATTTCGGGAACATAACGAGTGGGTAAAGTTAATATTCGCACAAAATTAAAAATGTTTACAACTACGTTTAGAAATCATACTATAAAGTATTGTAATAGCAAACTATTTCAATTTTAATATTTCAATGATACTAGAGCAACTGCGCGTTTTGCAACATAGGGGAATGAAAATATTCAAAGTTAATCATTTTCACTGTGCTGTTGACAACATATCGTCTTAATGTTTCTAGAGAATAGCCAACTGAATTTAAAGCGTTAATTAAATGATTTAATTAGCCTCTTTGTCAGTATTTCTATAGTTTAAATATGAAATATTACGACATTTCCTTTCTCATTCGAGATTTCTTATAATAGTATTTACAAAACTAGTATACAATAATATTGTATAATTTTCCGTTTGAGGAATTAGGCCGACAAATAACATTGAGAGGTACCACAAAATATAATACTTAGGCATTGAAAAGGATTGTAAGCCTCAGATTCCGACAAAATGAACACAATAAATATACTGTTTTGTCTCTCGTAGTGGCGATTTTCTTTTGTCTGAAAATTTCGCTCCCTTTGTTAATACCACCTTTTGTGCCGCGCAGAGGAGTTTTGAATTAACAATTTAAACTCGGTCACCTTTGAAAACCTTTGAAATATCGTTAGAGAGAAACGGAAGTTATTTAATAGTACTTTTCAGAGCATTATTTCTCCTTTGCATCCTGTTGTTTTACGATCGACTCATTTAAAAGAATTCTAGATACGCAATAAGAACACACAGACAAAGTGAAGGAATTATCACGATTCCCTTGATTAGTGTGATTGATAGATTCTTGTGATATATCGCATTTCTCAAAACTGCTGTAATGTAACTTAAAGAGTAATAAAAGCATTTATAAAGAATCCATAAAATTATGTGTGTTTTTGGCACATAAAGCTTTCAAGTAAAGAAATACAGGATATTTATTGTTTAAAATTATAAGCTTTAATGCTCTTATCATGCGTAGCTCCTTTTTTAATTATTATTTTAAGTCAAAGCAACGAGTGGAGTGTTATTAAGATTGTTTAACATATAATCGCATTCCGGAGCTTCGGCTATAATATTACGGGGTTGGATATTGCCTTTGTGTTGTTGCAGCATTGCTGTGGAGCAATGGTTATCGAGGTTGTTACTCGAAAATGATGTGTTGAGTCGTTGAACTCGAGTATTGCGCCATCTATCGTTTCGGAAGTTGCATAGTTCCTGTTTCCCAGAAATTAATAATAATTATAAAATTAGCAAATTCGTTAACCCTTTTTAAGACAAACAGAGATATATTTGCGTAATTAATAATTCTGAAGGCATAAGGGTGAATAGTGCTAGCTGTTTAATTATAAATCGCAATAAAATCGCAGTCGCTGTAGATATGATTATATGTTCACATTTTTTCCACGATTATTTTTAACAGTAACCATTTTATAATCTTAAAAACATTTTACTTTTAAAATATCAGACGATATTTCCTCCTACAGTTTTCACTTTGAAGCAAACTACCTTCACCTGAAAACAGTAAAATTATTCAGCTGAACTCTTATCACGTCTCACATTCTTCACGCGTCAAGATACACGGTTTGCTGAATCTTTATGAGAGTCTAGACAGTCTAACGAATTCTTGGCAGCAACTCAATCATCCTACGACTTTTATAGAAAATCAAATGCTTTATTTATTTTGCAACTCTATACGTGAATTCAGTGTCTAATTGACCCTATAAAATATCACATATTCATCTTCATACGGGACACACTTATTTATATGAAATTATTTCTCATACGTATGAAAATATGTCAATGTACGAAACTAAACTCTATTATTATATTTATATAATTTCATATTGTTCAGTTTAAAAATATACTGGGGGAGCCTTCGAATCATATTTAACGCGAACATTACAAATATAGTGTTGGTTAATTTTTAATACAATATTAATATTTTAATATAATATATAAATATATGTAATATTAATATTGTTTTAAGGCTTTATTCTTGTAAGAAATCATATGGATTTCCCCACAAACAATTTGCCATAAACTTACACTAACTATTTCAGAATCAGAGCTAGTCTTAAAAAATCTGACAATGATCCTTTTTTATAAAATGCTCATTTTTTTCAATACATTACCTGATTATATTAAACAAGTGGGAGTAAAAGTTTTCTTTGGTTTTATAAAGGTATATGTCTGAGAAAGCAAAAAACAATTTCAGTGAATTCTGTTTTAGATATATGTAGGGGAAGCCGGGTGGAACGGAACGCTTCTTCTTTTTAAAAAAAATTGTACAACTTTGGAAAAAGAAAAATCGCTTCATAAAGATATAAAAATTAGTTTATTCTATTATTTAGTTAATCGTATATTAATATAACTTAAAACAACGAATTTATATTTTTGGTGAATTTTTGAAAACTCTCTTACAAATTACCCGTTCCGCCCCACCATTGGGGAAAAACGAAATAGGATTATAATTTATAAAATTAAATTAAAATTGTATTAAGAAATATCTGAATATCTTTTCGTTGATGGCTTTAATAATTTTTCCTTTCGAAAATGGATTTTATTGCAATTGCACAGTTTCCCTAGTAACTTATCTGCAGCTGAATACATCTACTTTAAGAATTATACCAGTTAAGTGTTAAAAGCGAGCGGTTTTATTGCTTACCTTCCGGGACTAAGTTTATGCCATTTATTATGCTTTCCAAGTCTTCGTTTGACTCATGTACAATATCATCGACATTCCGTTTTAACTTTCTTAAGATAAAATAAAGAATGCCAAATGACCCAAATTAGAATGGTCGTAATCCTATGTTTGTTCAGATTATGTTTTGTAGCCAACGAAGAAGAACAAGAAGATTTTAGTTGCCGAATGGTACAGAAATGATCAAGTATTTTTTACTATATTTAAATTGATCATTTAACAGTAGAGCGTTTCTTATTCATACAAAGCCTGGCATCATTAAACGTTATAATGCTTTCATAGACTATTATATATGTTGGAGATCTGTGGGTTTTTATTTTGATCAAATGGAAAATAAACAAAAATATAATATTTGAAGTTGTTATTACGGGGCTGATCAGGTACAGTTATCTTATCTAATAAAATCCGTCATACCCACATCGTTATGCAGCCTATTGTACATTGTACAATGTGCGCTCAAAATGATGTTCAGTCATGAAATTAACACGAACAGAACAAAGGGACGTATATCTCAAACGAGTATTGCCAGGGATTTGTCTCTATTGTATCACGTTATTGTGGCTTACACTTCTAGACCGCGACGTGCTCTGCTTTCGGAATGATGTATTAACATCTGCCTCCACGGAGTGACGTTTGTCTGTAGCTTCGCACTTGCGTCTTCCTGTTAAGTTCCTTCAAAATCAAGGAAAATTTGCGGTCCATTAATCACTGAGTACTTAAATACTTTAAGTGGAATATATTTAACAAAATTAATTCATACTATATTTTGCAAATCGTAGAATAAGTGAGTCATTAGGTTCTATTATCGAACACACGTTCAAACTGTTATTATTTTATTGCAAAACATTTTATAAATTTGTCAATATTTCAGACTTTCATGACCATTGAGGGATAGATAACTAATTTAAATGACTAAATATGGGAAATATCGGTGACGACACGTTCTATGCAGGATATATGTCGAAGACGTTTCGATGGCACTGTGACATTTGAGAAGAGAATTTGTTCTAGAGTTTTTTGAGAAAAATTTCTGTTGAAAGCCATGCGATATGCAAAGCCGCTTTAAAATAGATTGCGTGTGAGACAGAATATTTGTATACTGATAAGTTAATAAGTAAAAGTCACGGTCAGCTGATGAATTTACAACCAATTCTCTTCGTTCGAGTTGGCACAATATATAACATTTGGTTTCACTATTGAAATAAACATTTTTAATGTATGAACGCATCATTAGAGGAGTTTCCATCTAATGTTGAAAATTTCAGTTGTTCTTCAAGTTAGAAAACCTTAGATAAGCAAAAATAAATGTCAGACTTTCCACATCCAGATTTTTTATTTACAATATATATTTAGGAAATTGAAAATAAGTTTAAATTTTATTACGTATTTATATTTGTCATTTCTTTTTTGAAAAGCAAAATATATACGTATTCAAACAGTAAACGTAATATGAAAATGTAATTCAAGCTCTTTATCTGGTATTTGAATAAAATTAAAGATCTAACACACAAAGGGAGCCGAAGTTAGATTAAAATAATTAAAACTTTCATTCCGTTGCCGAAACAACGAAGCAGTTGGACAGTGAATGAAATAAATCGACGGAAGTCGATGTTTTTAAGTCATATATATAGTCTGCGTGTTTATTTTGGAACTTTATATTAATTTATTTCTGAACGGGCAGTAGTTAATGAGTAATTGGTTTTAATAATCGTTCCTAGACTGTTGAAATACAACTGATGTAAATATTCATCATGACCTATCCAGGCAGTGAAAAAGTAATTGTCCTAAAAACACGTCATTGACGTAAATTCAGATAAAGAAAAGGCAAATCTATAGAACGAGTACTTCGTTTCTGTGCTTAACAAAAGTAACGGTACGTAATACAGTAACAAACAGTGATTACGAATCGTGGAATCACGGCAAAGACAGTAAGGAGGAGAATTAGTAAATTAAAAACCTAGAAATCGCGCGGTCCAGATGACATCTCCACAGAAATAAATAAACTTGATTCCGTATTTAATGAGGTAATTTAATATATATGCCTAAATAACTTACCACTGCCAACAGATCATAAGACGGTAATTATTGCACCTGTATTTAAATCTGGAAATAAGACGGACACATAAAATTGTAGACCTATTCAAAATCATCTAGTACTTAATGCATGCCTTCGGGTGGTTCTTTGAGAACCAAGATGGATTTGGATCACGTTTTTCGTGTGAAAGCCAGATATAATCAATTTGTTTCAATATTTAGCAGACGAAGTTGATCGTGGTGGTAGAATAGACGTCATTGTTATTGGTTTTGAAAATGCTTTCGATGTAGATGCTCACTAAATCTTGATTCAAAAGTTGCATGCGATGGGTATCGACAAAAGAGTAGTTCGTTGGGTGCAAGAATTCTTAAAACATAAGCTACAAAAAGTTAATGTTGGGAAAGAAACTTCATAACTCGGATTTGTATCACCAGGAGTCTCCCAAGGATCAGTTGTTGTCCACTTACATTGAAGATTTACTACAGTATTAATTCTAAGGTCCGTCTTTTTGCAGATAACTGTGTAATATACGGGAAATAAATGGAGAACCAAATTCAGCTGCTCCAAAAATGTACATGGACTCAGCGAAATAAAGTCAAAACCAAAAAAGCAAAAGTTTAGCAATCGGCGTTACTAAAGTGCGCCTTTAATATGGTTGGATTATAAAATAGATGGGGAAACAGTGATCCAGGAGACAAAATGTAGATACCTAGGTATTTATTTCAACAGTAAGCTAGGGTGGGTAGAGAAGGTGAACTATGCTAAAAGGAAAGCGTGGAACACTTTGCACTTTGTAAAGAGAACACTTTAAATGGTAATGTGAAATCTAAGGAAATGTTCCACTTATGGGATATGGTGCAGCATGCTGGGATCCGTACAGAAAAATAAAAAAGAATTGTTAGAAATGGTGCAAAATATGGCCGCAAAATTCGTAAAAATACGACCTTGGCATGGGAACGAAAAGGTAAAACTAATAGGATGGGACACGCTACAGGCAAGAAGAGAAAGAGCTAGACTATATTTTCCACCGAGCCTTTGCAAAGTAATTGGCAGGTAATCCGAGGTAGAAAGAAAGAATCGACTCGGTACTGGAGGAGTGAACAGTTTTCAACTTAAATGTAAGACAGAAAAAAACACATGTTGGAAAATACTCATTTCTAAATAGGGTAATAAATGACTGGAACAATTTACCTGCAAGATTGTTCGGAGAACTTTCTCTAACGGAAAGAAAATTTAGACTTAATCTAAACTCTGTAGTGTAATACAGTGAAGTGGAATCAAAAATGCTCCGAAATCTGAAACAATATACGTAAGTGAAATAGCAAAATAGTTTCCCCTGTTTTTGGATATATTTCCATTGTCACATTATTCAGAAAAAAATATCATTATTCCTTTTTCAAAATTTATCTTCCAATAATATCACTCCATGTATATTTATTTATTTTATTCTGAAATACTCTTAGGCATATATATGATTTATGTTCAAGTAATATAATTCTATTTACAAGTTAAAATATTAATTATTGTCAACTCGTTTTTACTATTGAAAGTCCTATGTAACCTCCACCTAGCGTCTGCCCATTTGTGGATTAAATAAATACATGCTACAGCATATTAGTAATAAAATATTTAGGGGCAAAAAGGGTTTATTAATAATTAGGTGATTGTCAAATTCAGAAATAGTTTGTTATTACATAATAATTAGTCAGAATACGATTTATTTTTGTTACTTATTTATAAAAATATTAGTCCGTAACACTCTTGGCATCTATACAGGATATATGGAAAATGACACATTATGCTAAGTAACAGAAGACTTATAATGGTGCATTTCAAAACGTGAGGAAAAAACGTCAGGGATTAGTTTTATTTTTAAAAATTCAGACAGAAAAGCAGCGCTTGGAGCGGTCCTCAAAAGTATCTCATTATATAGTGGGGAATTATTATTTCACTAGGTATCAACAGAAGTAGAAAATTAATTGGATGACCAACGGAAAATCGTAGTTGTTGATAAAATTTTGAGCACTGAGAACCGAAGGAACTGAATACTGTGGTTTACTGACCTGAGATGCTGCGGATAATGGTATACTAATCAGAAACTACTAATAGCTATGGACAATCAAAATCAGCTCTGAAAGTAAGAAACCTATGATGAAAAGAGAATTCCGTTAGTGTGTTTCTTATAAAACAGCCGCAGAATCGCAGTGTGTCCCAAAATTAATTAAAGGGAGTTCCACTGTATAATCTCTGATGAATAAATAGTAAGGAATTAAAATTGCATAATTTTTTTGTGTTTATTTTTCTTCGTTGTATTTTGTACTTTATTTTATATTAAATTAATAATTATAAGATTAATACGGTTTTTATAATTTATCAACAACATGAACTTAAATTTTAGTTTTATATTACAGTAAATTAAATTATGAAGTCTTTGTTATTTTTATACGTAACTGAAATGGGTCGTCGGAAATCGCCCTTTTTGAGTCATGCCAAACTGCTACAATTTTTAGCTACTGTACTAGAATCTCGGTTTACCGTGAGTCATGTTATCGGATTATTGACGGACAATTGAAATGTTGGTTAATAAAGGGAATATTTTTCACAATGAAATATTTTCATCTTATTTTCTAATGGGTTTCTAAATTCTACATGTAAAATCTATGACTTGGTCTAAATTCCTCTTAATATCACCGTTGATCGAGGAACAGTGTAAATTCCCGCGTTGCTTCCTCCTCTTTTCCCTTCAAAAACGTGGATAGTTTTCAGTTTTTTAGAAAAATTAGGCACTGTACATTTATGATTTTCAAGTCATGTTATCGAATTTTCAATAACGCCTGAACATTTACAAATGCACTCGAATGATTTGACGTGCAACGATATTCCGTACGGCTCGTAATGCTAAGGGAGATTAAGGAATCATTTTTATAAACATAGCATAATATTTTTTTACTCGACGGACGAGATAGAAATGTAGCAGGTTTATAGGGAGCTGCGAAGAAATATTACGATTTCTCGGTCCAGGAATAATTTTGAAATTCATGAATATACATTTCGAGCTCTGGTACGTTTCAATAATATATAGGCTACATGAATTGTTTGAATCTCAACGTAACAACTTGTCTGAATTTTGATATAAAGTTATAAAACTTTATTAAAATAATTTGATGAATTTAAATAACTGCGTTTATAGTGTTTTACGAATCAAAATATATTTCTTATATGTGACATTTTTATTATTTAGTTGCTAGGCGTCATATGAAGAATTAGTAAAAGTTTACATTACATTAAGTTGTTTTATGCAAGCGTTTTCATTCAACGTATTTAAAAAATTCATCTGACATTCAACTTTATGGTCCCTAGTTCCTGTCCCATGTTTTAAAAAATTCATACGGCATTAAATAGTACGCACGCAGGATGCTGGGCGAAAACTCGGAAGACTACTGGGTTCTGTGTTGAAAGGGGAGTCTAATTTCAGACTTATCTAGAAAAAATAATGCAATCATGGGGAGACGCATTAGGAAGATTTCCCAAGAGGGCTTTGCAGAAAGACATTACCTTGAAATTACGAAAGGTTTAATTTAGCAGATAATAGTAAGAGGGAAACATTACGTTGGAAATGTATTAAATAATTTATCACGGCTGAAAGATGTTTTGGTGAAAAGAGCCAAGGTAAAGCATAACATAAATATTTATCTACCAATGCAGTCATTCGAATACAGGCTGTCAAGAAAACACTCTTATTGGAATTCGTTAAACGAATTAGATTAATTATCGCTGCCACACAATAAAATTGTTCTATGTTTCAGTGCCACTGAGTGTACGGCTTAATATACTTCGTGGAAGGCATATTAATAACCAAATTATTCCCTTTTATTAGTTTTTCCATAATTTGAAATAAATTTTCAGCTACATAATTAACAAATTTTTTAGTATAAATAAATAACAATACACCCAATTTGTCAGAAAACAATTTTATATTTATTTAATACAACTACGACGTTTCCGTTTAAAATTTACCTAATGAAGTCCAAAAATAAGGGAAATACGTTGTAGATATATTCAATTAAATATAAAATTATTTCTGAAAAATTGACTGTTTTTATCCCTGTTTATTTATACTTAAATATCAGAGGATTCATTTATTGAAAATTATCAGTACTTTTGTGCTCAAACGTAAAAACGACTATGACGTTTGTAATAAAACAATGAAAAAAATGATTATAATATTTAATATAGGATACTTTAATATATTCATTGTTTGAAAATGCGAAACTTCCAGATTTATTATTAGAAATACATACCTGAAGTACACGTCATAAATGTTTGATTTGGAAACCAGATGAATATTTGTACAGGACTGAATCTTCCAAGTTTTCTAAGAAGAATGTGTTCAAAATATTATTATGTTATTATTCCAATGATACTAAGATACACACTTTTAGGATTTCTCATAGTGTTGATGAAACAGATGTAGAATGGCAAGCAAAATGTGATATTTCGTTACAGAAGTAAGCTGTAAGGTAAAGGGGGATATCAATGAATTAGAACGACAGACGAAAGGGCTGGAAAATAAGTTAGAAAGCCACAGAACCTAAACGGAAAGAGCGATTAATATAATTATCAGGCCACACAAAACGAGACCGCGATTGGGGAATTAAAGAACGATGTCGATATTATAAGCGAAGAGGTTAAAGGATAAGGTGACTGACAGTTTCGGGAATTTAAAATACTAAACTGTCAAGTAAAGGACAACAAAGAAATGTTCTTGAAACTCGAATAGAAATTAATTGAAGACACGACAAATAGAAACGAAATTCAGACAAAATCTATAAGTGTAGTTTCGATACAGCTTGTAATTAAATTTCAAAACTTAAAGCAGATAGAATACGCGGAATTAAGTAAGAATTTATCGAATATCAAAGCAATAATAGTCAATGATCCCGTAATAGAAATAGGAGAGCTGAGTTTTCCTGACCACAGAGCAATGCATCCCCAAATAATTATAAACTTTTGAGAAAAATATTTTGCAAGGAAAAACATACCGGAATGTCCGAAATTTAAAACTTACATATTCGGAAGATAAGTAAAGATTAAGAGTGGTATATTTTATAATAGTTCTTAGTGGGCACAAATATGTTGCTACAGGCCAACTTGGAAATACCATACCTAAAAATATCCTCTTCTTGTCTAATACGTATGTGGATAGTTTATTTTTTGAATGAGTGGAAATCATATAAAAATAAGAATGATTGATTAAAATCTGTAAACGGTGTGGAGGTGTGTAATCACGTATGGAACTCAGGTGGATGATGTTACGATATTCTACTGAAACGATATACTCTGTGTGTATATGTGATTAAATTTGTGTTTAATTTATGCAATTATGTATTCATCTTAATTTAATGCCAATTAATATTAGTAAACTCAAGATAATCGCGATATTTTGTTTAGTTATAATAAGCTCGTTTGGGTTTCGAAGGAGTGTTGAGGTACTCACTGACCGCATGAGCCGATTTATGGCTTTAGTTACAATGGCCAGCCGTAGCTGGTAGATTTTCTTACAAAGTCACTTCAGAAAATTTCATTTGTTTGCCAACGAACTCATCTCGCAGCAATAAATGCCAATCAGTCTGAGTGACCTGAATTTGCATCTGACTGAAACTGCAGCCAGCCTCTCACAGCCATGATTCATCGAGTCATCCGTCGCAGCATCACGGTATTTAGCACTATTTCGTAAAATGAAATGATAGAGGCGCTGCGGGAGTTTCTCGTAGACGCTTCAGCCCAGAGTGACTGCGGGGCTTACCTGATCATGTCGCATTCTCTCTGGGTATTTTTTATCAAAGTTCTCATATGCCGAGACACCTTCACCTATTTTAGGAGGTATATGTACTGGGGTCAAAGACCTTGGGCATATGGCAAGAGTTGTCCGCTGATCCCATTGGATCAGTCGGCCAATTGCCTCCTGAAATTGGTGGAGACACGGAGAAGGGAATGCTGCGTCCCCACAGCAAACTCGTCTCCGCCATTCGGAAGGGCGTGAGAATAGTACCCAATGCCCGACCTACCTGATGCAGGTTTTCTAGGGTTTTCCCTGCATCTCTTTAAGTGAAACACCGGGTAGGATCCTTAAACCATAGTCCGGGGGCCCTAGTTAACCCTTGGCTACCTTTCTCTACCTTCCGCATCCCCCCTTTTCAATTCCCTTCCTATGCTATTAAAGGGGAGTTGCCTGTTTCAGGATCACCCTCATGTAGCCTGTTACCCAAAAGAAAAGCACTATTTCGTACCCAGGCCAATTATAATATGTCGTTAGAAACTTTCGGAATACAAATCTCTCACGAGCAACCTGAGAATCAGTACGGTAAATTATAAGTATGTGAACTCAATGTCAATTATATGATTTTCATAGTTACGTACCTTATTTAGTTTGCTTTCTGATATAAATTGTCTTAAAAATGAAAACAGTTTTTACATTAAAAACAAGAAGCCAAAATTTAATAATATCCATAAGTATTATTCAAAATATTTCGAATACTAATGGGTAATAAAATGTATAAAAATGTATTACATACGTTGATTATTATCGACAGTAAAAATTAATTTCTGTCTCCATCTTTTTCAGTTAATAAGCATTCTATTGTAAGTGATGGTTGGCAGTCAAATTTCGGAAAGAATAAATATGGAAATTATTGTAATAACGAATTGACTAGAGAAAACTTTTTATTGTTAACTGCAGCTTCATAACGTCGAATGTAGACTCATTGCTTCTTACTAGATTTATTTCATTTACGCCAGTATAATAAGAGAAATTAGAAGCCACCTAAGTTAATAATCATTCTATTGTAAGTGATGGTTGTCCGTCAAGTTTCTGAAATACGCAGTCGTGGAATCATGCTGCCAGTTTCCTTCTTGGGCGTTGTGAGCTACACAAGATTGAATGCATAAATCAATTACACCGGCTCGGGCACCGTAACGCGTTTACAGTGAGGCGATTGCGCGTCTCCTTTAGCATACCGACACAATCTGCATTACCGTAATACTGCCCGCGTACCCTTAATGTCATTTGCGCAATTCGATGAGAAAAATCCATTTCTCGCCAAAGTATCAGTGGAATTGTTACTAATTTCAATTAACATGCGGAAAAAGTGAACCCCATGTGGAAAAGGAACATTTTACTCAATTAAGGCCTATGTAGTATTATTGTGACCATGTTCATGATATCTTTCTCTGTTACAGAACTTTGAAAATTTTCAATTAATACTTTTGACAGTCCTTTATACAGAGTTGAGAGTGGAAATAAGGCGTGAGTACAATCATAAACTACTGTACATAAAATGTCTGAAACTATTTTATTAATCTATACGTTTGCGTCTCCGTCAAATTATAACTCATAAAAAATAACACCAATCATAAATTAATCCTATTTTAATAATCAACAGTGATGTAAATTAACAACGAATTAAGTTCATGCTTTAAATTATTTTTAATTATATATGCGATACTTATTTTTATGAATCTAGTCGAACTATTTTTTGTTGTTCTCTTCTAATTTTAGTTCTCTTCTAATTAATGTTAGTTCGACTTTATCATTTTCAACCTTTAAATAAGTATAATTATTTATCTGTTGGTATTATAAGACGTTAGTCCGGTTATGTAGTTACTATGTCAATATTACATTAGAAGAATCTATACGAACATTTATGTACAGTAACAACATGGAACATTATATTAATTTACAAATTTTGGTTACATTTATTATTCCCCCCCCCAAAAAAAGATTTTTGGTTTGTTGCAAATATAAATAATAGGTAATTTGGAATATTAAATAAATAATTGGAAGAGTAAATATGTAAAATACATTAAACAGCATTATTGAGGAATTTTTTTATGATTTTAACAATGCTATATGTTAATGAAAGTGAATTTGTTATGGTTTTAGAGAAAAAAATTGTAAAAGGAAGAAATAAAATGTTAAATGGAAGATTTAAATTCTGAACGTAACTTAAAATTGCTAATTTTATAGGCACTAATGGATTCGACATTTTGGGAGAATATTTTTAGGCAATGAATTGCGACTGCTGAAAAATAGTTGAAATTAATTCAAACTACTACAAAATTATTGAATTGTCATTTAACAGTAATTTAAGCACTGAAACATATTTCTCCGTACGATATTTAGGGGTCACATCATAAAAGGATAATGGAAAATTTTCATTAAAACAAGAAGAAACACAAAATCCGATTTAAATTTTGCAATATTGTTCAGACAAAAACAATTTGACGTCCATGGCTAACGACAGAAACAGTTATAAACTTATAAAATGTCAACAGAACATTGTCAAAAATATTTGTATATATCTATATATAAAATCACGTTCCAAACAATGAAATTGTGTAAAAGTGAGTTAAATGAGGGAGATCGAATAATATCATCTAAGATCCATAAACACAATTAATATAGGAATATAATCAGAAATGCGAAGAATCATAATAATGGTGCAAATTACTTCGCTACTTTGAAAGCGTTTTTGTGATTTTAAATGTTCTATGTCATAAACAACGTCTCCGTGGCTTGCGCTGCCATCTTCATCAGGTGTACTAATGGTGCCAGGTCATTAGCGGGGTTTATATAGTCACGTCCGAGTAGTGACCACTAAATGGCGCTGATTGGCTGGCACCATTAGTACACCTGATGAAGATGGCAGCGCAAGCCATGGAAACGTAGTGTTTAAATTCTCAATTGACCCAGTTAAAAACCCGAGAAATTTTCATGTATCATCTACACCGGGAAATCCCTCGTACTTTAATATTTTAAAAGTTCAAATAAAAACATAGTTACATAGGTAATTTATAAATCATATAGTGTTGATACAATATTACAGTTAGCTCTTCGTATCAGCTTAAGTTAAAATATGAGACATCCATTTATGAACATGTATTAGATCAGATTGAAGTCAACAATCACATAGTATCCCTTATATTGTGATAAAAGGTCTTGGGATTCTTTTCTCGGCATTTATGTATTTCTGTAAGTTTTGGAATGCGGCGAGATACTAGAAACGAGCAGTACTTGATTCCAATAGAGAGAAGTTTTGCTGGACAGATTCTACCATAATTGGGCTTTGGAAGCTCAGGCATATTATTCTTATATTTAGAGTTATTGTTATATTAGCAGTCAGTGAGTTAATAGAACTTCACCCAATACTCAGGTACATAATGTTATAAACTTGTAAGTAAAGAATAAATTTAATTTGGTTTAATTTCCGTAATTGGTATTTCAATTACGCTTTTCAAGACTGGAACTTTAAAATTTGTTAAGTAAAAATACTCTCAACGTCAATAGAGGTCAATGGAAGTTTTTACAATAAAACTACTTCATAATAAATTTGTCATCTCACAATTGCACATAATACTGTCAATCTTTTAAAGATTTATGTTCCTTTCATCCTCTCAAACCAAAAGACCCTAAAGAAATATACAATTTGCAAATGCATAGATCAGGCTGGCACGTAGTCTGTCAAACTAGAGTACTAAATTGTTGTTTAAGGTGAGCAAACGCTAAAGCTCAACTAAAACGATTAACGAGTATCATTACTTGCATAAAATTTTATTTTTATGGATATATTATAATGAGTAATGATACAACTTAATTAGGTTATATGCATAATATTTCATAAATCGCAGTGGAGATTGGTTTCATAAAGAGCAGGGTCGCACCCACTCAATTTTATTTTTCGTAGATGTATACATAAGTATTGAGTTCTTTCCTTGCCCCTTTCAGATTAAGGAAGGTTTTACCCTAAAAAGTTATAGAACTTGCAGCAGGATACATTATAACCTCAAGTAGCGTGCGAACTTGAAGCTTATTCGGTTTGTGCGTGATTGCGGCGGCGGCGGCAACGACGTTAGCGATAAACATTTAGTAAGTATCAAAATTTAAATAAAATGTTAGTTATAGTTATGCATTATTTCTCGTTTCACACGCTATGTCAGAGTAAACACACTATGTTAAGCTAATCAGACAGAAGAGAATATATTTGACAAGCGTGATATAATACTCAAATTTAAATAATATTTTATTTAAGTTATGATACTTGCTTTTTATCAAGAGACGCATCAGCTACTATGGGTAGTAACGACTACGGTAGGGTAATTCGTTTATCTCTAGTTTCACATTGTGAAAAAACACACGCACACACGACATCCATGCCCATTCCGGGATTCGAACCCAGGACATCTGTGATGCGAGGCAGCAACGCTAACCACTACGCCACAGGAGGTCGGAAACGATACTGTTAATTAGTTAATAAATATAAAAATGTTTTATAAGTCACCAGGGCCGCATAGGCTCAATTTTAGTTCAATATAGATCAGGAGGATATCCTGATGGGAAATGAGTGAGAGCCAGATGGAAGTTGACTTCCTCCTTCCTGGTTTTCCAAGTTCCCTCCCCCCTGGGTCCATAGCCAAGGTAACTAATTTAAGACTCCAGCAGGCTGAGACGACCTTGGGCAGTTTGAGAGGTCGAGGACCTTCGGCATACGGTAAGAGTTGTTCGCTGATCCCATTGGAGCAGTCGGCTAACTGCCTCTCAATACTGATCAAGGCACGGAGGTGGGATTGTTGCGTTCCCACAGAAATCCAGTCTCCCGTCATCAGAAGGGCACAGGAGTAGTACCAACTATCCCGACCTACCTGATGCAGGTTTTCTAGGGTTTTCCCCTGCATCACCTTTTATGAAACACCGGGTAGGATCCTTACACTATAGCGTGGGGGCCCTAGTCAACCCTGGGCTACCTTGCTATACCTTCCACATCCCCCCTTTTCTAGGCCCTTCCTATGCTATTAAATGGGAGTTGCCTGCTTCAGGATCACCCTCATGTATCCTGTTACCCAAAAAAACACTCAATTTTATTTTTCGTAGATATATACATGTATGTACAGATATTATTTAACGGTAATCATACTGAATAGAAAGTTCAAGTATCTTCTCCTTATGAATATAATTGACTGTTTCTGTGTATTTTTTCTATATATTTGTGCTTATTTAAGGTATCAGTAGGTTTCTGTACTCGAATGAGAAACTGAGACATCACGGTCTTATGATAAAGTTAGAGGGCGTGAAAACGTAAATTTTTAAAAACATGTGACGCTCTTGCTATTTGATTTATCACGTGTTGATAAACAGATTATTGTTAGATTAAATATTACAACGGACTAATTTAAATGAATTTCGGGCATCGGCGGTTATTAATTATGACTTTTCGAAATAGGTTACTATTTGCTAATAGCCATTTTTTTATGATTTCAACTTCAATGAAAAATAAATGATAATTGACTTATGGTGAAAATAGTTTAAAAACAATATTAACTGAAGATTGCGTGCTTGATAGAAGATTATTAAATATGAGAGACAGAAATTAATGTGTAACACTAATATATTGAAATATAGTCGTGGCCTTTCGGGTGCTGTAATCTCTGTTTCGGAATCCTTTTTTGGGGGGTTACGTCGCTGCAGCTGCTAGTACTTTAATCCCGGATCAGGTCTGCGTCTCCCCGGCTGCTTTATAGCCGTTTAGAGCAGTGAAGTTCCTTGCCTCGGGTATGTCTCCGTACCTAAGGTCAGCATCTCAGTCGGCCATTTCTTTTCCTTTCCTCTGACATTTAACTTGGTTCTAGGCGTCTCCCAGTCCCGCAAAATTCTCGTTGTGAGGTTTTTTTAATGTTATAGTTAGTTATAAACTAACATTCACGTAACATGTACGAGATAAACAGGTAGATTGCAATAAATGTCATGTTACGACTATTAACGGAATACCTTAAATATACTTAAACAAAAAAAAATTAAATCTAGATAAATTATTATTGAGAAATACGCGTATTTGAAACGAAGAGGGTTAACGAGATTAAAAAATAAATAGTGTTTGCCTGACAGTTGTGATGACGATATGCAGTTACGTGTTCTCTGTTTTCATGGGAGGAACGTGACTTTGAATGGAGTCGGAGAAGATATACGACCCAGATGTAGATAGGAGAGAAACTTTCTGCTAGAAGTTTGCACGGCAGCAAACTGCTTTCGACCGAATTAAGCAGAGGGGGAAACGCACTCTAACTTTTGGGGCAACTCATATGACTTGAGTGCTGAAGAAAGCCCAGACGTTCAGAATTCCACATACGGTACATCGTTGTCAATATTCTCGACGTCAGACGGCGTTGGATCTAAAAGAGCAAAATTGAGCCATAACAAAAATATATACGAGGAGTGATATGTAACTAAGACTGGAAGACCGATATTCTTGGAGCTGTAGAGAAATTTATAGTGTACGCTAATTCTAATAATTGCGTTGGCAATTGTGCATAATTTCAGCTCTAGTTGTACGTAAAGAGGGCGCGTTTGGAAAACTGGTCTCGCGAAGTAATGCACCCCGTCATTTGTTTTCTGAGGGCGATCATGTAACCGCGGCTGAAATTCGCCGACAGCTCGAATAGGTTTACGGAGCGTCAATATATCGCGGAATGGTGTCGAATGTTTTCTGTCAGGAGAGAAAAGTCACCGACGATAATTGAAGAGGCCTGGGAATGAACCAGTTATGAACGTAGCTCGAGTAGAGCAGCTGAATGTCACGGTAAACAACACGCTACTAGTTATAACTCGATGTTTCAGATCCACTCTGATAGTTAAGCTTTCAACAGAATCAAAAGAACTACCTCTGTACTACGGAAGAACGTTTCTAATTGCAAAGTATGCTATAAGAAGCGAACAATCGACGACCGCCAAAATAAGACATCATCTCCGATAATCTGTCCCAGAACGAAGATCTACCAACGCCCGATTACACGATCAACGAAATCTCTTCCAATAACTTCTCCTTATTAAATTTCCCCCCTCTACTATTTGTAATCAACTCATTCCTTGACCCTGGAGATACACGAAATTCCCGACTAATACAACCCTATCCGGATACGCCAAAATCCAAAAACCCCGTGTCGATTGGACTTAAATTATCAATTATCTTACCAAAAATTACACCAACCCGCTAGACTTGGATGTCCCATGTTCAATGAATTATTAAAAACTCAAACAATCCACCAGAACGCTTCACCTCTTACGGTTAGAATTTACGCGCTGCCGATGACCACAAACAATAGCTCTGATGATCCTGTTCTAAATACTTTATTCGTATGGGATTTATTAAGTGATACAAACGCGATAGAAACGTGGTTTATACATAGCGAAACTAAACAGCGTCAGAGACAATATGTGGAAAGCAAATAATAACAATCACTATATCAGCGTATGCTGGATTTATCTTAGGAAACGAGTTATCTGATCATCAAGCTAAACTCACCGCAAAATTCAACCACAGTTTAATATACCATCAAAGATGTTCAGCAGATGACATATGGAAGATATAACTTATATCATAAAATTCCTGGATCAATAGATCCACAGCAGAAGATCAAGTAACAACAGACTCTTAAACCTATACCTGAATAATAAAGATCTACTCTTTCCGAAGGTATTCAAAGAAATGATCACATAGTGCTTTCCAGCAGGTTATCGGCCAAGCATACGAAAATCTCTTAAAGATTTATTTTTCAAGAAAACTTCCACCCCAATATAACTCTTGCAATATTCACCTAACCACGGAGCAAATCATTTTGCACTCCCCCAATTACAACACGCAGAGATGAAACATGCTAGGATAATCTAGACAACAGGACATCACATCTTTGGAGGAGACAATCAAAAGACATATAATTTCTACATGTGCCATCATTTATGATAAAATTTAAATAAATAAAATTGTAAAACTTATTTTATCCAATAATCTCAACATTATCTTCTCTTTGGATTTGCTAATTTGCCCACCGTGGTCGCCAATAACATTTCAAATACGGGCCCTAAAGTTTTATAAAAAAAAGTACCCTACACTATCGGAAAGTGTTTGGCTGATGGGTTTCACGAAATCTGTCCACCCAAAACATGGAGAAGCTTTTACAACGACTGTCCTCGGAATAGAAAATTTTTCTTCATCTCATTGTCACGAGTGACGAAACATGGTTACACCACTACACCACAAACGACCATGGAGGGGAAACACACCTCCTCTCCAAAGACAAGTTTAAGGTGGCGCTATCTGCCCAGAATTTTTTTTGACCAGTCTTTTAGTACAGTGCTGATTTCATACACGTGTAGCTTTTGGAAGGAAGACACACAGTTCCGTCTGAACGATATTGCGTGACCTTAACACGGTCACGCGGAACAATCAGGAGAAAACGGCCAGGACTTCACTCAAAGGGCGTAATCTTCCTTCACGACATCGCACGTAGTCATAAAGCCCAGAAGACCACCACGCTGTTGAAGTAGTTTCGCTGAGACCTGATCGACCACCTTCCCTCATTCCCTCACTTCCCTCACCACGCGACTTTCAGCATTTTGAGGCCAACAATTCCCTTCAGACAAGGAGGTGAAACACTTCACTAAACACAAATGGGCAGTATTTTTACCAGGAGGTAAACTCTTACTACGAAGCGACTAGTGCTTAAAATATATGGTATATCAGGTGGCTGTATTGGTTGTACCAAGTAATATGTACACGTTTAACTGCAGGCGCTGTAATCTTAGTTTCGGATGACCCTTACTATATATAAATTGAATTTATTAACTAATACGTCCGACCTGGGTTACAGAATTCGGAACCATAAATTTCAAAAATACGATTGCATCAAGCTCCATAATAATATTTATGGCTCAAGCTGATATTATGATGTAAAATACGATTCTCTTATCAAATATGTATAACCCTTGTCGAGTTACAGTATTTAATTTAATATCTTCTGCCGTGTGATTTGAAAATCTCAGAAAACGAATATGCTTTTCCAGTAAAAGTGATCATATTATAGGTTGTTTTATTGTATTCTTTGGAGTAGTATGCGAACTAATGTAGCAAGAAAGAAAGAATGGTAGATTGAGGGATTAAGAATGTCGTAAAGTATGCAGTATTTCAGTGTATGTTACTTGAAACGGTTAAACAACATGGGTTACAGACTGCATCCTTGTTTTACTCCTTTCTTGATTTCTGCTTTCTTTTCTTGATCTCCTATTCTAATTACAGCTTACTGCCATCTATAGAGGTTATGTATAAGCTTCTTTTCTTGATATTTTATTCCAGTGCTCTTCTCCTTAATTGTGTGTTACAGTTCACATTATCAAACGCTTTTTCCAAATCTACAAATACCAAGAACGTAGGTCGGATTTTACTTGTTCTGTCTTCTAAAATTACCCACAAAGTCAATATTCCTTCTTGTGTTTCTACATTCTTCCTAAAACCAAATTTATGTTCACCTAACTCGAATTATATTTGATGTTCCATCCT
Organism: Eucriotettix oculatus; assembly: GCA_034510155.1. Classification (NCBI taxonomy): domain Eukaryota; kingdom Metazoa; phylum Arthropoda; class Insecta; order Orthoptera; family Tetrigidae; genus Eucriotettix; species Eucriotettix oculatus. The sequence goes on from CM067377.1 coordinate 132,939,108, forward strand.
CATATATACTACTTTCGTTAATATTTTGCACGCATGAGTTTATAAACTAATTCTCCTGTGCTGCTAGTATCTATCAGCGTATGCTTATGTTTTTACTAAAATATTCTGCTATTCTTCCTGTTTCGTCGAATTAGTTTCTGATATAGATTCTGATATACCATGCACAAGTTCTAGAGTGTGAGCAACAGAACCTGTAAAAAACTGGCAAGGAACCTTTCGGTTCTGCTTAGCTGAGATAGAACGCATCATTTTTGTAAATCCTTAGGAAGGTAATTTGGGACAATACGTATTTTAAATTAACTGGTTTGAAAGAAATTGTCTCCAGATGTGTCATTAGTTCAAAATATTAAAATTCAAGGAAGTGTCTGGGGATGAATAAAAGTGATTGTGACATTTCGGGAATGCTAAAGTATTTAGGCTGGTAAAAATTGGACTGGAAGGTGTGGCCAGATGAAAAAGATCGAACATAGGCATGGAGAAGAGAATGCTGTTGTTAGTCCGCAACGACACTCTTAAGACACTCGATTATGTGCCTCTTCCGTTATCTTGCGATCAAAAATTGTATATGCGCGGGGAGTTCATTTGCATGCTTGCGAGCAAACTCTCATTATCTGGGGGGATTCGCCTGCTGATGCTTCATGGAAGTTTCTAGTGCAAGTTAACAAGTTTTACTTCATCTGCGGCATTCATTTAGTACATGGAGCAATATAAAAGTCGTAGCCGAGTATAGAGTCCGTGACACGATTAGTCTGGAAACTGGATGAAACACGATGGGGGTTTTCGACATTTTCATCCCTGGCAGGTTTGCTATTCCAATGGGAGAGGGAGGCATGTGTTTGATTGGTTGACATCGACTGCGAAGCCTCAAGGATCAACGCCATTTATCATGTGAACTTGGTGCCATGTATAAACTCACATAAATGAAACTTTGGACATTGTTTAACATCAAGAGTAAACTTCATTACTACCATTTACTTGATATGTTTGGAGTGTTGTAACATATAAAAATGATCCAAAAAATTTAAATTTGTAACTAAAAGTTACATAATAAGGTACTGTAAATATGATCATATTGATTAACTGTACTTAATTTTCATGATTGCTGAGACGTATCTTAAATTAATTTTCTAGAATTTCAATGTAAGGAAAATTACAGAGGAAAAATGTTACAGCAGTGTTTCAAATTAATGTAATATCTTATTAGTTGTAATATCAGTATACTACGGTATGTAGGAAATATATGATAATGTAATTAGATTGTCTATGAGGCATTATGCAGGAATTAACTGGTGTCGACTCAATATCTCCAATGCAGGACAGGTCTTAGACTCTTAAACGTTTTGGTTATTTATTTCACATATCCATTTTTGAGTTACGTGAAAGATATTCAGTAGGTTTTCTCCGTGATATATTACGATCAAACAACGAACCCGACAGTTCTTTTAGTGTTTAGATTTTAAGTTTAAAAGTAAGTAATTCACTAAAAAAATTTACATTGCCCTAGAAAATTCCTTTCAATCTTGTTACTATGACATTACTAAAACTGTTATCAAATTAATTTGTAGTTTTTTCAAGAATAACAAAATTGATTTCAACAAAATTAATATTACCTCTAATTACGAATTAGCGAGCTGTATAACAGACATTTACGAAAAAATTAGAAGTATTTTAAACGCAAACTTAAGACGTTTCCGCCATCAGTTGTGGTCCTTGTCAATATTTGTAACCAACTGAGGATAATATTTATGCTAATTAATAGTAATGTAGGCGCATATTTCATATTCACGCTCACCAGTATTTTTAATTTTTTTTCCCACGGATTTTTTTGTATTTAGTTTTTCTCCCACAAGTAACATAATTAAATAAGTGTGAACATGCACGACTCGAATTGTAAGTCGTCAGAACAGAAATAGGTTACATAGAATGGACTCCGCTGGTCGCTAATTAAGCCAGATTCAGCACAAAAGAAATGGCTTTGCTCGGCGAATGTTACATGGCACGCATTGCTCCGAAAACAAATTGAGGTAACGGTTGATTGAAACAATCTATCTTTATAGAAACGAGGCAATAAATCTCATTCACGAGTAGAAATCAATCGCTATATCATGCAATACGAACAAGCAGGGTGTCGGGCATTCATGTTAAATGACCTACGACCACGTTAACAACGCCAAGGGACGGCAGAGTCATTAATTATGTTTCAAGCTTATAATGTACGTTGGCAAGGGAAAATAAAATTTCCTTCTCTTCCTACAGATGAAAACAAGAAATTACAATTTCCAAAAAAAATGTTTTATTCTCTCTGTGACTAAATAAAAATATTTGACTCATATTAAATGCTACAGTGTGCAGAATTATGTAGTTAATTTATGAACGAAAGAAATGCTATCAATCAAGCTGAGGTCGAAATGCTGTGAAACTTGCGTGACAGTTTAGGATAACAAAGCCTAACAGGACAGGGAATCAAACACAGGATCACCGCTTAGAACACGGTTGCTGAACTAATAATTATATGATGAACTGACACTCATTAACTCACCCCCCAAGTAAATCGTCTCTATAATTTGTATGGAAGACTTGGAAACCATAATAAATGGCATGAACGTAGTCATGGAGAAAGAGTTCAATATGAGGATTAATAGAGGAAAAACCAAGGTAATGGAGTGTAGTATGGTAAACAGTGTAATAACAAAGGGTGTTAGATTTAGAAGGTATATTTTGACGGAAGTTAAGGAATTCTGCTACTTGGGAAGTGTAATAACTAGGGATAGTAGAAGTATTGCAGTAATAAAGAGTAGGATTGCACAGGCAAGAAACTAAAATGTTAGTATGGAGCGTGGCGTTATATGGGTGCGAAACGTGAACGATAGGAGTTGGGGAAAGGAAAATAATAGAAGTCTTTGAAATGTGGTGCTATTGGCGAATGCTGAAAATCATATGGGAGGATAGAATCACAAACGAGGAAGTTCTAAACAGAATAGGGGAAAAGCGAACAATATGGAGGATGTTGACAAAGAGAAAGGATAGATTAATAGGCCGCGTTTTAAGACATGAGGGTCTTGTAAAATTAGCATTAGAGGGAATTGTGGGGTAAGAACAGAAGAGGGAGGCGAAGGATGGAATACGCTAAGCAGATTAGGGAGGATGTGAGGTGTGCTAGTTATAAGGAAATGAAAAGGCTTGCGCGATGTAGGTTAGCATGGAGGGTTGCATCAGACCAGTCTTAGGACTGAATACCACATCAACAACAACTATTTGTATGGATCTGAACAAAAAAATTCTAAAATTTCCAAATAATATTCTTCTTTGCCTATTCTTTTTAGAGATTCATTGAACCACTGATATTTCTGTGTAAATTGTTCATAGCTGTATTGAATTACGTCAAGAACAAAAGAAATAAATTCAATAAAGTTCAAGGCTGCGAAAGCTAATTAACAAATTAGGATAGAAATTTTTGGGCAGAATAACAATTTATTACACTTTTGTTATTACTAACGAGCAATCAGCATACACTCCCAGTCACGTGTAAACTTTCTCTATCTCTGTTTTGACTTTAACGCAGAGTTTTGTATGATGAACGTATCGTGTTTTTTAAAACATAACACATGAAATTTAATTTATTATTTTAAATACTTCAGCTATATTTAATCAGTAATTCGAAACTTCACGAAGTCCTTAAATTTAAAATTTAATTATGAACTGCGTGGGTGGCCGGCGTTGTCCGGTTATTTTATATTAGCCTAGTCTCCCAAATTTTGGACTTGCAATTTAAGCTGCATGTTGAATGTAATGATTCAACTCAGCGACATAAGAAGACGCCAGTGCATATTGATTTCACATTGACTTTATATAATTGATATACATATATTTCTCACCCCCCTCTCCCTCATACGACACTGTATGGAGCAGGATTCGATTCCACTTATTCGTGGTTTTCACTTTTTCCTTTATACAGTTCAGGGCTGCTAAACCTCGCAGCTACGAAGCACATGTATCACCTCCAATGCCCTACCAACGACTGCCTAGTACCCTTCCGCTTACGCCAGCCAAACGATAGATAATACGTCTCCCCGACAACAATGCGTCTCGGGGCTGGTTTGGCGTGCCACTCGGCCAACAAGTTGCTACTTGCAAGCTACATTCCCTATATATATATATATATATATATATATATATATATATATATATATATATATATATTCAAGATGCGCTGAATGGTCTTATCTGTTTTGAGACTGGTCACGTGGAGCGAACAATATGTATTTTTTAAATAAGAATCTCAATTTATTTGTATTTATATCGTTTGAACTATATGTTAATTAATTTTTGAAGAAGACAAATAATTATATTTTGGAATGATTATGAAATGTTCCCAATTATCCTTATTTGACGAATATTTTCCGTATCTTGTGCGATTTAACTGCTTAGATTTTACTTTATTGAAAAAGGTTATTCAGTGATTCACTTCCATTTCAAATATTATAAAGATTTCATGCTCTTCAAAGATCGCATTACAGAACCTTTCGTTTTATTAATTATTCCGCAATCGTGAAATGATATCTCGCTTGAACCTGTAACTAGGAAACGAAGTCATATAAGAACACCATAATTTCTTAGGTAACTAATGTTTCATAAATTCAAAGATAGTTTTGGATCATTATAAGTGCCGAATAAATGAAAGTAAAAATCAACTCAATGTATAGTACCCCTTGAAAATACTGGAATGCGGGTTTGCGTATATAGTTTTACTTATATAAGATAATTAATTGTATATTATTATTATTAGAGAAACCACGACAAATGTTAAAGTATTATAATAAAAAATCTGAATGACACGTTAAATTCCCAGATTGTGTACCACACATTTGCAAAACCAACAGTAATGACTGGAAATGATCTTATGAGGCTTGTTTACAATTTGCAGTATGAACAAGGAAGTATTACGGTTCCCTTTGCTCCGAAACTGTTATGTCAGTAAGTTGGTGGCTTTCATCACAGGAACCACTCAAGCATAAATCGCCACAACAAAGGCAACTGCGCCATAAGTTTGAGTTTCAGCGGGAATTACATTCACAGAAAGCCACCATAAAAGAATGGTCCCTCCCTCAGCATGTAACTTTCTTGGTCCCACGAGTAATAACACCATTAAATGCACATTTGTGCAGTTTATAGAGTTCGCCTTTCAAACGTTGACGTAATAAGTTTCCGGTTCTCGAATCATTCGCAACATTAGTAAATTCTCATTGCCGGTTGATGTGAAAAGAAAGAGAAATAAGGCTATAAAAATATAACTAAAAGATATAAAACAATAAGGGAAACATGATAGATAGCATTAAAGTTTTCATTATAACATTATAATAACATAAATATACTTATACGGACATCATACATACACACATTCATATTTACTGCAGAGACTGAAACTTTTCATTATTATTTAGTACATTTTTAATCTCATGAAATTTTTTTCCCAAAATATATAAAATGAATACCACATTATTTATTTGTTTGCTTAATTTTGTTTAAAAGTTATTTACTTATTTACGAACGATATATATTTCTGACTCCCCTAATACTACAATGTCATCGACAAAGCGTAGAGTCTAATTTATTCTCTTTGCAGTATGATTCCTTTTCCATATTCCGTTTTAACGTCCTTTAATGGTTAAACAGCATGGGTGACAGACTGCATCTTTGACTTACTCCTTTCTTGATTTCTGATTTTCTCGGACATGAATTCTAATTACTGCTGACTGCCGTCTGTAGGGGTCTGCAAAGTTAATCAAATGAAATAAATTATCGGCCAGATACAGACTAAGTTTCTATTCAGTAGAATCGACTTTGGTCACCATATTTGGAACTTTTTTAGGTAACATTAAATGTTGTTGAAAATATACAAACGTATAAAAATCTAAATTTGACTGTCTACGAGGGTAGTTTCATCTTCAAGCTAAACGTCGGTTCAACTAAATAAAAACTTAGGTTTCGTATCTAGTCGTTAATTTATTTCGTTTGAGTTTAGCAGAAACAATAAATAAAATGACGGCATATAAATTTATCACTATTTATTCAAAAGCGACGTTTCGCTTCCATTTTGAGATTTCCTAAGGCAAATTGAGCAATTCATCATATTTACTCCTTGACTTTCTCAGCCGAAAAGAATATTGAATGTACATGTGAAGAATTTTGTGTCGCGCATGGACCATCCCAGCGACGGTTACGGTTACTTAATGTACTACTTATGGTATTCAGTTCGAAGTTTTAACACGGCACGATACTTAATGTTTGATCAATAGCTAACGCTCCCAATGAATTGGTAAACATGGAAATAATTAGTTATTGACATCTAATACAATGTTTTCTTGAGCTGTCAGTCCAACCATTACCAAAGTCGAGTTGGATTAATCTCAGCGGAAAAATTCTCATCCGTTTACAACAGGAAAATATTGGGTGCTAGAGTTTAAACGGCTCTGTACGATGTGTTAAGACGAAGTTACAGTATCAAAAATGATGACAAATATCAATAAAATGGTGTTACGTGAAAGTGCGTGAGCTAGCAGAAATAACAAAAAATTCTGTACATCGTATATTGACTGAAAATTTGGACAATTTTGCAAGACGTACAAAGCGTTTGTTAACAATGGGGTAGAAACAGCTTCTTAATGATGCTTGAATAGACTTTGTAGCGGCATTTCACAGCAACAAAGTAGAGATTTGCGTTGATTCAAAACCGCGTGTAAAACATGGTTCCATCAATTCTCACCTGAAGAACGAACAATGTACTATGAATGGAAAATCATCTCCAAAGAAGGTAAAAAGAGTTCAATCTTATGGCAAGGACATGACTTCAGTTGCTTCTTGGTCGTGCGTGGAATATTTTTCAATGATTACTATAGTAGTATGGAAAATAGTGGAATAAGAAAGGGTGTTACGTTTTGGAAGGAATTTAAGAAATGATGCTTCCTTAAAAGCTCAATAACTAGGTAGAAACATAGTAGACATAAATACAAGATAGCACAGGAAGTAAGGCTTTCGAAAAAAAATTACTTACGGTAATATATGTATGAGCATTATGAAATCATAACTAGAAAATGTTCTTATGGAGTGCGGCGTTATATGGGTGCGTGGACGGTAGGAGTTGCTGAAAGGAAAAGAATTGAGGTTTTTTAAATGTGGTACTACAGAAGAATGCCGAAAATCAGATGGGAGGGTTAGAGTAACTAACTAGGAAGTTTGAAGCAGAATAGGAAAAAAAAGCAATGTGGAGGAACTTTTACCATGAGAAAGGATAAATAAATAGGCCACGTTCATAACAATCAACGGCGAGTCTTAAGGCGAGTTTACACGCTACCATAAATCGTTATTCTGTGATTCTAACGATTCTTTGTTACAAATAACTGGAAAGAGTGAGTACTGAGTACTAAGGAAATTTCTTTTTTTTATATTGCGAAAACTTTTATTCGAAGATAGTGCAGTTTTTATTACATGTTATATTGATATTTATTCCCTGAATAAGTAATTTACCAGATTACTCGAAGAAATTGTGAAGTCCACTGGCAATAAAAAGCGAGAAAATCGACAGAGCTGTGAACTTAATTATGTTGTTTCGAAAGCTTTTCTTCCTGTGCTATATTATATTTATGTGTACTATGCTTCTACCCCCCTCCTAGTTATTAAGCTTTTTAAGTAGCAGAATTTCTTAAATTCCTTCCAAAACGTAACACCCTTTTTTTGCACTATTTTCCATACTATTCTGGTATTCAATGAAAAATATTCCACGCACGTCCAAATTATATTTGGTGACGTAGTGTTGGTGCTGAATATTAATAGAGCGTAGTGTAGTAGGGGGAATCAGATGAAGTAAATGAATAGTTATTTGAAAATCACAGAATGAGGTGCCAGCTAACTGAGGGAGAAATTATTTTTAGGTTATACAGGAGAAGACAGTGGAAGGATGCAGTCGATTGGTAGTTTTCGTTTGGGTCTGCAATTGTGTGAAGGAGGATGTGGATTGCTGTGGAAGAGGACTATGGTGTCATTGATTGATGGTGCTTTTGATTAAGGGTGATATGCAAGACTTTTTTGTGGTGGAGATCAGTGGAATTTGTATGTTATTGTGAATTACTGAGTTTTGAAGGTACCATGGGAGTTGTAAATGATTCTAAGGATTCTGTTTTGCATGGTTTGAATTTTATTTCAGTTGGAGTTGGCAGTTGATCCCCATATGGAGCATGCCTATGACCACATGGGGCGGATTAAGGAGAAGTAAATGTCTTTTGGTGGAGATTGAAATTGATGCCCTTCTGTTGAGGAGTGGATTTAGTAGTTTTATTTTGGTGTTAATTGAGGACACTTCTTATCTAATATTTATTTTAGACCGCGGTGCAACTCAGTCAGCTGCGGATGCATTGGTGGTACGCCATTTGCTTAGCGAGAAAAGTGAAGAAGTCGCGAAGACCAATAAGAAAGTAGTTACTGAATAAAAGGGCATTTTCTCACATGAATCTGTTGAAATAGTTGCGAAATGAACCCAATGAATGACGGAAAACTCTGGTATTGCACAATGAATTCATTCAAGAATCCACCAGGACTTTTCTTGGAAACTGTTATGATCACAAGGAAGAAAATTACTATTTTAAAACAGCCTTACCTGTGGACAGCCAACGCAAGCTGAATTAAATTGTACCGACAGGTAACTGCAACTGTTTCCATGTTCCAATTTGTCTCAACGATTCGAAGAAATCATCAACCATCCAGTTCCAATTCCAATATATCGCTACAATATCCTGCTTACAGGCAACGATAACTCGTGACGATTCCGTTATTAAGATAAATTGCAATCATGTACCGTAGGGTGTAAATTTATCCTTAATATGAAACTGCACTGTTTGAAAAAAAAGTGTGACTTCGCCGACCTCCTGTGGTGTAGTGGTTGGCGTTGATGCCTCACATCACAAAAGTCCTGGGTTCGGATTCTGGTAAGGGCATACACGTTATGTGTGTGTTTTCACACTGTGAAACTAGAGAAAAAGAGTTCCCCTACAGTTGCCGCTAATAAACATAGTAGTTTCTGCGTCTCTAATTAAAGATATAAATAAAGTGTTCCTTCATTACGACAATGAACCAGCTTAGACAACCATTACCGCGAAAGTCAAAATAAATTAAATTGCTCACGCAAAGTTTTTCGCGCTATATCGGATTATTTTATCTTTCTACATATGAAAACATTATGTGCTAGAATATTTTTCAATAATAGCGAAGTGAACTCTGTAGTTTATTACTATTTTGTGGAGCCCTGTAGTTCATATTTCAAACAGGGTTTTGAAGTAATGGAACAAAATGGAACGGTGCGACGAGCTAAATACGTTGAGGAATAGTTATTTTTTCCCGTCTTAAATCGTGAAGGCGGTTCATAATTGAACAATAATGAGATGAAAATATATAGAACATAGTAATATACACACTGTTGCCGAACATTCTCCTCCGAATGCCTCATTTTGCACATTACCTAAGGAAAACGTCCGACAATGTATATCCTCAGGACGTGATTTATTACTCGTTACAGTTTTGCGTGTAATATTAATAAATTATGTATTTATTTTACTTTTTTCAATGTTAAAGAGCATTATTGCAGAAAACATGTAATAAAAATGATAATAGATGTACTTAAATAACACATTTATTTTCTCTATAGCCAATACAAAGCGAACAATTATTCGTTTCTATATTAATTTCTCGGAAATTTACAAAATTTGATATATATTTCTTCAAAAAGATTAGTTCCAAACATTACATGTAGTTTAATAAACTGAACAATATCACACTCTCACTTATTTCTTTAAAAATATATGTGCACACCTGTCCCATAATCGGCACACAGCAATTAAAAAATCTAGTACTTTATAAGGAAAATCATTTGGAAAACTCTAAATACACTAGAATAACAACAAAGCTATTCTTACGTTTACGCTATTATATAAAAGACAATTTCACAATTATATAAATTAAAGCCTCTATGCAGCATGCCTGCATGAAAAGTGTAGCCATTAATTGTATGGAATCTTTGAAAAGGGCTGAGTTGAACGCATGTTACTTGTGGAAGACGAATCGCCAGACTGAAAATTGATGTAGTTGTAGTACTATTGTGCAAGAATATATAAAAAAAATTCAACTTGAACTTCCTTTACATAATATAATATAAAAAGTATAACTATTGGAATGTTTGAAATTTTTTATTAATTCGTCATGAAGTATATTCTGTTTAATTGATGCTGTAGTTAATATGAAATGATCAGGTACATGACGATTTCAGTTCCAATCACTAATATAGCTGCATACACACGTGTGCAGAGTAGGAGAATATTTTGTTCGGGTAATGAATGTGAGTATTCAGACTGCAATATGAGCTGACTGGAAGCATTTTAGTGAGTGTAATTATTCACACGCGGGTATAACTTCCCCGGGCGACAGTGATAGTCGTGATCCTCTTCTCCTCTCATCCTCATCTATTCGTAATCAACCTACTTTTGTAAAAATGTTAGAAATTCGTTTGTAACAATGTAATTAATAAACACTATAGTAAATATGTAAAGTCACGATTTGAAATCCCCGCCATATTGCAACCCAGTTTTATATCACTTTCACTGTCGGCTGGACAGGTTATAACAACGCGATTTCCTGTGCTTATCGATAAATTACTGTCATTCTTCTTGTTTGCATTGAAATATTTTTGTTCCAGTTTCTAATCGTTATGAATGCTGTGTATATGCAAGCTATATTAAATTTGCAAATTCCCAGCAATAATCTTTGATTACAACAAGTCAGCGTGCATGTTCTTAGGAAACAACCAGGCATACAAACTAATTTCTAGCTTACGAAAGAACTAAAATATTCATAGCATCGAGTACGACGAAAAAATAAAGTTGCAGCGAATGTACAAAGCGTTTTACGTCCACTAAAACTCAAGTTATTAATATCTATTAGATTAAAATGTATTTACCGGTCACTGAACTTAATATTTAGCGTTTCCTGTTTATCATATCTTAGAAAATTCTTGAATATAAATTTAGAATTATTAAAAGTTTTACTAGTTATAATCGAAATATAATGTCCCTTAATATTACCGATTGCGTTGAAGACGAAAATAAGTGGAATACAAACAATGGAAACTGTACATTGCAGTATAAACACTGATTCACGTATAAAATCGTTCGAAAGTGTCCGCTTTGTCGGAAGGCCTCTAGGTGTACGAGATCACATTTCACTGGAGGTGCATTGTCACCCAGACGACGTCTCGGGGATGCACCATGCCCCCGATCTCACAGTTCACAGTGCGCGTCTCGCCGTTCACCACGAACAGGGCTTCGTTCGCTGAAGTCACCATGTAATGGCCGAAGACTCCGGAAGCGGCGATCGGTCTGTTTGGAGTTCCCCACTGAGCCAGCGTTGGCTGCATGGCTTTCCCGACGCCAGTGATCATTTCAACTTTTCCTGAAAGAAAAACACCAATAAATATAACTGTCTGTATGTTTCGAATAGATTCCGAAACAGCTCAACGGATTTCAAGGCTTTGAAACAGACTTTTTACTTTAAATATTCGGGCATGTTTCATTTCTCTACTTTGCAGGATCAGAAGGTATTAATAAAAAAAAGAAAAAAATTCTATCTTAAAGGTTTCGTGACCCATACGCGCACTGACATCGCCCAAAAGTGAATTCGGGTTGTCTATACTCTTGATATATAATGCTATATATTTTTTAAATCATAAATGTTTCGCACTGTAACTAACCTATCGTTGTCTAAGGGAAAACTCCCTGAGATAAAATAAAACTTCTTTGGATCGTCGATACGATGCATACGTAAACTGGTTTTATTTGTCGCGTCAGGTATTTAGTAGTTTCTCATTTTTAAAAGCGAATGAAATAAATTTAATCTATCCCAATAAATTGAAGTTTCTGTCTGTGTGGATGTTTGTTTCGTAAAGAAAAATAGATGTAATGTAACACCTAATTATAAATAAAGTTGACAACAACGTTTTCATTCCATAAATACATAAGCAGAATAACCATAAAAAAGTATAAACTACAAAAATTGTTAAAAAGTATATATATATATATATTAAACCTTATCAAAATTCTGTAAAATTCTGAACCTGTTGTTTCGCTTTCAAGGGTACAATAAAATGGTTATTTGTCCAAGTTCCAGAATAAATTCTTCCACTTTTTATAAAGGATGCCAGACTAGTTTTCAACAATGGTAAATATATACATACTAAACTCAACTTACGTGATTTCTGTTATTTATGAGTCGACCTTGTTGATTTAAAATAATTATTCATAGTGTCGATAGAATAATGCCTCTATTATTAATTACATTCGTTGTAGAGTGTTGTTTGAAAACCACAATTAAATAGTAACTCAAGCAAGTAAAGACATGTTGAATATTTGTTTCGCAACTTACAGCGCCTTATACGCGCAATAACGAATCATTAGTGTAAAGCGGTTTGTGTGTTTCAGTTTTCTAAGAGTGTGTTTTGCAAAGAGCTTTTGATCCTCCTTGTGACAGAAGTATCCGCCGACGGTATACACAAATCGAAACGACCGGATGTATATGTAACAAATCTATTCGTAACTCAAATTTTGAACTTCAATTGTCAAAAATGACAATGTGGAAGGCGTAAAAGGTTATCATACGAAATCATGCCTATTTTAATTGATACATGTTTTAAAGCCAAATGGCTGTTGTGTACGTAACAACTTTCTACGTGAAGTATTGCAACGGGAAAATATCTTCCTTCTTCGTGTGATATAAACTGATGAGTCAACTTTTTATCTATGTAGAAAAGTAAATACCCTAATATTAGAATCTGGAGGTCAGAAAATTCTCATGAACTTGTACAATATTGAAGACATTCTCCGAAGTTAAACGTTTTCTGCGCTGTGTCCCGACGCCAGCTGTACGGTCCATTTATTTTTTCTCTGAAGCTATCGTAACGGGGGTGGCTTATCCGGATATATTGCAAGATAACCTCTATAACAAATTGGAGTGTGAACCTGGAAACAAGATGGAGCATCTCTTTTTACGAGAGTGGTTGAACGTCGAAGTCCCTGACCATTAGATTAGTCGTAATGATCAAAACGCCAGAGTTCTTTCACGCTAGCCTCCACGTTCACCTGTCATCACGCCATTCGATTTTGTCATTTTGGGCTTTATAAAAGATCGTATCTTCGACCCACCTTTACCTAATGATTTCCCATAGTTGAGACATAGAAGCTATAGCATCTAGTACTCTGACTTGTTACTTAATGTGTGGGAATAATCGTATGTTATGCTGGATGTCTGCCGAATTATAAAAGATGATACCTTCCATTTTATGTACGTTTGTTGTAAATAGTTTTGACTGTTACAATTTACCATAAAAATTGAGACATTCCTTTATGGACACACTGTATACAGAAATTATTCACCTACATCAATGATGATGTCTCTGAAATTTTTGTCGATAACCATAGGTTTAGATGAATTTGGAGAAGATTATATAGCCAAAGATATTTTCAGGGGATAGATGATGTATTAGGTTGCCAAAGAGAAAAGGACAGTCTCTAATGTGTTCAATGATGGTGACACATTTTCAGGGCAGCAAAAATTGTGTTGCAATCATTAGGAAATACGACATGTTTCGGTCCTGTTATGGACCCTATTCAGGTTGAGCTTAATTTAAAAATACACTAAATTATTATATTACAAAGATATATAAGTAAAATTTAGGATGATAATCAGAATACATTTGAAATTTTATATTTCGTGGATAAAGACATTATTTAAACTTAAACACTAAGTCCAAATACCCATCACCATCAAAGGAAACTTTGAACAAATTACATTACTATACCATTCCACTAACCTTTATATAATTCTTTGAAAAATCTATTCCACTCCTAGAAAATCAAGCTCATAACTAAATCATCCAATAATTTGTCCACAATTATAAAACATTTGATAGATCCAGTTAAATTGTAATGACTGTTCATCTGTATGCATAAGTTAATCTAAATGAGACATCAGTACCAGAATTAAGGAACACGGATCCAAAATCAAACTGCCACAAGACAAGATATCCGCCAGTTAAAAACATAAAATCTAACCAAATTATATTACAAATTAATTACAAATCCCGTTTAGCTTACATTAAACGCAACACCAATAGACTGAAAGTAACAACGGACACGGATTTTCTCAGTAGTATATATAATGTCTTAATCAATGAAATATAATGTTTCAAATGTATATTGATTGTCTTTATTAAATTTTAATGTTCTTTGGTTCCTTAATTATTTTATTCTTTGGCATCTATGTAATGTAATAATTTTGAGTATTGTTAACTTTAGTTCAACCTGAAGATGGTCCAGATGAGGACGGAAACATTGTATTAAATTATTGTTGGTTTTATATTATTAATTTTGTCTGTTTTTGGCCTCATAAAAACATTAATTTAATAGGTTATAGATAATCGTGTATATGAAGAGAAGATTTTATTTGAAAAATCACCGGGTTGAATCCTTAAAACTGTAGCCCGGGGGTCCTAGTCAACCCTTGGCTACCTTGCTGCTGTACCTCCCACATCTCCCTTTTTCAATTACCTTCTTATGCCGGAAAAACTGGTGATTATCGAGTACGGCCCTTAAAAAACAGCATCTCCCCTTTCAAATCCCGTCCTATGCTATTAAAGGAGAGTTTCCAGTTTCTGGATTACCCTCATGTAGCCTGTCATTCCAAAAAATAGTGAGAAGCCAAATTCATGAATCACAACTCATACATGCCTATTATAACTTCTCCTCAAATTTAATTAAGCATAATTATAATTTTGTAAAGAAAAGTTTTCAAAAAATATTCAATAAATAATATGATTTCTTTGAGTTCTCCGTGATCTAAAGCAAAATTAATTATCAGATAGAAAGGAAAGAATTTTTGAATTAAATGCTTGAAAAAATAAAATATTTTTTCGTCCTTAAGAACACAGTGTCGAACTGTTAACATAAGAGTTTCAATCCTCATAAAATCATAACTTATATTACCTTAACAAGTTTAATAACTTAATGCCTGAAGACAAAAAGAGTATAAATTTGAAAGTCAAGAAGAGAATTTCACTGAATAAGTAATTAAGCATATCAAGAAATATGCCTTTGCAATGCAAGTAAGAAGTAGAAGTTGTCGTAAAGAGTAACAATAATTATTTCAGGACAAATAAAATTTGTACATGATCCTAATATTTGATTACTAAACTAAAAAATAGATAAGAATAGAAAGAGAATGATTCATCCATCCCTTTGGCAATATGATGTTAAGTACGGTGTAGTGGCATGAAGCTAAAGCCATTTTATTTAATTGGTATGGATTAATTTATACAAAAAATATCTTTGGTTTTTAGACGTTTGATAACTTGGCTTACATATCTTTTATTCTTTAAAACTTGATATCAATGTAAGCTCCAATTGCACGCTTAAGAATTTATGTTCCTATTGTCAAACCACCGTTTGCCAAACAGATTAAAATTATTTTAAATAGATTAAATGTGAATGAATCTTACCTGTTGCTAAATTTAAGAAAAGTATATCTTCCTTATCTGCAGCACTGGCATACAAGTCGTATCCGTGTGTTGTCTGAGAAGGGTAAAACGTAATGTCGCTGATATTGAGCGTAGTTTTGACGTCGAACGAGAATTTTAAACCACCATCTGCAACAAAGGCATGTTGAAATAATAAGCAACAGAGCAAACTCATGAAAAGCAATTTTATTTAGTAATACTTTGTAATGTATGCATTTAGCAAATTATATTAAACAATGAAACTATAAATATCAGTTCAAGAAGTCGAAAATCGGAAAATTCTGGTCACTTATTTACTGTAGCTTCAAGTTACACAGAATAGCAGCAGACCGCGGCTTAATATGCCTACGCACATTATGCATTAAGCAAATTAATCTCAAATATCACGGCTCGCTAAGTTTCTCATTGCCTAACTATTTGGAACAGAAGCGGGAACCTTAATCACTTCTCAAACAAAATTGCTGTTTAAACCATCATGTTCCATTTAAACAATGGAATTATAATTGAATGAAAAATTAGGACATAATTAATGGCATTATATTTTGCTATACGTGAAAACAGACACTCTCATTCAGGTTAATTGTTCTCCCACCCTCATGCACGGTAAATCTTTGAGATATTTCAGTTAAAACGTGAAACCATGCTCCAGAGATCCAAGAATTTAATATAAAACCTTAATTAACGATTCATTAGCTACACTCGCCAATACGTAATATCTGTAATCTTAGCCACGTAATGTTTAAAATCTTTAATGTTCTAAAATTCATCCATGACTGAATTTTCCTTGAACATATATTGATTTTAAATTCTAAATGTGAATCATGAACAAGTATCCGGTTTTGAAAGTTAGTAATAGTTCATTGTACATAAACAATAAATTTTGATGCAGTAACATAGGAAATATTTTTTTTGTAAATCACAGCTATCGTGTCTGGCCTTGAAGTCGAGTTATGAAAAATTAAAACTCGATTTATTAACTTGGTTGCACAGGGTGAGAAGTTGAATCTATCCATACTTTTACGGTACTCTGGAAGAAGAGCATCGTAGAGGGGCAATTAATAATGAAAGAGACAAATTGTTGCAGAATAATTTTTTTGTAGCATGTGATTACTTTAGGTAATGAGCTGAGAACAGCGGATGGATAAAAACTATTATGCTTATAAATTTCAGTTGCATTTAATAATGACGTTTCCATTTGAAGTTTGAACAGCGATCAGTGATCCGGTTTCTGCTTTATGAAGGCGAAAAAACGGCCAAAATTTTGATCATAAAGTATGATGAAAGTTGTATGAAATGGATAAATTTTTATGACCGGTTAGAACAGTTCAAAAACGGTCCAAGCGCAACGAAACTCGTTCGCTTGAAGCCCCATTAACGACAATATTCTTGAAGACCGACGTACTACTGTTAAAGGTACAGAAAAAAGTTACTGCAAGGTTTTCAAAGTTCAAAATGAAATCACTAACAAAATAAGGTACGGAAAAAACAAGGTAGTATAATATGGGTCCTGAAACAGTTGCGACAAAAAGAAAAGAAAACTCAAAAGTGTGCTCAGATTTCAAATAACGCAATGAAAAAGGTGACACTTTTCATAAACAAGTTTAACGTGTAATGAAATAGGGGTCACTATTTCGATTACGCATTCAATATCCAAAGCATGTAGTGGATGCGCATCAGCACACCTGTCCGAAACAAATTCGAAACGGAAACATCAGCGAGAAAAGCCATGTTGACCGTCTTCTGGGATGCCCAAGATGTTTTCGTCTTTTGTGATAATTCGGAAAATCAGGCTACTCATAATAATGCCACCACTGAGAGATAAACATCACGGATCACAAATAAAGACGTGATATTGTTCCACGACAATGCTCGCCCTCACACCTCCAAGCTGACGGAAGAGACCATTGAAAAAATAGGCTGGGAGATACTACCTTGTCCAACCTACACTCAAGATTTGACTCCCTCCAATTTTAATTGTTCAGCCCATTATGTGGAAAAACGTTCAGAAACAACGAGGAGGAAGTAAGAATTTTTGGTAAACCGGTTAAAACAACGAAACAAAAGCTACCTTGCATCAGGTATTAAAAACACTACTTCATTGTATATATGTCTGGTGAATATGTTAGAAATAGTGAAAGTTTCATTTTGAAATAATATATAGGTTTACAATAAATAAAACGACGGGCACAAAAAGTCAGCAATAAATATATAACTATTTATTTACCATTTAATAACAGAAAAATGAACTTCATAATTTTACCTTATATAGCTAACATACGATGTAAACTAATTAATTTGTTTCATAATTACGGTGTAGATGTTATTTTAAATCAATAAATAATTTAAATTCTTTCAAAATATTAAAGGCAAAATCAACTTTCCGGAAAGACAATGTTATCTAAAAAATTATTTGTTTAGATTGTAACGCATTGTATATCGGACAAACTAAAAGAGCTTTGTAAACTCGCATGAAGGAACATTGAAAAACATTAAATTAGACATTCAAAAGTACACAGTTGTGTCAAAACACGTACATGTTAATAATCACAATTTTGATTGGCAAAATATGGAAATTTTAGATGAAGAAAATAATTACTTCTCGCTAATTTTGAGTGAAATGTTGTATATCAGGCGCAACCCACATGAAATCAATAATAAATATGACACGAATTTTTTTAAC
The DNA here is from genome assembly GCA_034510155.1 of Eucriotettix oculatus. NCBI lineage: Eukaryota > Metazoa > Arthropoda > Insecta > Orthoptera > Tetrigidae > Eucriotettix > Eucriotettix oculatus. Next base: position 132,957,392 of record CM067377.1, read on the forward strand.
AAAATGTATGATACTCATTTGCAGTAGTAGTTTAACTTTTTAATGTTCTTCTCCATTGTTAAAATTTAACTGCCGAAAGCACTCATTGTTACAACATTATTTAGGCCGTAACCCACAGGGGCTGGAGATGGTCCGCGACACTAAATTCTTCACATGTACATTCAATAATATTTTCGACTGACGGAGTCAAGGAGAAATATGATGTATTGTTAAATTTGTAAGTCTTTAACCATGTTATTTATATATAAATTAAAAATTGTAAGATAGAACTTAGAATTAATTTATTGTAATATTATGTTTGTAGTAAGCCTGATGAAGTCTCAAACTGGAGATGAAGCGTCGTTATTTTTAATAAACAGTTATACATTTAATGCTGACTTTTTAGGCCGTCGTTTTATTTATTGCAAATATTTAAGTCAGAAAACTGTGATGAAATACGAAGGTTTCTTCCGATATGAATTTGTCTCTTAATTTATTGAATGTCCATCTTATTTGATTTAGAAACGTATGATTTCTTCTTATACTTTGATATTAGTCAACGCAAAAGGGAGTCATTTGATATCGCTTGGGAAGATAGATGGAGAAGCGATAAAAAAAATTGAGACGAGGGGTGAACAGGGCACACAATCAAACGTGTTTAATTAATCGAGTTCTGCTGTAAATAACAATCACGGTTAAACAAACAAAGCTGCCGCGTCGTCCTTCTATTGCTTGTTAACATGTAAACAAAAAACTACTATAAAAATCTCTCAGAACTCAAACAATTAGGCTTCCATGATTGAAAAAGATACGACGCAGGTTGTAAATTGTAGGGTTTCTGCGCTATAAGTTTCCTTGCGCTATTTTCTAAGAGACGTTGCGTAGGAGTGGTTCATGGACAAGAAAGCCGTATCGACGTCGAGTGGGCCGATGTTAACAAACGAACCGGCTGAATGAAAGAAATCGGAAATCTTTAATTAATAATTATTTCGATTTTATCATTACACTAATTATGTAGCAAGTTGAAATTTCTCAAACAGCTATCTTTTATGTATCATATAATAGCAATATAAAATTATTTTTTTATGAAAATGGCGGGGATCCTATGTTGCCCGGGTGTTTGTTTATATTATACCGGTACATTATTTAATCCTTGGTCAACACGTGACTAAACCGGCATCGAAAACGTCACAATATGAAACTAAAATATTCTCCCAGTAACAAGACAGAGTCAAAAATACTCCCGCTAGAAAAGCAGGAATGAAAATATTTTCCGTATTATAACTGAATAATTTTTTCCCTACTTAAGGGATTAATTTTTACTTAAAGCGCATATTAAATGTCAAATTGTAACAGCGACTAGCTTTACACCGGTTTTGACACAAAAGTCAATAACTACCTTGTTATTTACGTATGACTCACATGCTGCAAGGGGTTTGAAATTAAACATGAATATTATCGGGGAAAAACTATAAAAGTAATTGACCTCAAGAGTTGTTTTTATATGAGCCTTTTATTGCATATAAAAATTGCACCAATTCCACCGCGTCACCCAGAGGAGTCATTCGGAAGTTATGCGTGTACATACATTTAGGCGATTAATTTTTATGCTGTGTTAAATTTAATCTTTCGTAACTCATGAAATTTAAATTCCTTCTTAAAAATAAACATGCCCCTTATTACTGATAACTCAACAGTACAGCTGAGAGACGATGGTTGCATAACTAACTATTCGTATCCGTAATGAAATATCAGACTGCTAAAGAAAAATTTATACATTTTTTTTAAAAATTCTTATATTAAAACTTTTTACATACACACAAAATTTCAGCGATTCGTTTATATAAATATATGTAGATTAATAGGAGACGGAAATCCTCATTTTGCCAATGTAAAAATAGAGATGCTTAAGTACTGTTTCCTCGGAAATATTTATAGAGAGAAGAATTTTCATAGCTTATTTTGAACTTTAAGAGAGGGGAAGTCGTGGTGGAACTGGACGCTAATTGCTTAACAATTTTTGTAAAATTTACATAAAAGAAAAACCACTACCTAAGTGTATAAAACTTTATTCTATTATTTACTTAACCTTATTTCAATATACTCAAAACGAATTATGATATTTGATGAATTTTTAAAAAAGTAACTTATAAATATCCCGTTCTGGCTCACCCACCACAGCTTGGGGGAGGATGTTTTTAATTACAATTAATACAATAAAATTAAATTTCATTAAAGAAAATTATTAACACCTTTTGTTTTATTTCTTACACGCGTTTAGCGTACTGTAATGGTTCAAAATTCTAACGATATTTAATGGAGGTAAATGTCTGCATATGGGTTTTCCGAGGCTTAGCCTTGGAGTGGAAAGTGGACGCCGCCAAGAAGACTCTCACGTTCCGAGACGCCAGGCGGCTAGACAAGGATAATCTGAGTATAATAGCGAAAAGAAGTGGTGTCGGCTGGAAAATATATTTTTCGCACTGGGGAAAGAAAAAGTCAAGGGAATATATTTCCGTGAGAACTGCCCTGTGATTGGTAAATTACGGCTCTGGAAGTGAGAATCTGAGGTGACGAAATGGCGGATGGGAGCAGAATTTGGCATTCTGGTCCCAACAGTGAAGAGAGAGTTTTCGGCCTTAGCGGCCACCAAGTGTTTCTTTAGCTCAACGGCATGTGACTTATTGCTGGGCCGGCTAGAGCCCAGAAATCATCCGGTTTGGGTGCTGACTACTTGATGCGTACTTCAGCCAACACCGAGAGGGAGAGAGACAACACACTTCTGCCAAGGTTAATCCGAGGTATTGTAAACTCCTGATACGAACGGGTTTATTCTCCCAAGCCACGAATACCCTTTAGAGAAAGAGCTCAGTACAAATGCTATGAAATGCTATGTCGTATTAAAAAGTTACATAAAATAAATTTGAAATTGTTAGCAATATAATCTTGTTTTATTAATATTATCAAAACTCACCAAATTTAACAGTTATAAAACTTGCAACGTCGACGTAGAAATTAGACAAGTGAAAAGGAGCGGTACAGTACGGTTGATCAGTTAATTAATTTTTTCCTTTCTCAAAGAGTTTTTTTGTAGCTGTATGTTCTTTGTTAGAATTTTTCCTTTTATAGAGTTCCTTTTCTTTCGCAATCTACTCATTTTGAGTACAGAATCCTATAACTCATTTTTATAAGATTAGTCAGCTAGTTTTTCCTTTTTTTTCTTGAGGAAAACAAAACATATACAGTAATGTCTCGTTCCACCACGCATGCAAGTTTCAGTTTAAGGCTTTTCACCGAACCTTAAAACAAGCAGAGTTAAACCTTATACGTAACGACTGTGCAGATAAAGACATATAGTTAACGTATAAATACCATTTAAGATTTAAAAGCGAGAAGTTTTGTAGTTTAGCCGAAATGACGGAAATATTATAAATTTGCAGATGTAAGATGCCAAAACAAGAGCCCATTCAGAAGGTTGCAGTCAGAACTTGGTCAATCCGGCTGCAGGGATTTCCTTCTTGACCAGTTAAAATCTGCCACCCCTATTTGCTAAACTCCAAAACTATTCAGCAAAAAAAAGAAGCAACATCTCTATCGCCTTCCGCCCCGAGTTCCCCTATGTGTGCGGTAGCAGATTAAATAGTTTAATATAATTATAATTTTCTTTATTAATTTATCAAGAATTGTTTCTACAAAAACTTTTATTTGTATTATCCATAATTAATAATTAAAATGTTGTATTCCGACTCCGTAAAAATACAAGAAGCTGTATATATAACGGTTTCGGAGAAAGTGCCTATTTTAGTATTAGTATGATACGACCTTACAATCCTCTTAAGAAGTTCCAATGAATTATTTTCCAAATAATTTGCTGACATTATCTTGTTTTCGTTTTAGAGAATGTTATAATTTTTATGTATATATAAGGTTGCCGCCGGTGATCCACGAATATTTATTTATCTGCCTTATATTATATGGGTGAGTTTTATGTGAATGCCGTAAAGTCAGAGTAATTTAATTAAAAAATATGTATAAGTACATTATACACTTATAAACTTCAGTCTATTTGGTGGTCACTGTAATATTAGTTAACTCTGAATCATGTTTATAAACAATATTTTTAGTTTGACTTAAGTTGTATAAAATAATTAAAGTTTAGAAGAACCCATCTTTGAAATAAGAAACGGTGTCCATGGTAGAAAGATGGTAGAATTACACTTGATTACTTCAATAAAAAATATGTGGATATGTTAAATAAATCACTCGAACTTCTGATTTGTTTAGATTATTATTAAAATTATAATTATTGAGATTTAATTATTGGCATTGTTATCCGTTAGCCATAAATTGCTTGTGTGAAAGGTTTGTACAATATACCATAGATATCGGTACTTCTTTCTCGTGACTATGAAAATTGCGTCTGGGAAGAAAGCATTTTTCCAAATTTATTGTTTCTACAGCAGTGTTGTTTAAAGGAAACACATTTGACATCATAGGCCGAAAATTGCGTTCATGAAAAGCATATATTACCTTAAGAGAATCCACTTTTTAGTTGTTTACGTTTTATTTCTATAAGTGGTATTTTGGATTTAATGTCCGATCGGTCGCGAAAATAAATCCACACTGAAAATCAAAAAGTTTCTTTGCAACATTTAGTTACACCTTCCCTTCACGACAATGTTCGGACGCACACTGCAATGTCGCTTCTGCAAGGTTTTTGATAGGAAGTGTTTGATAACCCACCATACAGTCCGGAATTTGCTTCTTTCTGATTTTCATCTATTTGCTCACATGAAACGACGAGGAAAGCATTTTGGCAGAAACAAGAACCTGTGTATATTTGGCTGAAAGTACAGGCGGTTTCTTCTATGACGAGGATATTGGAAAGTTTGTAACAAGCTGCGTCAAATATATGCAAAGAAGTCGCTGGAAGGTTTAGTTAATTATTTGAAACACAAAGTTTTTAATTGTGGTTTTATTTTCGCGACCAGCAGGGCTTTGAAAACAAATCATATCACTCGTATCAAGTAGGCACGGATTTCGAAAGTAGACTATTCTTGTTAAGTAATTATTTTCCGCTAATTGTATATGCAAAATTCTCATCGTTACTAAATTGTCACTGAATGTTTTACTCAATCGTAAACCGAAGTGACAAATTTCAATTAATGCATGATTACGGTAATTCGAATACAGCAATATTTTTCACTTGATTCCACTTGAGCATTTCAAAGTCCATTTTTCAAGACCAAATTTGAATTCTTCTGTCTGTGACGTTTCGTAATTATAGAATTGCAATAAAGTCAGTAATTTTCTTTTCCATTAACTCAAAGTCATCATGTGATAACCTGAATACTCACTTTTTACGAGCTATTTATTCACATCCCGTTAATATACGTTAACTTACCCTGAACGTTCTGCACGACGAGAGTGACTCCATCACGATCGCGGTCCAGAGTGACAACGACCCTGCTGTTCGGGGACACGTAGGGTCTGCCCAACAGACCAGGCTTGTGGCTGAGCACAGTGTCCGTGAGGTAGTCCAGCAACAACTGTCCTGACGAGCGGCCTGAATCCGGCTCCTCGCATTCCACAATCACCAGCCCGTCTGGACAAATCACAACTAGCTAGTATACGAAAACATAAAGTCTACCATGTTTACGATTAATGTGGAAATAGTTATCAAAGAATATCTATCGTGCAGCTGCAACGCAGAATATGAGCATTTGTAATATAAACACGCGCTTGGTTAGAGCAGGCAGAAGGAACCTACGGGAGTTTTCTTGCTGTCGCTTCATTCCAGAGTGACTGCGGGGCTCATCTGATTATGTCGGGAATGCCTCGCACTCTCACTGTTTTTTAATCAAATTTCTCACATGCTGAGACACCTTAACCGATTTTGGGAGGTATATGTACTGGGGTCGAAGACCTTGGGCCATAAGGCAAGAGTTGTCTGTTGATCCTATTGGATCAGTCGACCAACTGCCTCCTAAAACTGGTGAAGACACGGAGAAGGGTATGCTGCGACCCAGTAGCAAACTTGTCTTCCGTCATTCGGAAGGGCGTGAGAATAGTACCCAATGCCCGACCTACCTGATGCAGACTTTATAGGGTTTTCCCTGCATCTTTTTAGGTGAAACACCGGCTAGGATCCTTAAACTACAGCCCAGGGGCCCTAGTAAACCCTTGGCAACCTTCCGCACCCCCCGTTTTCAATTCCCTTCATATGCTACTAAAGGGGAGTTGTCTGTTTCAGGATCACCCTCATGTAGCCTGCTAACCCAAAAAAATGGTTAGAGTAGAGAGGTGCGATTATTCAGTGCTGAAGATTTTAACTTTGTGTAAGTTCAACGTCAGATGAAAGCAGTACGACTATTCTCATTGCGTGTATCAACTGCACGAGTACGTAACAAGCAGGGGGTACAGCAGTTTTTTGTCTCGTTAGGCGTTTATGTAATACCGGTTAATAGCGTTAACATACGAACGGCATTGATATATATATTTATAGTTAACTGGTATGCAAATATCTCTTTCAATCTCTTGTGACCAACTATTCTGAAGTGGACAATAGACGCAGGGGTTATTCTTTCAAGTCGAATTGATTAATATTCTGTATACGATTCCTTAATTTGTAACAAAACTTACTGAGAGAAGAGAATTGAATATGGCGTGGAGCGCAACTGTAGGATGAAAGATCTATGCTCTTGACGTAACGCATGTTGGCTAGATCCATCTTGTACATGCCTCTCTGGTTGGAATGCGTTACGTAACCATACTTAAACTTGTGATTCAAATCCTAAAATGAAAAAAAAAATCGGTTACTACCCTACTAACTCAACGATTACTTCAAAACTCGTAGAGCTCCAAGATTTCGTCATACCTGAACCGGTGGCATAAACAGGCCCTTGATAAGATCGAACTGTCCGTCAATTGGCTCCGGATGCACGGTGTGGTGCTTCCTCTTCTGGGCCGCGTTCCTGATGACTTGGATGGTCTTGACGCCATGGTTGCGCTCCGATCGCCAGTTGAGAACCCACACCTGGTCCAGATGAGGCACGTAGTGCAGCTCCACCGGAAGTTTGTCCGTCACCACCACCTGTACAACAAATACTTATTCAAGGGCAATTTGGAGTAGTTATTATCACGAAGCAGTGCTTTAATAAATTATTAACTACATATATAAAAATACAGTTAAAAGTTAATTTATTTTAAAATATGAACGATAAATAAATAGAATTTCTCCAGTTTAAACACGAAACAGGGAATATCGTTCAGAAAAACTAATATTTGTTTAATGTGTAGTGACTTTTGGGAACCGTCTTGACAGAATTTATCTTTTAACAGGTTCACAAAATCTCTAACTCTCATCTCTATAGCAACAGTTACACAGAAGCGTATAGAAGGTTTCTAAGGTAATGTTTTGAAAACACAGCCGTCGTTCCTTGTTTTCAGATGAGACCAGATTCACTCTAACCATTAAGAAGCTCATAATGTTCTTCAACAGCTAGCCTAGAGGGAATTCAATTAGGCTGTGTGCAGGAGATTCAGATACTATCATTAGACGGTCGGTATTGATTATATATTAAACACATTTTCGTGTAAATGTGAATGGTTTGCATTGTAAAACAGATAGTAATTCGTCCAGAATATTTACAGGACAATCCTATACTTCTACTAATGTGCAGTGCGTGACTAAAATTGTGTCCAAAAATTATGTTGTGCTCTGCTATTTATGACAATAATGTTGGTGTATTCAAGGAGATAACGACGTTAAGTGATTTAAATCAGAAACAAAATATAGAAACAAAACTAAAATTATACAATTTTTTATACTGATTAAATATAATAGATAAAAATCTCAACAACAAAGTCTTCAGTATCAATTATTTACTCTCCTTTGTAATTTTGAAACCAACTGATAATTTTAATCCATAATAATAATACACTATATTAAACTATATATTTTATATATAACAAATATAGTTATTAAAATTACATTATATTATTTTGTATATCCAGTTATTTTGTTTACCAATTTTGATTATATAAGTATAGCTTCCATTTAAAATTTTTGACATAAAATAGATAGATATTATATTAAATTTATTTGGTTTACATAATTTTTATTTTACATGAATTTTAATTTACCAATTTGTAATATATTTTGTAATTTATTATTATTTATCAGCATTACAACTCGGGGTGGGTTTTAGCCTTCTACCATTCTCCCCTATCCTCCGTAAGGCGACTCCACCTTCACATCCTCTTCAACGCCTTCGTTCTATCTTTTCCGAATCTTCGTCCCTCGGGTTTCCACAGCATAATTCTCTTAGACATCCTGTTTTCCTCCATCCTCATCATATGCCTTAATTAACGCTATTCTTCTGGTTCTAATAAACCTTACAATGTTTGCTTGTTTTATTGAAGTGTCCAGTTCATGATTCATTAGAATCATGTAACTACCATAGTTATTTCTCACAATGCCCAAGATCCTTCCTTCAAAGGTGCCAAGAATCTTTTCATCTATACTCGTCAAAGTCCATGTCTAACAGCCATAAGTCACAACAGGCCTTATAATGGTTTTATATATTTTAAGCTCCACGTTGTTATTTAGTATTTCCGTCTTCATTGAGTTTTTATATGCATAATAACATATATTTCCGTTTACTACACTTGTTTTAATTTAGTTGGAAATTGTATTATATTTATTTGTGAACCTAAATAAGTGAATTCGTCCACATGTTCAAAAGAAAACTCTTCTACTTTCAAGTTTTCACGTCCTTTATTTGCTGTTCTCTTGATCTCTATATATTTAGTCTCATTTCCACTTATTTCTAGACCTCTTTTATTAGTTTCATTATTTAATTTAAGTGTGACTTCCTTTAGTGATGTGATTCTTCTACATATTATAGGTACATCATCAGCGTATGCACAAATTTGAACTGTTTTTATGCATATGTGGCCAGACCTATCAATCTTTTTCACTGACACCTCCAAAAGTTAAAACGGAATATAGAAAAGGAAGCATACTGTTTTTACGTCGATATTGTAGTATTAAGGAAGTCAGAAGAAGACTTGGAGACCATAATAAATGGTACGAATGTGGTCCCAGAGGAAGAATTCAGTATGAGGATTAAAAGAGGGAAAACCAAGGTGTGGAAACATTGGAATAACAAATAGTGTTAGAATGGGAAGGTATATTTCGAAGGATGGTAAGGAATTCTTCTTGGGAAGCGTAATAACTAGGGATGGTAGAAGTACAGTAGATAGAAAGAGTAGGATAGCACAGGCAAGGAAGGCTTTCGGTAAAAAGAGGATTTTACGTACGGGTAATATAAGTGTGTGCGTATTGGGAAACCGTTGCAATAAATTTTCGTACTGGAATGTGGTGTTAGGTGGGTGCGAAACGTGGACGATAGGAGCTGTGGAAAGGAAAAGAATAGAAGCCTTTGAAATGTGATGCTATAGGAGAATTCTGAAAATCAGATGGGTGGATAGAGTAACTAACGAGGTAGTTCTAAACAGAATAGGGGAAGAGCGAACAATATGGAGAAGGGATAGATTAATAGGCCACGTTTTAAGTCATGAGAGTACTGTAAAATTAGCATTAGAGGGAAGTGTGTTGGGTAAGAACAGAAGAGAAAGGGCAAGGATGGGATACACCAAGCAGATTAGGGACGATATGGGAGGTGGTAGTAAAGCGGAATGAAAAGGCTTGCGTAATATGGGTTAGCATGGAGGTTTTAATCAGACAAATCTTTGGACTGAATATCACAACAACATAATTGTTATGGAATAATTAAATTTTATTTTAAAGTTTTTACATTATATTAAATATTTAGTAAATATTAATAATTTACGTGGTTCTGCTGCTAAAGACGTTACAATAAATTGGTAATTTGTTTGCGTTGTTTATTTACTTATGTCTTTTTTTTATTTTTATAAAAACTGTCATCGTTGAGATTATCAGTTCGGACAATAATGTCCACCTTTTTTTACTTCAAAAATCTCCAAATTTAACTGTCTGTAAAAATTTTCTCTACAGAAAAAACTGAAGAATACGTGAATAAGTACTGACTGAAACGATGTTGCGTATTAAATAAATAAAATGTCTGTAAAAGGACTTTAATTTCTGTATATAATATAGTTTTATTTATGTATAGATTAGTAATAGTAATGTAGAAATATGATAGTTGTACATATCAAGTCAGATCTATAGCTGTAAAAAGAAATAATTGTACCTTAATAATAGGTTGTTGTTATTTTTTCCGCTTTTTTGTGATATCATTTCATTTTCATCTTATTTGTGCTCATTTAAGTTCATGTAGTAGAATTAGCTTAAAAGGATATTTTGAAACTCCAAAAACAGTGATGAATGGTTAAACTTAATAATAGTTTTGATTTCTGAAGCAGTGGCAAAGAGCGGGAATTCAGCTGCTGTCTTTATACACTGAAACCACCAAGTCTTTTTTTAGGGTGGGGGGGTTCTGTTATTAACATTAATTGAATTGCCTTCAATGCCAGTGATGAAATTAAACTGTATAAATAAAGTAATTAAATTAATCTGACTTAATATTATAAGTCTTTTTTGGCAAAAAGCCAGGAATAGAATAATGTAATTTGATAACATTTGGTAAACAAAATATTGTGTATAAAATAAAATGTTTGGATGTTCGCTAGACTAAGCGTAATCTTCAATCAAGAATTGAGAAACATTCGACAAACTTAAAACAACCATTAGATAAATAATGTTTAACTAAATATGTATATTTAAATACTTACTGGATTGATTGCAATAATCGTTAATATTTTGGGTGTCGAAAGTAATTATTATTCTAGTTTGATGAGTGAAATGCTTCACATAGCATAAGATTAAATGTTAATTATGTAATTTTACAAACAGTTTTAAATTAAAAGTATGATTAATTACTAATGAGATATTCCCGGAATCTTGTAGATTAAAAATATTTGGTTACATTAATGTGAGCTTTGCGACGTTTTGTTACCATTGTTTTCACTCAATTCGACAGCAACAAAATTTAATTTTGCAATATTTTAATTATAAGCACCGGCATCATTACCCAGTTTATTTTTATTTAACTATGTATATTTTTTATATTAATCTTTTGAACTATAATTGAAGCATATCTACCACATTTGAGATACATTTTGTTTTGTAGAAACTTGGGAGACCGAACGATTTCAAATTAAACTCTTCTATTTCTGAAATAAATCTCTTTTTCAAGTGTAATAGTAATACAGAGAGAACATTCACGGTTCCATCATGCACAAATATATATAGTAAAAGTACCTGCCGCATCATATGTAGTGATGACGTATTTTATTAGAATACGTTTATTTATTTTCTCGCTCATTTGAACGATATTACTTTGCCGTGTTGGATACCTTCACTATATAACTATAACCCGATATTATTTTGTTTGATCTCTACTGTGTATATAGAACATTACATTTATTTAAAATAAATGTAGTTATATTTATTTCGAGTGAAGGGAATTTAATATCTGATTAATTAAAATTCACATTCAATTCTGAATTATTGTCAGTATACTCTATTCATAATTTGTATCTTGAAAATTATATTATCACCATAGGTACTACTATGTGCCTCATGAGAAAATACATTATTATAAATGAAAAGGTGACCTGAATGAAATCTACAAAGTTAACAATACTTGGAAAAAAGTGTAAGGGTTGATGTAAATTTTTTCTAATTAAATTGTGTTTTAATAAATTTATTGGCTGATTTATTCATTTAATTTATACTTCAACTCGGATAAATATCAATTCTATAAACCATTTAATTTCAGAGGCTGTGCCAACCATCAAAGTTGATTCTCCTTTATTAAACTCTGAGCTGAGCCAATATCCTGCATACTTCGAAGATTTACCTGAAATATTAAATGAGGGCTGGGTCTTGATGAGAATGTGCTCCGAATGTCTCGTAATAACGTAGCTCATATTTCACTTATGGTAATAACTACATCTGGTGCAAATAAATCATTTATACAAACGCAATAATTCATTATTTTACATGCGTGTATACGAGAAATCGAATGCGTTTGCGAATTATATTAATTTGCATCTCATTTTGTGCCAGAGGGGTATAATTACTATCACTGCCTGTCTCGTAAGGAAATTCAAGTAATTGTTCTTGGGCCCATTCAAGCGAAGCTCACGTTATCGCAGATTTCATTAGCACCTGCATGGAGCGTCGAATAGCGAGCGTAATTGATCGTAAATGCGGCAACTTAGTGGAATAATGTTACGGTGTTCAATCCCTATTCATATTGTAGAATCAAATCTGCTTTTTATGTAAATGGCTTTGCTTTATTTGAAATTATAGAGTGGATTTGTGAAAAAAAATATTTAGACCAGGTTACAGCTTTGCTTTTTTTAAAAACTCATAATTACGGCTATTTGTTAAAATAATTGGAGCGAAAGATTAATGTCATTACTATCGGTACTTATCCTGGAATTGCTGGTAATTTTAAAAATACTGGGTTTGCAAATACGTAGCTTTTTTCTCATTTTCATTTTGTGACGTTCTATTTGCTTAAAAAAAATATGAATTTAATTTGGTACATCACACAAGCTTATACAATGTTTTTCAAATGTTAAATTGAAAATATACTTAAATCGGCACTTTGGTATGTGATCCTTGGCTTGCTTAATAGTATGTATCTTTGATTGATAAACAAACCCCCTATTACTTATTGTTGTTGGAGTAATAGATTTAAAAATATTGTAGCATTATGTGTTAAATTTATCAAAACAAAAAACTTATTGATAAAGCATTTTAATGAGACATTATTTGCTTACATACGGGCTGTCAATCGAACGTAATGTTCTAATATAAAGGGTTCATAAATATTTTAAGCAGCTTTCTGAGCTTATCGATGATTGTAGAATTTTTAAGTTAACTTTGTTTTTTTAATTGTTTCTATTTTTAAAATATTATTTGTCCGTGTGTGACGAATATTGGAATAATCAGCCGCAATTTAAACAGGATTCTTGGAATCTGTACCAAAACATAATTAATTTAATTATAGTGAACGCAAACCTAACCCGAGGGTAACCCCGAACAGCAGAACATCGATTGTATGTAAAACTTATGAAACATAATCAGTGTCTGTTGCGCAAATTGCTTATTAAAATCAAGTCATTCATCTGAGAAAAAAATTAAATGGCTCTAACGAATATAAGCTTATGAACCTACCTAGCCGGGGATGAACGTTATTGTAAAATTTGATTTGCCAAATTGTTTAAAGTGTTTGTTTCAATAACTGATTGAGTGCTCCATTTTCATTTTATTTTTATTCGTTGATTGTAATAGTTTCCTTCAGTTAATAGATTATTGAACACATATCTAAGTATTTAACTGCCAAAACGTCGCAATATTCGGCAGATTTAAGCTATTTACCGAAAAGGGAATAAAGAAGAAATTGCAAATTATCGTTCTAGGCCACTCCTGCCAGCACTTTCAAGTAGCGAAGATAATAAAGTGATAATATATCTCGACGCAAATAATTTACTGGCTCACTTACGTTATAAAATTACAAACAGATTTCCAATCGATAAATAAATGTGGTGGGATTGATATAAATAGTATTAAATTACGTACACGAGGTATGTTGAAAGGATTTTATTTAATATTCATCTGCATAAATTTTTTTCTCTACAATTAATTCTTAATTAGATATTATACGGATTTGCCAGCGCCTCTTACGTTCCCCTAAACTCTTTGGGAACCCCCATCTTTGGGATAGCGATTATCTCTCAGGAATTCACGTCTAATCTCACCTAAGATAATCAAGCGACGGCTCTTAAAAGTTACCTTTATTTTTGAAATAAATGTCATGTCTGACGTATGTCGTTACAGTGTTGGTTTTGGCAAAAAAAAGTACGAGCAAGCAATAACAAATGAGAATTATTGTGCCAAACGTGCCATGAATTGTTTTGTTACAAATCAAGGTGTTCGTTTTTCGGATTTCTTCATGCAAAAATCGTTGTTCTTGTAGGTAAAACTCTTTATGCATTGCCAACCATTACACAATAATTCATGATGCCGTTTAAAAAAAATTGATGTTCACAGTTGAACATAAAATTCAAGTTCACCGCACTTTTCGAGCATCTTTATTGAGCCATAATTGGAAGTCATATTCGAAAAACGGCGTTCCATCTCTTATTATGACACGTTTCCGTAGTTCTCCATCCTTGTTGCTTTCACTTAGCGACTTCCTTCCGCCAAATTTCATCACCAAAAACAAAATTTTTCATGGCTTGAGCCATTTTATATGCAAAAATCATTAGCAACTTCTCGAATTACGATTCGACCATCATTCATAATAATTTCACTTTCCTACGTTTTTACGAATTGTTGATGTGTTGGAGTGTCCAGGGTCGATCGTCAACTTCAACGCGAGCTTGAAAATGCTTATACGAGTCACAAACTTTTGTTGACTCATATCGGACTCCTCAAACGCAATATTTAACATTTATAAAACATCGCTACAGTTAATAAAAGTCGCCGATGGAGCCAAAACACATGTAATCTGTTTAAAAGCTGACAACAGGCCTAACATCCGTTATGAATTACTGTAGATTCTGACATGTTCACCAACGCTCCATCGAATAAATTGCTCGACTCGGTGTAATTCGCAAAATTACAAAATTTCTTTGTTACTTTTTAAATAAACAACTTATATACGAATATATTTAATAAAGTTAATTTCAAATTCAATTTACAAATATCTGACAAAATAAATATAAAGTCTTTTAAAAAATGAAAATCTTAAGTTTTGTGCGACAGTCAAACAAACAAATTGAACTCCATTTCGTAAAGACGTAATGAAAAGACTTGGGTGGGGAAGACTTGGGTTAGGAAGACGATAGGGCGACTTATTATTCCCCTTGTCTTTAGCTCCCTGAAGTTTGGGCACGTTTTCCTGTCTCTTCATGCTCTCTTAACAGACATAAATATAAACGAACAATCTTTGCATTACGAACTTTGACTTCTTCGTTCCCTGCCGCGCGCTCGTCGAGCCACCCCTTGTTTATACAGTTGACCAACTAGTTCTTTGTCTCATGACGTATTTCGGCCGAGGGCTCTACACGACATTACCTCATTCATCTATAATATTTTAGATTTAATAAAATATTTAATTTAACTTATATTCATTGCTATATGATGGAACTTCAATAAGGCATTGGACTGTGTAGACCTCATCATTTTGTTAAAAATATAAAATATTAGCTTTCTTGTCTTGATTTTTTGTTACAAGATATAAACTTCCAGATGATTCGTGATAAATATTAATTAATTATTAATATTTGCGTCACATAGGCCTTCTAATGTTCCTGATATTTAAAAATAATTATCAAAAATCTGTATATCTGTCTAAAAAGCTGTAATTTTTGCTAACGACATTAGAATATAAGTAAAAAATATTAAAATTAATGAGGAAATAACTAATAGGTGAGAAAATATAATTTAAACCACTAATTGATTACGGAAAATGGCTAAAAAAGTTACTATAACAAAACACATTTTATTCAATTTCACAAGAAAACACTTTACAAACCACAATTTATGATAAATAAAATTTAATGCAATAACTTATTAGGCCACATACTAATTAATTAAAATTGAGTAACGATATTAATCTACTAAAATTACAACCGAATTATACCCAACATTAATTATTTAAAAAACAAGAAAGAAAATTTACTTATCATATTTTCATTCGTTTTTTATATGAAACTTTATGTGGCAATTCAAAGGGATATGAGTAGTTTTCAACTGTTCAAGAAAATGTTCAGTGAAACTGTTCCCAAGACCGGTGACACTTCGAATAGATCGGATAGGTTAATGTCTCGAGGACTCGAACGTTAGGCATACGTGAAAAGTTGTCTGCTGTTTCCATTAAAAAAGAAAAGGCCAGATGGCTCCAAAAATTATCGAGGTTTGGACGAGAATGCTGTGTCATCACAAAAAACTGACTCCAGGCCATCGAAAAGGCGTAGTGCTAGTACCAAGGTTTTCCTTATTTAGACAAAATGTTAGATAGAATACTTAAAGTAAACTCTGGGGGCCTCAGTTAACTTCACGATTACCTGGATTTTGATTCCGCATCTCCAGTTTCCATCCTTTCCTATAGTATTGAATTAAAGAGACATGAAAGAGGATAACCCTCATTGTTTATAACATAAACAAAACTAAATAATAACTTAAATAAATGAATATAATTTATTATAACTTTTGTTTAAGAATTACATTTTGGTAAGTAATGTATCCTCCTATAACTTTTATCACGCTATTTCATCATAAGTACCTATTGATTCAGTATATATATATATATATATATATATATATACAGAGTGAAGAAATGTTCTGGCACCTTAAATAAGCACAGCAACTTAAAAAAATTCTAAAATAATTTATAATGCCGACGACACCGGGAGATATACTGTCAGTCAATCTCAATAACAGCAATTAAATACCTGCTTGTATGTACGTTTTAAATTGCCGAGCCCTCAACCCCGTCCCAGAGAAGGTAGTAAGTAGTGTGTTACCCATTACAGTCCTTATTTTCTCCCGGGTGCGAGGAAGACGTGTACAAAGTTTGGTAGAAATTGCTCTACGCCTTTAGATTTGTATATGACATGTACGTGCACAAAGATACACTGAATTAATCGTATATATTTATAAGGAGAAGTTTCTCGAACCAACTGCTCGATTGATAACCGTTAATTCACCATTTCTTCTCATTATACATCTGTTAAGCGTAAAATAACATTTTATTCAAATAATAATACTTTTTAATTTTCGCAAACATCGCTCCAGATAAGCGAAATTTAGTTTCAAAATATCAGTCTGTGGCAGAGTCGCAATATTCCTTATATATTACGTGCCTCGATAATTTGCATTGCGACTTATATATAGTAACATGTTAAGTTACAGCCCTAGCCGATTGTCGATATGCGCGGCATTACAGATGACGGGAACTATTGTCGTGCTCGTGACGTCGATGGATGACTCAAGTAACACGGGAAAACTAGGTTGCACATTCAGTGTCCACGTGATCTGACGTTGCAAATGGTCGACGCAGCGAGGGAACTTTCATACTTGCGATAGGAGGATGAAGTCATGGGACCGTGATTCTGCATGTTGGCACAAGCCAGGAGCTGGCGTGTTCAGACAGTTGATGGTGGGTTAGTGGAGAAGTAAGATGTTTTTCCTGGACTGTGCAGTTTAGCAGTCACGAGGCTTATAAACGGATATCAAGTAATCCGCGAATAAGTGGTGCTAGGCCTAGATTAGAATCGCGTTTAGTTGCGAGTAGTAGTTTCTGGTGTGATTGATTTAAAGACGAGTGATAACAAGTTGATTGAGTGACCACGCCCTATTTAGATGATCTAGCTCATGTTATGATTTAAATAAGCTGTTTTATTTGAACTTTTGGTGTTTTTCTATGGAAAAATACCTGGCGCCCTATATTATTCCTTGTCCGAGGAGTAATCCCAATATCGACGTAGAGCTGAGCGGCCGGAAGAAACAAGGGAACTTTACTGCACATATATATGTACATACATATTTAATAATAATATAATTTAGTGTATGCGTCCCTAGTCTTTATACAACGTACCGCATTAAATCGAACTGTGACTTGAAAAACATTTTGAATATTTATAAACTAATAAAAACCACCATTTCTTCTTATTATACAACCTTTAAGCGTAAAATAACATTTTATTCAAATAATAATACTTTTTAATTTTCGCAAACATCGCTCCAGATAAGCGACTTTTAGTTACAAAAAATCCGTCTGTGGCAAAGTCGCAATCTTCCTTATATATTACTTGCCTCGATAATTTGCATTGCGACTTATAAAATATTTTGCATTATTTATAAATCGTTGAACAGTATTATTACTTAAATAAAATTTTGCTTGAATTTAAGCATTACTTCATGCAAACAGCAATTTAATCATTTCGTTTGACAGGCTACGTGAGGTCATAATCTATCCTGTTTTAAGTTCTATACGTCTTTAGGAAAGAAAATTTGTAATGAACATAATTCTTCAAAAGATGGAAAACTTCTCTGACGTGATTACCACAAAAGACTGAAATTTCACGGCAAAAGGTTTAATGATATAGGACTTCAGAAGAGCAAACATAAGTCGCAAAGTGTTCGAACAATTTCTGGTAAATAAAGCGTGGAGCGAATAGTATACAGTGCTTTTTAGATGTAATAATTTTTACATGCACAATAAGGACATTGTGTTTTCACTTCATTGTTGAATATAATAATAGATACTTACATCGACCACCACCATCTGTATCTTGCTAATGACGAGTACACGGTCCTTGTGCGGTTGCGCTACGTACACGTATCTGTTGGCGACGTTGATGGCTTGGCCCCAACTACAGTTAACCCCTTTGTCTCCGCAAACATATTGCTGCAACATAGTATTAGACCACTTCAAAGCATGCCACTCGGGATCTACCAATATCTGTGTACGACTGAGAATAAAAAGTTCACATTCATTCGATTGAAATGAAACATTCCATTTAAATAAATATTCAAGAAATATAATAATGTTTTAATATGATACACTCCATTTACTTAAATATTCAATAAATATAATAATCCGCTAATGTTAAACATATATTATTATAAATAGCAATATATTAATTATTTTGTTATTAAGTGACGTAGTTCTCTTTTTGTTCAGTCAAATTACAGAACATAATGTTTATTTAATACATTTACCATACATTCCTCGTCATTTCTAACAGAAATTAGAGATATTTTACCGTCAGAAAATAGTATTTATTTCTTCTACTTAGTCTTTCTAAATTCATTTCAATTTTTAACATACTTTTAGATTATTTTTTGGCTTAAAATTTTAAAATGTTAATTGCGGTATTATACATCCTGTGGCGTCTACCGTAGGAGTTGTAGAAAATATGTACCATTAATAACTTTTCTAACCACTGATCCAAAAGGTAATCAGATAATTCGACGAATGTTTTCATAATGGTATTTTCGCTGGTTGCATACCCAGCCATCTTCATTTTCAGGCTCTTTACAAGTAAAATTATGTTAAATAATCTATTTATTAATGATTTCCAATAAATGTATTATTTGACACTAAAACATAAATAAATAAAACATACAGCCAATTTGTGAGTAAACAATTTTAATTAATATTTATTTAATACATTTACGACGCTTCGTTTCGTTTACCTACAAACTCCAATTAAAAGGTAATTATTAATTTCTTTAAATACTTTGTGAACAAAATATCAATTTATTTCCAACATAAGGCCATGATAAAATATGAACTAAATTATCACAAATTTACATACACCACTTTACACAATAAAGGTTATATTAACCTCATTGAAAAATGGTTGACATAAAACGTTAAAAAATCCAGAGAGAATTATCACTGAAGCAGGTAAGTGTGCAATGGCGGTAGCTGAATACTTGGAAAATGTCAATACCGTGTTATCAAATGTGATATTCAGAAGTACACAGTTGTGTCCAGGCAACAACTATCTTAAAAATAATAATTTCAATTGGTAAAATGCGAAAGTTTTAGATGAAAAAAATTGATTATTTTTCAAGACATATGAGTGAAATGCGCCATATCAGGTGAAAGCCTAATGAACTTACTGTAAAAAATGGCGTAAGTAATTTACTCAAAATATACGACACGCTCTTACAACAATAATTTAATTTTTGTACTCTTTCATTTGCCATAGTTGAAATTTAACGTTATACATTACTGAATCATTGTTCAATAGCACTTCGGACATAAGAGCCGCAATCAACCACAAAAAATTATCCCCATTTCAAATGTAAGTATTTAATTGGAAAATATACTTTTATTTAGTCTTTAAACAACCCGATTTATTTTTCAGTCCAATTCACATATCCTCCTCAGACGCTTTCGACTATATTGCCAGTTTCAACACTGTAGTTTAATGTAGTAAGACTAATTAATTGATTGATATGAACCAGTCTTTTTAAATTAATTTAATTGACTACAGAAGAACAGTAACCAACAGGAAGCCCGTTTTTCACCTGTAACTACATTAAACTACAGTGTTGAAAATGACAATATAGTCGAAAGCTACTGAGGAGGATATGTGAATTGGACTGAAAAATGAATCGGGTTGTTTAAATACTAATTAATTGATTGATATGAACCAGTCCTTTTAAATTAATTTAATTGACTGCAGAAGAATATACTTTTATATTTTGAAGAAATATGCTTCATTCAAAATTTCAATTAATTACTAAATTTTTGTCTAGTTATCTGATGAATATGATCAAAGTGTTGTAAATACATTAAATAAATATTAACTAAAACTGTTTTTAACTAATTGCCTGATTTTTTATTATTAATGAAAAGGCCTATGTCGTAGTAGAAGCTCATAACAATTCATGAATTGTATTCCTATTTTAATTTATTTAATTTTAAAATTTACGTAACACAAACAACAGCAAAAGTTTTGTATATTATAGAAAATCTAGATTGAAAAATTTTTTCTATTAAAATATAAAAACAGTTAACTGTACACCAAACATAGTTGACATGTTGGCTCAAATTCAATGTTTTTGTTCTATTCAATACTTAAACTGGTCTTATTCAACTCTCCATTCTAACATATTCCGCGCAAGACTTTTCATTTCCACATAAGTACCAAATCACAAATTCCTGCTTAGCATTTTCCGTCTTTGGACTCCGTCTTCTGTTATTACCCCATAAACCTCCCTGTAATGCTAATTTTACAAGACCCTCATCTCTTAAAACATGGCCTAGTAATCTATTCCCTTCTCTTGGTCAAAGTCTTCCATTTTTTTCCCCGCTTATAACTTCCTGGTTAGTTACTCTATAGACCCATCTGTTTTTCAGTATTCTTCTGTAGCACCTCATTTCAAAAGCTTATATTCCTTTCCTTTCTGCAACTCTTATCGTCCATGTTTCGATCCCATATAACGTCACACTCCATTCGAGGATTTTTAGTAATGACCTTCTTAAATTATTATTATATTACCCGAAAATAAATTCCTTTTTTTGAAAAAGCCTTTATTGCATGTGCTATCCTACAGTTTAGGTCTGTTATACTTCTACCATCCCTAGTTATTCTGCTGCCTAAGTAGCAGAATTTCTTAACTTCCTTCAAAATATCCCTTCCCAATCTAACACCTCTAATTATTCCACTGCTTCCCGTACCTTGGTTTTCCTTCTGCTAATTCTCACGTTGAACACTTTTCCAGCACCTCGTTCATGTAATTTACAATTATTTTTTAAGTCTTATTCTGATTTTGCTAATACTGAAATATTATCGGCAAACCTTAGGGGTTATATTTCATCTCGTTACAGTATAATAAAGGACTAAGGGAACCAGTCTATCACCCATGCTGTTTGACTTTAATATATATATATATATATATATATATATATATATATATATCAATAAAGAAATGAAGGATCGTTTATTTGTTTATTGATTTGTAATTTGTTTTCTTTTAAATTATAATTTTTGCCGATTACCTTCTGTAGAGGTTATGGATAACTCTTCTTTTTTATATATTATTCCTGTCCTTTTCAAGACGAAAAATAATTTATATATTTTAAACATTTTAAAGTAAATGCATAATACAATGAAGTGCATTTTGTTCACTCCGATACAAGTAACCCACTCGCTCGCTATCTGCTTCCCGCTTATTTTCTGCTTTTGAAACTGTCCGTAAGTAGGAAGACGCTATCGCATCCAGTCCAGGGTCTTGGGTAAAGAGATCAGGGTTGTCGCAGACAAAATGAAATTAATGAATAAGAAATAAGAATGTATTGTGGGAATATCAAAGTCAAGAGTTGTCAAGTTGACAATAGTGCTCATGAAGGGAGGGGGGAAGAAAAAAAAGGGTAGGGAGTATGGCCGATAAACAAGGAATCCAGTGATAGATTCACAATCAGAATGGGTGTAATATTTAATAAGGAGACAGGAACAGGATTCTGTACTGTGAGACGGGTATCAATTTTAAGTAAAGCCTCAGAGTTATGGAGGAAAGGAAATAGAAAAGTCAGTTACTGTTAGTTTTCAGATATAGTATGCAGATATCCGATGAAAGATATAAAGAAAGATACGGGAGAAATAAAACACATATTACACTATTTTTATGGTTGACATGTGTGTAAAGCACAGCAACATAATCAAGCCGTTTATCAAGGTAGTTTTGACAATAGTCGGGACCAGGAAATTAGGTGGATTGGGAAATCTATCCCGTATCTATTATGGAAGCCGCAAAGCGTCCAGCGGTTATTCCGCACGGAAATGATTGAATTCCCTAGATAACGTTAGTTTATTCACTATTAACGTCGGATACAGCTTAAGCCACCAGATAGACTCTAAATAACAATACCCCAAAATCTCTCTCCGGTCAGAATTATTGTCCGCGACTTACTTAATATATTTACTTCTTATTTAAATGCGCCATTCCCTGTTATACATAAAAGTAATTTTTAATTACCAATTTCTCCCGTTATTAATATTTTATAACTATCAGTTGGTAAAAAAAATATTAACTAAAAATTAAAAAAATTAAGTTGTTTGTTCTGATATTCTGATTTATTTCAAACTGTGATAATATTTTATATTAATATAGAAAAATATATAATTCGTACTATAACCTCTGACAAACGGAGACGATGAATATGCTGCAGTGGTTGGAGTGTGGTAGAGCGGGCAGACAGCAAAGTTTGTTTGTGGAAAAGCTTCAGAGGATCCTTTGAAACTAATTAGCTTATGTTTTGAAACAATGATATCTTTTTAACTGTAAACTGAGCCTTATTGTTAGAAACATAAGTCTTTTAATTAAGCCCCGCGAAATTAAAATTCTGTCCAGAATAAGCTCCCAATCTTGATGCGTCTGTATTTTTGTTGAATTTAAATTCACGTATTGTATTTATTAGGGCCAATACAATACTGAGATAATTATCGAACAAGTTTTAGTTAATTGTAAGTACAGCAATGTTACGCAAAAGCTTGCTGACGTTTTGCGATGCGGAAGCAGCGTGCAGCGCAATTACGAGATCGTACCTGCGTGCCGGGAATGATGTCGGTGGCTTGTATTTGATGATAGAGTCTGCACGCTGTAGGTTCGTAAACTGATACACCCCAATCGTGGAAAGAGAAGAAGCGCCTCTCTTCGTTGGGGGCAGCTGCAAGCAATATACACATCGGATGAATAATTCAGGCACAAGGAGGGAACTCGTGCTAGCTACAAATAGAACAGCAGGTGCAAGAGAAGTGCGTTCAGAACAACAAACGTCCGTTGTGACACCCAACTCTAGAAGATAGCTACTTATTTCAATAAATTAAAAAAATAAAATTGTAAATATACAAATCTTTGAAAACACTAACCAATTATTATCATCTGCGTCCATGAATAAGGGAAACCTAAAAAAACAGAGTAAAGTTATGTTGGATTTCATTGCTTACATTTACACTGAAACTTAATTTTAAAACATTTTTTTATAAATAAACACATATTTTAAAGTCTGCATTTATGAATTCTCGTCTGTTAATGTAAATTGTAAATTTTAATCAACTGTACCTGTCAGCAACACAATTATATTCTACTAAAAAGTAAAATTAAACATTTAATTATAAAACTAAAATCTAAATCATGTTTAACATATTATAAATCAAGTACAGTGCAAATTATAATATAAAATGAGAATCCTACATCACCCTTTCGGGAAATGTGCATATTAATTTTGACGAAATTTTTTGCCGTTAAATCTTTGAAGGCAGCAAAATGGTTCATGTTTTCATATCCTATACTACAGTCAACTGTCTAAGCAGTTTAAAGTCGTTCCTACACACCACGCACTTTATTTCTATATTGAAAATTATTAATAGAGAAGCGTCTCTATCAAAACTGTTTAAACTTGCGGACCTGCGGCACTGCAGAAGAAGGATCACTTAGCTTTTCCTACAATTTCGAGATACCTTAAATTTAAGAACACATATTAAGTGCATTCTTAATTATATAATTTTGAAGTAATATTATTGAAGAGTACGACTGTTAATGTTACACTTACTGGTTGATTTTTATACAAAGCTAGATCAGAAATTGATTTTTAATGGATTTAATTTTATATCGGGAATAATTAATAATAAATGTTATGTTACTCAGCTTAATTAATTTTGCGATAGACTACAGCAAAATACAACGAAGTGAAATATGGTATGTACATATATAATCCTTGAGAGAGAGAGAGAGAGAGAGAGAGAGAGAGAGAGAGAGAGAGAGAGAGAGAGAGAGAGAGAGAGAGAGATTAGGTCACAATTTCGCGTTGTGTGTTCATATCCTGATTTTAATTGGACTGATTGTATTTGTAGATGATACTGAAAATACAGGATGTTAGAGAAGTTCTGAAACTTAAATGAGATGGGGGGATAAACGGGGTAAATACAAACATTTCCCCCTATTAGAATTTCTGTCAGAGGCGTTTCGTTACAGCTCACTTTAAAAGAAGAAAAGAGAAAATATAATTCGAAATGCGCATCTAGCGCCTCGCCGCTCTCATCTTGAATGGCAAGATGAATGGTCCAGCTATATCTTCGAAACAACTAGACCACACGCTAATATAACATGTCTCTTGTAAGTTGTGATTGTGGCAGGCGGGTTTTAATTAGCCCAGAAGGTAAATTTAAGTCTGAATTATCTTCATTTTTGCTTAGCCACTCCTTCTATTCAGTAAAGGAATTTATAGAAGATTCGGAGACGAGTAATTAGTTTATAAAGTTGGAATCGCCTTTCTATTTGGTTACAAAAATTTGTTATAAGTATATTTATCTTTTACATAATAAATTAATATAATAAATGTACACCCTGACTCATTCTAAATCCTTGAAGCTTAGCTTCTTTACAGGATCTACGGAATATGATTATCATGTGACTATTGGACAGATCCTCGCGTGAAAATGTGGCCGCGTCAAAAAATAGAATCAGTCTTCTGAATTAGGGGCTGTCCGCCTGTAGCTGGAGTAACTATTGGCAGTAGTGTGTCTGGCGAATTCTATTTTCAGTTTCCTCTTCTCAACTTGCACAGTAACGAAGGGTCTCTAACAAAAATGCCAAGGTGGAACACGTTTCTTTTAACCATCTTCCATCATTCCTTTCAGATTGTGCACCTACTTCTGTTACAGCGTATATATATAGTAATGACGTGTATTTTAGGCTGTTCTACTGGACTTGAGCTTACGCGGATGCCTTTAATTTCATGGACATTTAAATCTGTCAAGCTTGAGCAATGTGTGGGCCCGTACATTGTCGTATCGTCTGCAAGAGGCGCTCGATTGTTGCTATCAGGGTCTGCATTTAGAGCCCATAATTTACGTCAGTTATTGTCGCAGACACAAATTTAAGCAATGATTGGTTCTAATTATGCTGTGTAGTTTTATTTGAAAAATCTGATTGGCTTAGAGTCAGTATTGGCAGGGAGTAATATTTGGAAGCCACGAAGAAGTAACACGGAACTGAAAAGACGTGCCAACTAATCCACGGCAGTCTGAAGTAGAAATAGGTCTGAAATTTTATGAGTCAGAGTCCAGGCCGCTCCACTTGAGTTGCGTCAACGACGATGCTTTGACCATCCATCGTCGTCGCCGTGCTTCAACCTGCTAGCTGTTCGCATGTTTCAGCTCGTGGAGACATCAAAAGTAAGGGATACAAAACAGCTATATACTGATTCCAACCGCCTTTAAAACTTTTAGCACTTCAAATTTTCACTTGTAATTCTCCCCATCTTAGCTCCCTGATGAGAAGGATTCTCATGCGATTGAGTAGACCTGTGGCAAAATTTTAAATTCAACCCAATTGCCCAATTTTGATCCTTTAGCTACATGAATTATAATTTGTAAAAATTGTTTTTTTCAATATATTGTATTTTAAAGTCAACAAATTTGCTGTACTCAGTAATTTGTTTTAAAACCGTTTATTTTATTTCAAAAGTCTCCATTGATTTACTTATATTAATTAAAAGAGAAGAGTGTGTTATAATTTATATGTATATGGAAATTCTCAAATCATACATCATCAAAAATTATTTTTATTTAGTGTGGTGGATTCATAACTGATACTGAATACTTTTTAATATTTTTATCGATTTTAGTATTTTCAAATTTTTTAGTAATTTGTATTTTTCTATTT
Organism: Eucriotettix oculatus; assembly: GCA_034510155.1. Lineage (NCBI taxonomy): Eukaryota > Metazoa > Arthropoda > Insecta > Orthoptera > Tetrigidae > Eucriotettix > Eucriotettix oculatus. The sequence continues at coordinate 132,983,628 of CM067377.1, forward strand.
CTGGTAAAGATGTCCCAGGATTCCTGTACTCACTGGGCGTCGGGTCTTCTTGAACGACCAGAGAAGAGATGTCTCTGGTAAGTCCTCCCTTGCTGGTTGCCTGACACATGTAGGCTCCAGTGTCCGCATAACTGATGTGCCTCAATCGAAGTTCTGTGCCATTCCCCACTACGCGATACTTGCGAGGGAAACGCTCCAGACGCAGCGGCTCGTCGTTCTTCAACCATTCAACCTACAAAGTGTCAACATTTTATAAACGCAACTACCGTCAAAGAGTTAGGCAGAAAATTGTCTTAAAAAAGTTTTTATCTAATAACAAAATTTTTCTATAAATCGCCCTTATTTACGGATATTATCAAACTTTCTCAAAACCGACTAGAATGTAGTTCTCATAATATCCTCCATTAGCATTGGTTTTGGAAAAGAGGAAGGGATATGTTGTGAAGTAACTATTCTTTTTTCTATAAACACAGGAGAATTAATGCATTTAAGAAGTAATTCATAACATGAGATAGAAAACACACGACAACACGTTTTACGATTGATTTTGGATAGTGAAATTAATTATCACGAAACTTTTTTTATAACAATGATAAGACATGATTTATAATGTTACCTGATTTTTTTATTTCGAAAGCGCACAATATTGTCAATCTGTAAACTATAAAGGCTAAACGTACCACCAGAAGCGCTAGTTTCATCTGCGTAATATGAAACGAGCTTATATGATACTCTGATATTGCTTTTTTATTAATAACCTACAGTAAAAATTAACAATTCCTCTCAATTAATTTAACAAATATAATCCAATAATCTGAATGCAGTAACTTAATAAAAATTAAATATGATATTATTGTAAAGATAAGTTAGAAATATTAATTGCAATGTTTTCTGAATTGGTTAAGAATTCGTGCAACCGCGACACTGAATTGAATTGTATGTCAGGAACAAATTGGCAGGTAATCCCAGTATTTTAATTAATAGTTTGATGTATTAATATCAAATTCGTGCACTGACACTCGCCAATGTGTAATCAATTTGTCGCCAACGTATCCTAGTAAACATTAATGCTTTACATGTAAAATTAATATACTCATTGCATCGGAGTATTTAGATGGCAAAAAGTATTTTGTAGAACGAGATTCTGGAGTTTTTCATATGTAATCACAGTCAATTTGGATTCGGTTCCTCTCGAACGTTGAAAGTTTCGTTGGTAATCGATTACTGAGTTAAGGATTAATGACGTTATTTCATTCGGGTACATAATATATTTTTATTAGAGCAGAATCTGAAAGCACCGTTTATTGATTTAAATTGAAAATGACCAAATCCATGAACATATTCCTTATTCGTGTACTGACAGGAAGTCGACAAAGAAGGCGGCGAGAACGATTAAGTAATATAGATAGAGGTTAACAAATGGAAGTAGTTTGAATAGCAGCACAGAGAATGTGAATCAAAGGAATAAGGGAAAAAACAGCTCAAAGCGAAAAAGATATTTAAAAAAAACAATGTAAAGACAAATTGTCAGTGCAGTATCTTAGACCACAACCAACCAGCTCTAAATCAAACGTGAATCCGTTTTTTTTGTCATGAATTTTAATGTGATTATTGTAATGCTGTTTGGTAACGTAGAATGGTGAGATATTTGACCTAAGTTTAACACTTTTGTCAAAAAGGTAAGGAAAATTTACAGATTTCAGAAGTACACGATGAATTGATAATTTAGAAAAATTTCGTATGCATGAAAATAAATATAAATTAATGATTGACGATTGTAAGTACTGTTTTAATATTTTTCTACTTCTGCCCCACAATTTCGATTCTAAGCATACCCTGGCATACCCTCCATTCATTACTAAGCCAGACGCAATTGTGAAACATCGTCCTAGAACTCGCGGTTACAGGACCAGGACACAATAAATTCGGGGAATGGGGGTGGTGGAAGACGCATGAGATTTGAAGGCTGGTTGCGTGCAGGGGCACAAACGTTTGGCAGTTGTTAATTTCACGAGTAAACTCTGTTTTTGCTGACGCGATGTTATCCTGTGTGAGTTTAGCACGACTTTATGTGCAGTCCATAGGAGACTGAAATGAAATAAATGTGCAGCCTTGACTGAGGAAAGATGTTATACAATGTTTCATTCACATTGCGAGTGGTTACGAGTCTGAATGTGATCTCTCAAGAGCTACGCTGACCGAGGACTGAACTTCGAGTTTCCAATTTAATTTATGGTACTGCGTCATGGAACAGCCGTCACCATAAGTATGATATTGTAAATGAACGTGTTGCTACTTTAAATTATTTTCCACATTTCAGTACTGCTAAGTATATATTTTCGGTATTTTAATTGTTTCTGAGTTTCTCAATATTTTTATAATCGGGTGACAATGGCTCTTAGACGCATGTAATGGATGATCTAGATGTGGAAAATTTCATCGTGTTTTCTATCTTTCTAACATTGCTAAACGTGTGATATATTGCAGATATTAAAATAATAAAAACACGAAGTTGTAATAAAATAATTTTATATTTATCATCTTAGATTCAAAGCAAATTCATATCTTGTAAAATGTACCAGCGTAGAATGTTGAATTTAAATTGTGATGAAGCTAGTAAATATACTTATAATGTAACCCCGTCTTAAAAGAACCAATTTTAGTCAGTAAAATCAAAATTTTAAGTTCAATTTAATTTAATTAATTCAGAATGTCTTTAAAACCACATCAAAATATTTCATTTTGACGTCTGATTTTTGTGAAAAATGGAATAAATTATTATTTAACAAAATCAAAGTTCCGCTTCGTATTTGTTCCTTCTTCAGTGTTTTTCGGCGAAGAAATTGTTTTTAAAAGTATTATTATAAAAATAAAATTTCTTATTAATATAACCAGAATAGTATAGAACTAATGGTGTACAGCTGAGAAACAGTTAACTAATTTAAATTGTAGTTGCAATAGTTTTAGCAATTAATTACTGAAAAATTGCTTTTTTTGATTTTGTTAAATAAACAATCCGAAATTGGCGAAGAATTTATTACATAAATATATATCAAATGTAATATTTCCGTTTTCATTCGATATATACATTGTATTTTGGGAAGCTATAGCACGAGACTTGGTGATCTTTTGAAACGTTTATGTGTGCAGTATGGTTCTCTTCCCGAAATGGTCCAGTCAAGAATGAAACTCAAAACTCTAACAAATTTGTTTTTGTATAACGTTTCATAACACTTCTATTTTATCTCGTCGTGACTGTGGGGGGCGGGGCGGTGTCATTTTTCAGTATACATAAACCGTAGAGGTACCAGATGAGGTGGGGGTGTCAGTTTTATATAAATATATATTGTAACATGTAAAGTTACAGCCCCTTCAAAAGAAACTCAAGCCGGGGTGTGGCTTGCAGGTGGCTACTTGTTTGACTAGTGGCGCAATAATGCCCGGAGACGCATTTTCGTTGGGCTGGCGTAAACGGAAGGGTAGAGAAGTCGTTACTAGGGCATTGAAGGTGGATAGACGTCCTTCGGGGATGCGAAGTTTAGCAGCCACGAGCCGTATAAAGGCCAAGGGTAAATCACGAATAAGTGGAATCGAATCCCGCTTCATACGCAGTCGTCAGGGGGTCATTGCAGAGGAAAGTCGTGTTTCGTGGAGTTAAGGATGATTGAGGGACCACGCCTTGTTTGATTTATAATTTTCTGAATTAAAATATGGAATGAATCATTTGGTGTTTTTCTGAATAAAAAATACCTGGTGCTCTAAAAAGTTCCTAAAATTATTTATCAACGATGAACTGAGCAGAATGAGGAGGCGACCAATCGGCTATTGTTTGATTGTTGTGATATTTAATTTATCAAACATTAAATAATTTCTCTCTATTTTATTTTATATGTAACATTTTATTATGTATGTAATGTGTAATAATGGTTTTTGAATAATGATTTATTTAACAATAATTAGAAATACGGAATTAGAATGAACAACACGTATATAAAAATTAACCGTAAATTCACATTTCTATTTTTCAGAAAAGAGTAATTATTCGGCTGCGTAATAAATTTCAGGTCTGTATGAGTAATAAATTTAATTGTTTACGAATAAAAAAAGATTATCCGTGTGGCTATAATGTATGGGGACTTTACCAATAAAACAACTACTATTTAGTCAATAGGGGAAATGGCTGTCACGAAGGTGGAACGCAGGTTTTGTGTGATGGAATTTTCAGGAATGGGAGCTGTAGTAACAGTGTGCAGAGACACTTATGAACAATTTTCAATAATCTTCCACCACATTACAACTGCATTTCACAATGAGACGAAAAATTTGATTCCAGTGGACGTTTATGTTGTAATGAATGTCCTGAACGTCTACGAACAACGAGGGAACAGTGGAGAACATCGGAGCCTCATTTCAAAGGAATCCAATAATATCAACATATCCAGTTAGTAGAGAACTCAGTGCAGCTCAATATGCTGTGTTTTTGGTTCTAAAATGTCGCTTTTGTTATAAATCGTTCAAATTGTAGCTCGTTCATGCACTTAAACCAGCAGTCATGTCGAAACGCCTTACATTCTGCGTGAATATTTAGTACCCTATCTAACTTCCTGTGTTTTCCTTTTTGGGGATTTTTAAAGTATGTTGTCTATGTCCCCTCATGACTACAGGACTTGAATCATTTGAAGCGACTCATCTCTGCTGCAGTGGAGCTGATAACCAAACGTAAATTGCTCCTCGTCTGGGGAGAAACGCAGAACATCTGCCATGTCACACGTGGTGCTTATATCCAACATTTGTAATCTCCATGCAAACTTAACAAGTTCTTCTATAATTCATACCACTTTCATTCCTGTATGTTGTTTCAATAAACAATAAATGAACTTTATTTTTGCACTATTCTTTTTTAATTGCGCCGTATTGTGGTATTGTAAATATAGCTAGAATATAGAATAGATGTGGAAACCTAATTTCAAGGGTAAAGAGCTGCAAATATCTGGGGATATATTTGAACAACAGGTTTGTGTGGGAGGAACAGGTGAATTTCAAGGCCCGAAAAGCGTGGAATCCTTACACTTCATAATGAGGAACTTAAAAAAGAGAAGTTCAATGTCAAAGGAGGTGGCATATTTATCTTTAGTTAGAATAATTTGAAATAAGGGCAGCTTTTTAGGATCCCTATATAAAAATAGAACCATTAGAGAAAGTTCAGAAAATGGCTGCTAATTTTGTGCGAGTAGGGTCGGGTCATAGGAATAAAAAAGTAGAACAACTAGTTTGGGAGATATTGTCAAAAGATATTGCTATTCAAAGCTTATACGGGGCAAAAACCATGGAATAGAATTAGCTCCAAAATGCAAAAGCCCAGTTAACGGTAGATGGGATTATCAATTTAAAGTGAAGTGTAGAAAGCAGAAAACAGATATTGGCAAATTCTCATTCCTAAATAGGACCGTCAAAGACTGGAATAATTTACCTGTGGAAGTGTTTGGCGAAAATACTCTTCAGGAAAATAAATTTAGGACAAATCTCAAAAAACTAGTGAAGTGGGTATTTTGAATAATATAAATGCATATTCGAATTTAAATGTTAAAGTCAAAGTGAACTTAAGTGAAGTGTTTCTTTTTTTTTCAGGACTAGAGAAATTTTAAAGGACTGATATTTTTAATTTAGGAGTATTTATGTTTAAGAAATTTTATTTTTTATTTGCCACCGGGCTTGCGCCCAACTGTAGACTAAGAACAATACAAATATTTTTGCATCTTCAACGACTAAATGATAGGCTAAATATAAAATGATTGGAGTTTTTAATACCTCAATTTTCAGGTATTCCTAATAAATTAATCAAGAAAGTTGTTAGTTTTCTTTTAATAACTATTAATTTTCCCGAAAATTGAATTTTTTATTTGAAAAACTTCATTGTTTTCCCTGGATGAAAGGTAAGCGTGGGAAGGAATTTGGTTCTGACAAAGGTACATACCGAAAAATATTAACCACTTTTATCGGATTTTAGCGTGGTGATAGTTATTGGCTATTAATTTTTCGCACAGAAATTAGTTACCGTTCTATATTTTCAACTTCAGCTGATGAAACTCCTCATATCGATCACCGGTGATAAATTTTCTGTTTCTAATCGGAACTTTCATCGTTTTATAATTTTCAGGGTTCCAAATTAAGGAAAAATAAATTATAACGACACAAATTAATAAACACTTCCTAGCTATTGAATATACCCGAAAAGTTTTTTCGTAACTTTTAGATTAATTTTTGGTGTATATATATATATATATATATATATATATATATATATATATACATCCATATACATACACAATCATCAGGGATGAAACGGTTTGTGGCAGTCGAAGCAAAGTACACTCATGACTTGTTTCCACAAATGTCGCGAGTAACGACGTGAATGGGGATTGATTATTCCCATTGACAACGGCCGTTGTGTAATGAGGTCTACGCCCATGGCTTATTTAGTGGACGAGCATAGTGAGGTACGAAAGTGCTTTTACATAATACCAACCTGATATACTGCTTGAAACTTCGTTATTTGTTCGAAGCATTAGCTTGTGTGTACGCCTGGCACCATTTTTGCTGTTGTCGGCAACAAAGAGGAAATTTAATGCTCGCTAAACTAAATTTGCCAACCGAAGAGAAGGAGATTAATTTCAGAAAATGTACACCAACGTCATCATAACTTATTAAAATAAAATTAACACATTTTTCTGTATTAAAACGGTAAAAAAATTATGTTGGAAGATATTGGGATGGGTTTGAGAACGGATCTTTCACTTTATCATTGATGAATATCGTAGAACGTTTTTTCTTAAATATTTGTTTGACTACGTTTCAATCCTATGGGATATTAATACAACCTTATGGTTGAGTATGGTTGGTTGCATCGTATTGATTCCTTGGAAACGGTGCCGCGGTGAACAGTTAAATTTATGATGAAGCGAACATGCAACGGATTCGAAAAGGCATAATCTTTAACAAATCATATATTTTGGGGAATGCTTGTTTTAACTGAACATTTTAAGCAACAATTTATGATGAAGGAGAAGAGTTTCATATAGCGGAAAAAGTACAAGTATGAAGGATGTTTGGATTTCTCCATTCGTTCAGGTTTCAGAATGTATGAATGTGAACATGTAGGAACTGATTAATAAGTACCACACGGATTCAATAGGGTTTGAAGCGAAAAAATATATAAATTAGGTTCCTTACTGGCCGTAATGATGTAGGAAAACATTGCATAATAAATGTTTTCAAAGTAAAAAAATTAAATACTGTGTGCCCTGATCAAACTAAAGTTTATATTAATTAATAAACCAGTAGCTGGAGAATTGTTATAACGGCGTTATCCTGAAATTCCAATCTCTCCTGTTTTTAAACAGGAGTGGTTTCGAACGGAACAGGGACGCAGTTCCACATTCGCATTGTCCGTTAATTCAAAGCCGCTTTAATTTACGGAAACGCAAAGCTGCTTTAGTTGTACCGCTATATTTCTTCTCTCAGTTTAAATCGCAGTTGGGTAGTGGAATAAAATGTGTTCAGCTTTTCGCTGTCTAAATTAGAAATAGAGGCCCTAAACCCAGCCTGAGAGTGAAGTGTTTCTAAATAATAGTAACACGCGTTTGATTAATCGTTTTGAAATATTTTCAAAAAACTGTAATGCACGGGTAACAAGAAATATATACGGGGTGTTCAGTTTTACTGAAGAAATTGAAATATCTCGAGAACCACATATCGGATCAAAAACGAAGTGAATGAAAATTGTTCGTCTGAAAGGGGGACATCTAATGATATGAAACTCGACCTCACCCTCACCACCTGGGGCGGGGGAGGGAAAAGTTATAAAAAATAAATAGGAACTCCCATTTTATTGCAGATTCGGATTTTTCAGAAAAAATTATTCCAATTTGACCTACGTCTCGAGTCATTTCGGTCACAGATGGCGATGTAATAGTCAAAAAGCAAAATGAGTAAAAGTTCGTTGAAAACTGGGACGGGGGCACCAGATCAGCAAAATAAAATTAAATATATTTGATATTCTTACAAATGATACTTAATGGCACCATAACTGCCTACCCACCGCCTCTCTCCTCGGGCGGGAAACCGAATTAAAACCTTTTTTTATATAGGAAACCTTAGTTTTCGAATGTAAAATACTATTGATTTGAATTCGTTAGTCATAGAAATTATTTCGCAGATTACGCTGAATATGGAGACGTTCATTTATTCGTTTACTGATAAACAGTAACTACGTTTGGCGTTAACCAGGAACAACGACATGGTCGTAGTAGTTGTCTGTTCCCTTGCCGTGCTTGTTTTATGTAACTCCCTTTGCCTGTCACTATTTATGTTGTTGGTTTTAGGTGCGTTCCCTTGCGTTTCATTTATGAGTTACATATTCTTTCGATATGTTTTGTCCTTCCGGTTTTTTTAATTTCAATAATTCAATTTATAAACAGCATTTTCTAGAATAATAAATTTTTTTGCAAAATTTTCTTTATAATTACTTTGTTCTGTAATTCTTTAGTGGAATCGAAAATATTATGTTGATGAACCATGCATGAAAAAGCATTTCTGTTGTGAGAATTCTTACGTTTTATAGATAAAATGTGAGGTTTCCTTCAAAACTGCATAAAACAGTGTGGTGTTTTAAGGGTTATTATTGGGCGAAGCGCGGAAAATGTAGTACTAACCCCAACAACATGTACCAAACTGGTTGAAATACTTACAAACTGAAATCCAATGAACAGAGGCGTTAAATTGTTACTAATCATGGATTTTATTGTCAATTTGAATCTGAAAATTAGTATATTAAGCTGTTGGGATTAGAAACATGTGATATATCACAGGCAGGACAACATAAATACATAAAAATAACTTGGTTTAATATTTATTGTGATTAACGATGGTAATGTGTTTAGTTTTAGCCTAATATATTAAATATGATTACAATTATGTGTTTATGTAAATAAAAATGTAAACCATATTATTCTAATGATAAGAATTACTATTATTATTTACTGAATCAATTTGAATAGTCAAGATATAAAATTGCAAATGGAAAGTGAAATACTAAGGGTTTATTCAAAGTGGGGGATCGAAATGTTTTACTGTTTCGTAGCAGATGGGGAATGAAATTTATTATTAAGTTTGACTGTGTTGATTTACAAGGAAATCTTGTTTTACCTGAGGAAATGGCTCTCCGACGACGTGGCAGAACATGGAAACGTCCTCTCCAGGTCTCTTCGATTGAATTCGAGGAGTTACTTTTACTTCAGGAGTAGCTACACACACAAAAAATACAGTTTATTTACCAGAATATAAAGAAAATATACTATATTTACAAATTCAATTCTTACGCAATTTATTTAACATTAAGGGACACGGTAACCGAAATTTATAATTCCTGTAAATCAATTAGTACTGAGATTAAATTTTAACTATATGATAAAAACACACGAATGTAACAATGTACAAAATTTTGTTTCTGTGAACTTGTTTTTTGTTGATACATATTGAAAATTATTTTCAAAATTTGGCAGTTGTCAAAATGTTCCTTGCGTTACGTACTTGAATATATTTTAGCTTTTCTTACATTAATATGTAGGTCTGATCATTGTTATCAATTTTCAGTATTATTTTTGCAATTTATTTAAATTGTGGGGAGTAAATAATTTTTTTATAAAGAGCTTCGTAAGGTTAGCGCTTTTCAGCATTTTTTCACTTAAACTACTAGAAATATTAGAATACTAATACTTTTATTTAAATGAATTAGCATATAAAATATGCAAATAAATAATGAAGTGAGTGAATATTTGTCACGCATATAAGGTTTTCTTGGGGCCAGAAATCATGAAGCTGTGAAAATCACATTAATCAAATTAATAATTTAGTATCAAACATAGAAATTAAAACTGTCCTGCAGCATATGTTATACCTTCCTTGATTTGTTTGGCAGCTTCTTGTTTCAGTTTATTGAATTTATAGACAATTAATATGAGAAAATTGGACAATCGATTTTTTTTTCATATTTTGGCTAAAATTTCAGTCCCCGTGTCTCTTAAAGAGAATTACTTTTCGAGAATTAGTTCTGATAGATATTGTATTACTTTAATAGGAAAGAATGTTTCAAGAGAAACGGGAAATTTGAGTCGCTTGTCCAAAGCAACTCCTAAGACATTACTTCCGTCTCAACGAAACCTTTTCAGTTCGATTTTACTTTTCAGAATTGAGAATCAAACTGAACCTGAAACGACATTTAAGGTGTATTCGCATCTGATGTGAAATTGAATTCATTTTAGTTACGTGGAACCAAGTGGGATGGAGAACGGAAGGTTTCGTTGGGATGTGTATTTAACCTATGAGCAAATGTTTGCGGAGAAACGCTACACATGCTCTACAAACCGTAGACAAACAGTGACTGTATTCATAGTGGCACTACAATTAACAGATCGTCATATCGTAACATTTTGTATCTAAAGGAAATTTCAATAGACGAAAACGTGGTGAGACTGGAGGCAATTTAAAGCTCTGAATAACCTTCTCTGACTATATTTGGTGCGTTGGATATTTAGCGGGTACTTCACGTCTGGATAATTTTCATTATTCAAGCGGTATGTAGTTACATACGTGGAGCAGAGCGATTTCAGACCAATTATGATAATAATCAATTCTGAGCAACACTGATAAATTTCATTCGTATTGAACGTTTTTTTAAAGACATTACAAACTTTGAAATATTTTCCCGTTGAGTTTAGTTCAGATAACAAAGTGTTCGTCATGTAATGAAGCGTATATAATTTGCACACAGCACACTTTATCCACTGATTTCTGTAGTTGACGAATAATAATTTAGTTTTAAGTAAAAGTTATTCCGTTTAAATCGTAAATAATATGAAACTATCGCGCTCATTTGTACTGATTAAATTTGAAATATAGGGTAACATTTTAAACGATCAATCCAAAATATATTAATTTTCATGGCATATAGTTTCACTCGTGCGCTTAAATTATGAATTTTAATACAATTTTTTTATTTTTCTAAATACAAAATATGATGTACATATTTGAATCGAGGATCTTAAATGTATATAATAATCAATTATATATCATAATATTCATTATGTAACCGCATAAACATTAAAGTGATTTAATTTAGTCAAATTTAGACAAATTAAAGTGTCTTATTTATTTAGACGATATAGTAGTGTTTTCAAATAAATAAGGTACAAATATTAATTCATACGTAATATTAAGAAAAGTGTGCAGTTTCGAAATCAATATTTCGAGTTGGATGCGAAGTTATATCAACATATTTTTCAAATAGATGTTAAAAATACCATAATTTTGTTTTCGCAAATGTTGAAGGAGAATGTAAATTGTTTTTCCTTGGTTTTAAATTCTGATAATGATAATTTTTTTCTATATACTTGGACCGAATGAAGTTTAAAAATGAAATACTATCTCATTAAATAATTTAAAAATCATCTTTTTTAATTCATGATAAAACATCACAATACGTTATTTAAACATTTTGATAGAAAACCAATTATAAAAATTGAAATTAACAAAATATATTTTTTAATCGTTCGACGCGAAGTTTTTGATTGAAAATAAATATTTATATGTTTTAAATTATTTATTTGAGTTTTTTGGAATATTAATGTTTTATTCACTTTTGTAAAACATCCTGACATACTATTGAACAAATTTTGAGAATGGCAGAAACTTCGTACTGAAAGCTTAAATAAACATTATAATTAAATAATTTGACTCAACAATTACGCTAATTTCACAATTATCTAATTTCTAGAACTGCATCTTGTATTTTATAAGCTGTAACACTGATACACTGCAATAAAATATATTTGCAGGATTTTACAGGGAAAAGTACGAATTTATGTCATCATTATTCAGAAAAGAAGTTAAAATTAAGTATTTATTTCATTCGCAAATGTACACTAGTATATAGGTTGTTTTTCCTTGTTTCTAAATTCTTAAAATAAGATATTCCCAATATATTAGGACTTCGTGACCTGTAAACTGTATTAACTTAATATAAAATAGTCTTTTTTAGCTTCTGATATATTTTTTGCAATCTGTATTTATTCTAATATTAATGCATTTATCAATTATAAATAAAATCAACCAATGTGCGTGTAACGCGTTGTTTTGAAGATGCTCAATGTCTTTAAAAAATTACGTCCGTGGGTATAGATGGTTACCTTATTTTTTCAACATTTGACCGCCCCTTTTACGTTCGAGACAGTTCAATGTCTTTAACTTCCTGAAAATCCAGGCATTAGTAAAACAAAAAAGATATGACCGTTTTTTTACAGACAGGAACAGAGTGAACAAATTTAAGAAATTTAAATTCATTTTATGAGCTATTTGCGGAAGATGCTAATGTCGCATCGAAGCGTTGGCCTATCTAAATTATATTATAAAAAATATTTTAATTCTCGAAATTAGATCCTAGAAAAAACGATTTCCATACTCCTCAACATTTTCGAATAGAACATTATATATTTTTAACATTTAATTGCGAAATATACATCCAACTCGCAATAATGATGTCGGAACATGCTCACGTTTCTTAATATTCTGTATGAATTAATATACACATTTTAAAATACTACGATATGGTGTAAATAAATAGGGGCTGAAAATTCCTAAAATTCCAGAGTTTACTGAGACGACATTAATGTGTAATTGCCAATGGTGAACCTGTATTTACTCGTGTAAATCCCGAAATGGGTGGAGTTTAAACAACTTGCCTTGGAAATTTAAACTTGAACGGAGAACTTTTTGAAGGGAGGGAGGGGGGAGTGGCTGAAAATTGAATTTTGAGAGGCAGATGGGGGAAATTATATAGTGAGTCGTGAAAGAGTCGCAGATGGGTGAAGAGTCGTAATGCAGCTATACTTGTGTATTCGTGGTGGAGTAGCTGCTTTCGTCGTCAACACGCCAGGAGTCTGCAGTTTGACCCCAGTAGCAGAGGAATCCGACGGACGATTGTCGCTTACCATCCAGTGGATATAATCAGGTCGGATGAAATATACTTGGATCTTGTGCCACCCAAAGCCTAAACCACCCACGGATGCCTATTCTTAAAGATTTTCCATATATTTTAATTTTTGTTTAAAATAAATCTATTTTGTCACTGTAAATTCATTTTAAATCATTTTAAGATCCCTAAACTGCAAAAAGGTTAATAAATGTTAAAATAAAACAAAAAGGAGCATTATTACAACGGTTTAGATAGATTCTGAAATTATTTTCATGGTTAATGTGCTTCTATGCCAGGAGAAATAATTAGTGGCAATTGTATTGCAAACACTTGTATATAAATATTTATTCGTTGTACCTTAATTTGGTCGGATGAATCCGTACGATTCAGCAGGGCTCTGGTCGGCCTCAGTAAATTGCTGATTAACGTTCGGTAATTGCTGCGAATCCTGTCGGACGTATCGACGGTTGAATCTCTGTCGGCAAGGAAGCATCTCGGACATGACGACATCTGTTTACAGCAGCACCGTGCTACTCTTACAGCAATTCCCGGTAATGTTTCAATTACGAGACGGAGTCTTAGTGGGATGCTTCCATTGGAGATGGCGACTCACAGAAAATATATTTCTTCTTCCGTCTCTCTCATCTTACTTCTCTGTATAACTATGGTAAACTATGCTACAAGGAATGCATGGAACACCTTGTACTTTGTCATGAGAACACTCAAGAAGGGGAATGCGAAATCTAAAGAGTTGGCATATTTGTCATTAGCACGCCCACTTATGGAATATGGTGCAGCATGCTGGGATCCGTACAGGATAGGTCAAATAGAATCCTTAGAAAGTGTGCTAAGAAGGGTCGCAAAATTCGTACAAATAGGACCTAGGCATGGAAACGAAAAGGTAAAGCGACTAGGGTGTGATACGCTACAGTCAAGAAGAGAAAGAGCTAGGCTACACATTTTATACAAAGCTTTTGCAGGTCAAAAACCTTGGCAGGGAATCCGAGATAGAATGAAAGAATCGACTCGGAACGGGTTTAAATTACAAGCAATGAACCAAAAAACAGACGTTGGAAAATACTCATTCCTAAATAGGACAATTAATGACTGGAACAATCTGCCTGCAGGAGTGTTTGGGGAACTTCCTCTAACAGAAAGAAATTTTCGACGAAATCTAAGTTTAGTGTAGTGTAGTTAGTGAAGTGGTCAGTGCTGCGAAATCTCTAAAAATATACTACAGTGAAATATATTTCCAGTTTTTTGTTTTGTTTATTTTTTTTAGGCAAAAACAATACTATTCTTTTTTTAAAAAAATCATTTCTAATAATATGATTCCACACTTATTTATTTATATTAAATATAATTATACATTCAACTATAGGTTAAATATGGTCCTTACGACCAGTTTATTAATTATTGTTTAAGTTCTATGTATCTGCCACTGGGCATGTGCCCATTTGTAGATTTAATAAATACAATACAATAACGCAAATACGTCTTCAAATCCTACTGCCCCTTTTTCCTAATTGACAAGTATTTGTTTTATAAGTAATTAAAACAAGGTAGTTAACAGTCATTTTGACGAAACTGAGACGTTTAAAAAAGTAATCCTCTCCCAAAGGAATAATTTTTTGCCTACAGTTCTGTTAACTTCTGGGTTTTGTCGATATACGAGAGCTTTTTTGAAAGTTAGTACCGTTGTAATATTTTTCTGCTGCAGCAGTGAGGTGCGATTTTAATCATGCGCGATCACGTCCGTTATTCGCTAGGATGTAGCTGTGAAGCAAATTACATTAAACAATTGAACGACTCTCCGGCTGTGAATTCATATCTTTAATTAGTTTTTTGAATTCAAAAATACGTCGTAAATTATGTTATGTGTATGGGGAAGCAATAACGAGAGATGAAATTGCGAGAAAGTGGGTTAGACTGTTTAACGAGGGCCGTGAAATGTGCACGATGAGCCAGGGTGCGGCAAACAGTCTGTGTGAACACACAGCATGTTTTGTTTTATGAAGGAAAACAAGAATTGGTTTCCCGTAAATAAATGAGCCCGAATAATGGCGGAGACTGGAGAGGTAGAGTGAGATATAAGTTAATAATTGATAATAAAATATCAGGTATAATATGTTCTATTATTTTAAAATAAATATTGGTGATTACTTAAAATAGACCTCGTAGCATCTGCTATCGTACTCTTTATGTCTATTATACTCTACCATCCCTAGTGTTTAAGCTTCCCTAGTAGCAGAGTTCCTCAACTTCTTTCAATATAACACCCTTTGTTATTCCACTCTTTCCCATACTATACTCCATTACCTTGGTTTTCCCTTTAATAATCATATTATTGAACTCTTTCTCCTGAACCACGCTCATGCCATTTATTAGGGTTTCCAAGTCTACTTCAGACTTCCCTAGTACTACAATATCACCGGCAAAGCGTAGGGTTTTTATATCTACTCCTTGCAGTATGATTCCTTTTCCATATTTCGTTTTAACTTTCTTCATCGCTTGTTCTATATGTAAGTTAAACAATTTATAATGGAAACATAAAGTTATTCGCTATATTCACTAAAGACATCTCTGTAGAAAATATCTAAATAGTCCCAGATAAAAGTAGAATACGGCTCCCATAAATATAGGATCAAATAAATTTGACCAAATTTTGGAAAACTAGTAATGGAAGCATAACTGCAATCTCTCTCTCAAAAATAGCGCAGGAGAGTAAAGTTCTTCCGGATTCTAAAATTAAAGAAATTTTTTAGTTTTTAATTACAGTTTTAAAACGTTTGTTAAATTTTCTGCGAAATTAACCGAAATAGATCATTTTATATATGAAATCTAAAAATGTGAGAGAATATATACTGAGTAGCCAAATTATTATGACCACCTGACAGCGGCACAATGTTTCTCGCTAGAAGGTGAGATAGCAATAAATTGAGATGCAGGGAAAATGATTCATAAGTTGTACTGCGTTATTCGCAAAGATGTGGGCAAAAGACGAGGTTTAGCTGAGTTTGAAAATGGGACGATCGTAGGCGTTCGAAGCGTCGGAACTTCTACCATCAAAACGGATGAACTTGTGAAGAGTTCCTGAGCAGCAGTTGTTTATGTTTACAAAGAGTGGACTTCCTAAGAGTAAACCGGAGTAAACAGGATTATTGTCAACACAGACTACTCAATGGTCTAGTTTAAAGGATATCGCCAGAGTGGACCAAAAATCATTTAGTATACTGACAAAGAGGTTAATTAATCATTTATTATATATTTAATTGTCAGAATAATTATTTAGTTATATTTATATTATATTAGAATTATATAAATATTGTAATTATTATATTAGTATTATATTTTCGGCCCAATGAGCCATGGAGTGAGGTTCCATATACTGCTAAATTTTTACCTGAAGAAGTCTCAAATGAAAAACGAAACGTCGTAATATTTCATATTTAAATTATAAAAATATTGACAAAAAGGCCAATTAAATCATTTATTTTATATATATTTAAGTGTCAGAATAAATATTTAAAACAAGATATTGGAAAAAAAATTGTGTCAAACCATTGAAATCCATAATTATTGGGACGATAACAAATTCGAAAATTTTTGCATGAAAATGGTTGTACATATACATTTTGATGTGAAATTGAAGAAAAAAGATAAATACTGGCTTTCGAGGACCTGGAAAATTACTGTCGTAAAATTAAGTTAAGACGATATACTTTCCCGTAAACGTAGGGTAATTTGAAATTTAGTTTGCATTAATATTTCTACAAGATTTTGAGCTTAACGAGTCTAATCTAAATGAAACAACTTCCTTTGATCCTAGAGTCTGTGTTTTGGTTCCATAATATAAGGGGTAATAGAATATTTAATGCACAGAGATTTCCTGTACAAGCTAAGCAAGTGTTTGTTTTCAATACCTTATGAAGCTGGTGGATTGCCATTTGGGCAATTGCCGGATGTATAAGTAAGAAGCTGACCAATCTATAGGCACCTTCAAAAAATTCGCTAAATTTTGGTTTACAACTCAATAAATACGGTAACAACTGTTTTTCAAATAAATAAATTATTGGATTCAAGTTACAAAATTCTGATTAAAATTTTCATGAATTTTTAACAAGTCAATATACTTTGCGGGAATATAAGGAAATCCAATATATTAAACTGTGAATGTAAAAGTAGTTGATAAAATAAGTAGTGAAATTGGATAAGTTCCAATGTATCGACAGCGAAATTCGTTATTTTAAATAAATATTGTTGTGAATTTAAAAAAATTCGTTCAGTAATAATGTTAAATTCATGTAACTCAATGAATCCGAATGCTAAAATCACGTAATCCGATACATGGTATATTGGCGAATGCCCGCTCTTTAGATAATACCCCATGCAACGGTTCTCAATTATTTAAATAATGTTTAAAATATTAATTGAAATTTAATATCTCGAAATACACCGTCGGTTCCTGTAGGCATTGATTACATCATTACAATTGTCTAGATCAACGTTGAAATATGATTTCTTTCCAAATTAATCGACAACAAAATGTGATAACAAAGAGTTTGTGCCTTTATTGAAATAGTATTAATGTTGTTAACCGGTAGTAACTGTAATTACAGTGGTGTCTATTCACGTGTGTATTGTCTATCACGGAACAAGCTTCGGTGAATGTAACGCATATGGCTATGAGTTCATATTTGTTTGGTATTGAAATTTCGCTTTGTTTCGTACGGAGCGCAGATGCTCTCCAAGTTCCACTGGTTGAGCACATGTGTTGTTTTGTAAGGCTGCTCCAACTCCCGCTCCCGCTGGTGGCAATAGACGGAGTGATCATTAGCTGTTCCACCTCCTACTCTGCTCTACGGTGGTGTGCATCTGCCCGAGATAAACCTCTGATGCACTTGTCATTCACCTAACAAACACTGCATAAATTGATTTCTACTCTTATTCAGTGCGTTTTGCTTCGTCTACGTTCAGTAATGGTCAAATATACTTGAAATGATTATTAACAGTTGATTATTTGGGATTAAACGAACTCAAAATATATTTTTCTAAGAATATAGATTTATCAGCTACAAATAATGATATTGGCCAATTAAACGAGATTATAAAACTAGTTGATTAATAAAATTACAATTGCCATTTAATAAAGCACTAAAAGTTCATTTGGTACTCATGTAGCTATTAAAAATATGTAATAAGAAGAAAGACAAGAATGTAAAAATGTCGACCAGGCCAGGGACTCGAACCCGAATCACCCGTTTTCTGGACGGGCGCTCTATCAATCCGAGTTGACGTTCAAGGACGTCGTAGAACGTCGCTCTTCGTCTTTCTGATGACACTTCCTGAGTAATCCCCGGCCGGAGATCCGAATGGTGGACTACTTTAGCTCTGAAATATTTTACCCGAGAGGCTGCCATCATATTTTTATGCTTTGTGCGTGGCATGTACGCTGGAAATTAAAGACACGACTGTCGTTTCCCCTTGCTTTCAGCCATAATTTTACATAAATTGCTTAAAATAATAAGTGTCCCGTTCCACTCCTGCTTCCGCTATCTGTTATTAATTAGTTGACATTTAAACACTTAACTTTATAAACTTTATTTACCGTTAATTTGGCTCCTTTAATCTGTTTGCTTACATGGGCCTTTCATCTCTTCACTTCGTCGCGTCTTCTAAATGCGCTGGTTCATTCCTTTGCGCGCGATACAGAAAGACGCACTGTTCTGCTGTGTACGACGCATTGTACGCCTCTCAATTTGCAACTAGCGTGACTAGTGAAAAACTATTAAGAATCTTCAAATCAGATCTCTCGTTTTGGCCTATACCACAATAAATCGTACAAAAAGTAGTATTGGTGAAAGTTAAACTCTATCGGTGAAGCCACCAAATGCGGCACATGTGTGAATGAAGGGGGATTGACTCACTGTGTACGGTGAGGACGTGCGTCTGGACCACGTCCTTGTTCCTCTGCGCGTGGCACGTGTAGTTCCCCGCGTGCACGAGCTGAATGCGCGTGAGGTAGAGGGCGCCGTCGCTGAAGACGCGAACGTCGTCGTCGCTGAGTCCGAGGCCTGCGAGGTCGGAGTCGTAGCGGCGCCACACGATGGGCGGCGGTGGCGTCCCCGTCACGTCGCACTTGATCTCCACGTTGTCGCCCACGCGCGCAGACAGACGGTTCACCTGCAGTGCCTTGTCCAGAGACACTACGGACACGCCTGCACGAAAATCAATATTACACTCTTCATAGTGATTGACAAAATAAATTAAGATTTTGAAATATGATGACAATGTGTAGCATCTGCTATTAAAATATCTTATTTTTCATTTGCTACGAAGTAGGATTTCGCGTTAAATATTTTGCATAAACACAATGTTGAGACAGTAAATCTGTATTATTTTTTATTATAAGGATGAGAGGAAATAGTTCTTTTTAGACGACAGTGAGCAGAAAGAATTTTAATTAATAGTTTATTACCTTGGTTTGTAGCAGTCACTGAACGAAAAGGATGCGGTTTGAGATCAGGATAATATTATTATTATTAAGGTATACATTTTAAAAATCAGGATTACATATGCCCTTTATATACTGATGTGACAGCTTTAATTATTGACATTTGCCTCCAATATGTTAGTGTTATAGAAAGTACAGAACGATTTTTAACTTTGAAAAAATATCATTCTCTGTAATCTAAATATATGATTCACTGTTTTCTTTTTATAAAATTCTAAATTTATATTTATTATTCAATCCGTTAGTCCTTGGTCGAGGAAATAGGATACATCATGTATAATATTACAAGAAATGTATAAAAATTTACAATTAATAATTTAAGGACAAAAAGAGGAAAGAAAATTCAATTTTCACTCAACGGAGGAGGCAGCAGAAACTATTGCGTAGCTTCCCGTCGAACATGAAAGAGAAAATAAGTTGGAAGTTAAATTCACATAGAGTATAGTTGTAAAATATTAAGAGAATTCGATAGGACACCAGTAAACTCTTTTAGTCCTTCCTATCTACGAACTCTTTCACAGAATACTACGCTCCATTCATTAACAGAGATTTACAACTCTTTATAAATAATTTTTGAACCTTTAAAGTTTCTTTTTCCTCCGGAAGAGTATTGTATGGATTTATATCGGAATAGTGAATGCTTGTTTCAAAAAGGCTTAGAGGATGTTTTCCATCATGGACCTGAGAACGATTTATTGTGTTGTGTGAATGGCTTGAACCGTTTAGAGCATACAGATTGATGTTGCCCCATACAAAATTTAAAATTTCTAGAATATACGTAGAAGGCAAGGTTTTAATTCTAAGTTTACAGAAGTAAGGCACCAGATACTATTCGTACGGCCCACCTTTGTGCTTTAAAAATGCGAAGCGCATGATGCTAATGAACTCAGTTTTCGATACCGTAAAACATGACGGAATGAAAATATGCATGGTGCATCATTTTTGATGTAGCTATGACGGCTTCCCGAGCTAACACTCGTAATGTAAAGCAAATTTTGCTGAACTTTCCCGATAGTTTTTAATGTAGTGATTTCATTTCAAATTATTTTCAATCAGCTGACCAAGAAAAGGCGCGTGCTCTGAAATGTTTTCCAAGTTAGGAGATAAAATGTTTATGATTGCTGTAAATTTAACTATTTTGGTTTACTCTAGATAAAAAGAGAATTTGTTTTCAGTGAACCAAAGATTGAGACGGCACATCGCAGTATCAACTTTCACAAACAAAGTTTCCGAGTCGCTGTCCGTGATTTACCAAATTTTTGTCATCAGCGTAAAGGACTGATTTTAAGGGATCTAAATAATTAGGTAAATCCTTAATGTTAATGATGAAAAGTAAAGATTCCAAAATTGAGCCCTGAGGGACACCGCTGGTAATTGTTTGCCATACTCATTTCCATCCGAGTTTTCAATCGCAACTTTTTGGCGTCTGTTCTGCAAGTACGATGTCAATAAATAAAAGGGAACTCCTCTGATTCCATAGGAATCTAATTTTCCGAGTAGAATATTATATATACTGAGCGCCAACCTAGCTTTTGAATACCGTGCCTCGAACGTTTTGCTTATTCTCGGTGTCATTTAAATAGAAAGCAATCAAATTCTGGGCCAATAATTGTATATAGTGTGAAAAATACACAGTATTCAACAGTATATCACAGTAACAGTGTGATATAGTATAATTAGAAAGGATAGGGAAATAATACTAATAAGTGAATGGAAATTACCGCTGAGTATACACATAATCATTCAACAAAAAAGGCAGAAGGAATAAAAAATAAGTCCCCTAAAAATAACACAAAATATTATAACCTGTAAAGTCTTATCTATAATTATACTTGCCATAAATTTTGATGGATTTAGGATTTAGATAGGTACCAACATCACTGCATTCAAATTCTCTCATGGCTACATATATGATAAAAAATATCTGATATCTAAAATGAGGTTAATTGACTTGGACATTATTGAGATATCGGGACGTATTCGGAATTAACTGTCACACCGGGAAGCATTCAAAGTAATAAACTTATTGTAGAGGTTGAACAGTCCACGATGACCTAGTGTGCCGTACATATTATAGCAAGAATAATTGCCGATGATAGTCGAGGAAAAATGGTGAAAAATACTATTTTGGTCAGTGATCTACAAATTACACTGCCTGGAAATAAAATGGGCTTGGAGAAATTGGTAGAACATTTAATTAATTTGGAGCAAAGGAAATAAACGTCTACTTTATTGTGGATATAATAACATAACCTGACCAAATATGAAATTAGTTGAAATGCCTAAGTTAAAGGCCAACTATTTTACAAAAAAATCTGAAGTTGAGTTGTAAAGTAAAACTAGTTTCCTAACAAACTATAAAAAGTGCAAACTATTAATGATCACGATATGTCAAATTACAATTATTATTCAATGACTTGATTATTTTATATATTGACCATTTTCAGGTGAAAGTGACTATATTTATATGTTCATTTAGTTTAATTACTAGACATTTAAATGACATTTAAGTATACCAAGATACTTGTAGCGATCATAACCGCAATAAACGGACAGTCACAATAAAAATCACACAACTTATTGAGCTTAAATTAATACAAGAAAATTGATTGTATACAATAAAAATTAGAGACAAAAAATAAAACCCATGATTCCTATACTAACTACTCCGACTTTAGTAGAAAAAAAAGGTGAAATTAATTACTGATGAAAGCTGACAGTAAAAGTATTAAAAAATTAATCTGGGGACAAATCAAACATTCCAATATGCTTCACATAATAGAGGCAAATGGTTTCAAAAAAATTAAAACTGTCACGTCAGAATATGAAGAAAATGTGAAATCCTGTTTTGTCGAATTTACTGGAAATACACCATCTATATACAGGATGTTCAGTTTATCTGAAGACATTTTAATTTATCGAGAATCCACACATCGGATGAAAAAAGTGTAAGTGAAAAATGTTAGTCTCGAAAGGGGACATCTAATTATACGAAACTCGACCCACAACCCACCCAGGGGAGCGAATAGTTAAAAAATAGAAATGGGAACCCACATTTTTTATTACAGATTCGGATTTTCCAGAAAGAATTACTCAAATTTGACCTACGAATCGAGTTATTTACGTCACAGATGGCGTTATAATCGACAGAAATCAAAATGGGCAAAATATCGTTGAAAAATGGGGATACCCAAAGAAATTGGCACCAGATAGGCATAATAACGTTAAATGTGTTTGATATTCTAATAAAATGCTACTTAATGACACCATAACTGTCCATTCATCCCCATTCCTGAAATAACTCGAATCGTTGGTCAAATTGGAGTAAATATTTTCTGGAGAATCCGAATATGAAATAAAAAAATTGGTTCCCATTTAACTTTTGTAAATCTTTCCTCTCCCACCCCAGGGATGGGGGTCGAGTTTCGTATCATTAGATGTCCCACACTTTTTTGATCCAATGTGTGATTCTCGAGATATTTTAATGTCTTCAGATAAACTGAACACCTCATATATATATATATATTATTCTATTATAGAAGTCAATAATTTTAACAGAGTTTTTAATATCAGAATAAGGCAGTAGAATTAGTTTTTGTTAGTGTTTGCAACAATTAAAAGATCTTTTCTAATTGATTTACCTTTCATTACTGAGTTACAGTAGCAATACAAACGATGTGTTGCTCTAATGTGGGTTGACTCCCATTTTTGCGTAATAATGTGGGAGGATTTATGCGGAGAATACTTGAAAGGGTCGGATAATGAATAACTTGGCGAGTCGTAGGACGACAGTTATGGACGTAGTGGGACACTTAAGAAATTTGAAACGACGCTGAGGAAGAAACATAGAGGGTGGAGAGAGATATGAGCTCACGAGGACGTAGACGTATAAGGGCCTGGACAGTCTGAAGCATGAGAAATGGTCAGTGAGAGGAAGCAAAGTTGAGTGGATAAAACCAGGCGTGAAGGAAATTGGAAAATAAGTATCACATATAAATGTGTAGAAGAGAGAAATTCAGCTGGAAGCATTCTATAATGTCCGAATCTAGTTGTTTATGAATCTATGGTTTGTAACGACTAATTTTGGCGACATCAGGATGCTTATGAAGAAAACCAGGATAGCGTAATGAATGAAATAATGTGAGAATTTGTGAAGCATTTTTGGATCTACGATCAACCTTAAGAGTTTTGGTAATTCTATACAAGAATTAATTTATTATATCTGTATCTATTTTTGCAAAGCTACTAATTACGTTCAGTATCAAAGAACTTACTGTATAGTTTGCTGAAAGCCATGTAAAACTCATTAATGTTGAGCCGTTCGTCTTTGTCTGCGTCATCGAACGCCAACATATGTCCTATAGTACATTCCTTTGAAAGTTGATTAAGATGCTCGGCGTTTGCAATCTGAAATAATTGTCAATTAACGTTTTAACTGAAACCAATTAATTTAATATTATTTCAGCTAAAATATTTACGTACCTCATCCAGCTCGTCTTTCTCTAGAGAACCATCATTGTTTTGATCGTAATGACTGAACATGATGCTCAACAGGTAGTCCTTACCCGAACTGTGGTTGTCCTCTGCCATTAATTTCGCATGGTTATAAAGTAGAAGATTATCCTGCAAATAAAGAAATTCTATGCTATATATATTTTTAAAAATATTAGATTCACAAATGTCTAATGGTTGGGATTAACACATAAGGAAGAAGCAACTTTAAAAATATAATATGAGTTATTTTCTTAAATAATTTCGTAGTAACTATATTGACCGGTCCTTTTAAATTATCTTAATGAAACGTTAAGGACAAGTAAATTTAGGACGTTGTAATTAAATTTAAACACATTTATTTTTACTGAAATATTAAAATTTATCATTGTTATTGCTGTCTTAAGACTGGTCTGATGCAACCGTGCATGATAACCCATCTTTCGCAAGCCTTTTCATGTATGCATAACTAGCAAATCCATCCCACATCCTTCATAAACTGTTTAGCGTATTCCACCCATGGTCTCCCTCTTCTATTCTTACTCCAAACACTTCGCTCTAATGTTAGTTTTACAAGACCCTCATGTCTTGAAACGTGGCCTATTCATCTATTCCCGTCTCTTTGTCAATGTTCTCCGTATTTCTCTCTTTCCCCCTATTCTGTTTAGAACTTCCTCGTTAGTGGTTCTATCCACCCATCTGATTTTCAGCATTCTCCTATTCTTTTCCTTTCCGCAACTCCTATCGTCCACGTTTCGCACTCATACTAACAATTTTAGCAACGTTTTCCTAATATTCACACCTTTATTACCCATAAGTAATGCATTACCTACAGTTATTACTCGGTAAGTAAATAATTTACTCAACTTTATTTAGCATATTACAGTAGTAAATCTTAAGTTACTGTTTCGACGGAGAAGACAATTTTGCCAAAACTAGATTTAAATTAAAACGCTTGATTATTTACTTAATTTTCAACCATCCGTCAATTTTTTCAAACTTTTCGCCGTATCTAAGCAAGTAATACTTAATGGAGATCAGAAAATTAGAAACAATGAATTATAAGGATCATATGTTGAAGAATGACAATTGTTTTTACATTATTTACTTTTTTGTAAACATAAGTCAGTATTTTTCGTCGTCGTAATCACAGCACACACATCATCGTAGGTTTACACGTACTGTAGAGACGATGGCGTGCGGACTACAACCATTTATTAGGAGTATTTCGAAACGTTTTTGTTTGCGGGAATGCTGCGAGGAACGTGTTGCAAGCTGACTTTCCAGATCTCTGCTTCTGTGCGGAAGGAGTGAAGGGGCAAAAAACCCAGGAGATAAACTGCGCCCTTCTTCAGCTTAGCTGAAAGTGACCTCCGAAACTGCCTCTACGATTCTTCTTCGGTTTCTTATAACAGGAGATACGGCCTTTTGCGCCACGATCATATAAATGATAACTTTAATTAATCTATTTCCAAAATTATTAATTTATTTTCTCGGTATATATGTAATAATATTAGATCACATTTCATACACTCTATAGAAAACGAGTCATGAGTTTCCATTAAAAATAATAAAACCTTAAATGTAGCAGGTTTTAGGCATATGACACAGTATATTTATGTAAATTACGTTTTGTTAATTCATTCATGGATTATAAGGACAGTCGTACGTTTGAGGCTTATTTGAGAGACGAAACTCTCTTTATTGTGACTTTTGGTGAGCGACGAAGCCCGTTGGTATGCACCGCACCTCCTCATAATGTTATTAATAGGCGCTTAGGGCCAACAGATGCCTGCGTGCCGTTTGAACCATGAGCAATCGATCAATCAGTGTACGCATTAGTGCACCCCTCTGTTGCACTGGCTATAATGTAATCCCAGAATAAGCAACCCGGCAGTCGTAGGTGTGAAGCTGCTCTCACTTTCAGAAATGCGTAACTCGTTGTCACAATCTGCCTTAAGTGTCAAATTACATTAGTGAGGCCAATAGGTCAGTGTAAGACTTTATTAAACGAATGTATTGAGAAATACAAGAGTAATTAAAACTGGGCTAAGATTAAATTTCAATACAAACTACACGTTTAAGAATAATGTAAAAGAGATAATGCCCAAATTTCTACTAATTTATTAATTATATTTTGAATTTAGGTCCGTGATTTTTGGATTGGGGGAGGGAGAATAACAGGCTACATGACGGTCATCCGGGAACAGACAACTCCTCTTTATTAGCATAGGAAGGGGAGAGTAAAATTCAGTATCGGCATACATAACTACATCAATATACTGAATGAGAGTAAACAATACAAACATTTTGTTTTAGAAGAATGTTTATAGTGGTATGAACCCAATAAAAATTTATAAAAATGAATAATCGAATCGTAAATAAAAATAATACTGTGTAGGCTATTTTTTATAACTTTTAATACTAATAGCTTTTACATTGTGTCTAATGTGTTGCATTTCGCCGATAAATATTGGTAATATTTACTTACTAAAGAAATTTATCATTCTACCAATCCAACTATAACTATTTGGAATTTTTTTGGTAAAAACAGAATATTGTTACATATCATTTTCTTTAAATAAAATTGAGGAATGTTCCTGAATTCAGGTTTCTTAGCCAGTTAAAATTGTAACTATTGTTATAACTTCCAACCTATTTTAAAGATGATATTACTTATTGCAATAAATCAATTCTACTTGTATTTTTTTTAAAATTGGGCTATTGAAGGATTAAAATAATTATATAATTCTATTTTTCCGACCATTACTAAAGCAAAAATCAACAAATTCATTTAACTGAATTGTTTACTATATTTATTACATAATAACTTTTGAATTTTTTCTTAGAAATAGATTAATTTCCGGACGTAATCGAAAAATTACGGATAATTTCGAAGGCGTTCATTTGGATCTAAGACTTTTTAGATAATTTTAATAAAGATTTGCATAAATAATTAATTGGTATTTGACCATGGTATCCTTAATTTGCATTAAAATGAAATAATTGCGTTCATAATGTTCAAATTTTGAATATATATATATATATATATATATATATATATATATATGAATTTTAAATCTCATTCTTGAAGTTTTTGTTTAGAGGTTTAAAATTTTTATCGTGAAGATTCAGATGTCAGTAGTTTCGAAAACTACTTCAATCAATGTTTTCAAGGTATAAAAAATTCTAATTATTTTTGACGGATAAACAGTGAGTGAGGATAAAACTTCTGTTTTATGTTCATTGAATGATTATACGAGTATCATTCACAATAACTCATGTTCATAAGGATATTAAAACTATTACAAGTGAACAAGATATTATGAAATCAATATCAACATATTAGGCATATTATGATGGGTTAGATTACAGTTTTTGCTGCTAGGTCGCAAGTTAGTGCAGGAATAATAACAATAATAATAAAATATTTGTAAACCTTAATAATTAATAGTAGAAGACCCTATCACACATTTGTGAATTTAATTAAAGATTAAAGATTATAAATATTCGAAAATATTATGCGCCAAAGTAGTTTATAATAAGTACCATAGTTATAATTTACAAACTATTAGCAAAAAAATCTATCTTAATTTCAGAAATACTGAAAGGGAAAATTTAGTAATTATTATAGTTTTTAGATATATCTTTGACTGATTTACGACTGGAATAATTTGTTTAAAAGATAACATTGTTCATCATAATTCGTTTTATTTTTTCTTTGCTATTATTGGAAAAAAATTATTATAATTTTATATTTGGCAAACTGTGATGGTTTAATATTCAACAATTTAATTTAATAGAATTGTTTCACATATTATTGATCACGTGATAAAATATTATAATTTGTAGTACCGTACATGCGATTAATTAATTTACATTTATTAAATATAGCAAATATTAGTTTAAAACTATAATTATTACGTTCCTAAATCAAGACTAATATAGTGCAGATATTTGTTTTGCACGCACGGTGAATTGAATTCAGTTTTACTGTTTCTGCATTTACCTTCATGATCTCATACTGCTGTAAAGTGCACTCGTCGGACTGAAGATCGTCACTCCCATCGATGCTGTTGTGAAGAATATCTTCCTCGAGAGCATCTGGAGCTGACGTCCGGGAATACGCGACCAACTCCGGGCTGTTAGAGGTGTCGTTTACTGTCACAACATAAATTGAGTCAAATTTATACTCGGAATCCTTCATGGAATAAAATAAACAGCTATCTAACATAATTTATCTGTAAAATATCAATTACAATATAATTCAAATGATAACTCAAATTTAAAGTTGTCAAAAAATTTAACGTTATTTATTAAAAATATTTATTTAATATACAATATATCTGTACAAGAGACTACAAAGAAATGTAAAAACTCTCAAAAGTGCTTTAAAAACATTACACTCTTCCCTCCCAACAAAGATGACTAGGAAATGACTTTGTACATTAAGGAAAGTATGTCACTATAATTCCGTGGAGATCAAAGTTTATTTTTAAAAATTCATTTCGTAGTTTAATTTTAATTTCTGAAAATTTTTTACTTAATAGATATTTATGAATTTCTAACTCCGGTAGATTCCTCGGCTTTCCTCCAATACCAAAGAACAAACGCAATTATTTACAATTTTGTTGATTTTTATCTAAATAAATTCCCCATAGTGATAATATGAAATATATTATGAATATGCACTTATCTAACTAATATCAACTTGAGTCCATCAACAAATTTATGAACATAAAACTCGGGCATGTAAAATCTAACAAACTTTTCAAGACTGTTGGACAAAATAATAGACATAACCAGTTCTTTAATTCTTACACCTCTACGAAATTTCTCAATTACTTTAAACAATAGGACGGATCTATTATTTCTACATTTAACCATATGTATCAAACTTTATAAGAGGTCGTAAAGATAAATTCACATATTTTATTAACATAATTTACTTTATAATTGTGCTTAATTCTAACACAGGCCACATTAAAATGTTATTTTATTACCAAAATAAAAGAGCATAAAGAAATTTTTAGGTACATAAAAAGCAAGTATATCTACGTAAATAAACATTGATAATAATTAATCCGTATGGCGAAGTTTGGAAAAGCATCTAGTTGAGATAAAAATCCACTTATAACAAAGCAGCGCATAAAATGCAGTCCTAAAAACAGGAGTTGATTGACCTTAACAACATCTATCGTTTTTTGCTAAAGAGCCTGTAACTTCTGTCGTATTGCATATAATGGTTGCTCGCTAGCCTCAATTGTTTTATCTAGGCAAGTAGAAACGTCATTTAAGTCATTTAAATTAATTGTATATATTACAGTCTGAAATAAAGATAAATTTTCTTACAATCTGGTTGATTTAGAATTTTTACCCACAAAATTTAATGAAATAAATTATATTAAAAATTATAGAAATTATATTTGCAACTGGAGAGATTCCGAAAAGGAGGTACACGTTTGTTTAGGTTTATTAATATGTTATAATGTTTTCCTTTTAGTAAACCATACATCAGAAATATTCGGCTGGAATATTCATTTACTGATAAATCTCCTTCGGTGGGAATCCGATGGATTAACCGTTACGCTGCACTGACTTAACAGAAATAATGCATTCTTCAAAATATAGTATAAATTTTGGGGGGATAGAAGCATTTTTAAAAAGAAGAAATGTCAGCACACGTTTAGAAAGGCCCTCCATTATTCCTCGGAAATATACGTTTCTTAAAATTTACTATATATATATATATAAATATATATACTTATATATTAATGATAAATTAAATTCATTTCACTAATCTGATTACCGAAATTATTTTGCATGTTTCCCTGTAAAATTTTTGTATTGAGATAAAATCAGATGTGGTGACAGAGTCTTCGACTAAAACAAAGACAATCAACCCGGTTATAATGTATGCATTGTGTTTTTATTTAACTTTGTTTATGTATACACATGCATATTTACATTAGGTTGCCTACAAAGCCATCGACAGAGAATTAATGAACGCGATTCGTTCATTTCAACATACAATTGAAATGAAATATATAGCCAGACAAGAAACGTGAATTTTTTGTGTTATTGCAATTGGCTCAAGATTGATAGGGCAGCCTCTGGAAGCCTAAAGAACATTAATAAGCTGCATACCCGCCTGAGTTTGACACTTCTAAATAAGAACTGTAAATCAGTACCAAACTACACATGTTCACTCCTAAATCACTAAAAGACTGTACCTTGCAGCACAATAACCAGGAAAGGACCAGCTGAAAAAATTATATTAAGGAAATAGCCCAGGATATGGAAGGGTCAGCCGGAGTCTTTGCAATAAACGTGCAGAGGAAATACAAACAACAAGGTCTGCAAGCCACCCTTTTCACGCCCTAAGATTCTAGGATACTATTGTTCGAAGATTCACATGCTGTAAAGCTTACTTGCAATGACACATAAATGCGCGGATTGGCACCTTCCACGGCTAGAAAATGTAGACGGAGACAAACTTATTAAATACTAAACTTGGGAAAGAAAGAGTGTTTTATTTTATTATTCTTATCATTCGGTTACTTCAAGCAATAAATACATTACACTACAACATTACATTCAAACAGTCGTTCATTAGTACTGAGTATGCAGTGTTGCCAGTTTTGCAGAACTGCTAATAGACTTTCAGACTTGAATGAAATTGAAGCCATTGTTGCTGATTATTCGGTAATGAATTGGAGAATTCCCTTCACCTAATAATGGTCGATTATGGGCGCTTCAGACAACAACACAGAGTAGCGGTTTCCGGCGACTGCAGCTGACCGAGGACTAACTGGACTAACATCCTGAGTCAACTGATCTGTAATCTGAGTGGTGATGTACAAATATTCACGAATCGAGCCCTTGAGTATCTGAGTGTTAGTCTAAATTTTATGCAAACTTTTGTTTTATACCTACTTAATTCTTTGATAACAATTATTCCTATCTGTTAACTTGAGATGTAGCCGGCCAAAATTGCACTTCAGCAATTACAGCCAATAGTAAATTTCGTCTGCAGTGAGTAAACATCCATATTACATTATTCCGCAGCCATTTACGATTCCAGATTAGGCACGTAACTTCCAACTTTCGGAGCAAAACCGTTCGAAAGTAGCAAACGGGTGATCATTTTTCATGAGAGATAAAGAAAAGGAGGGTCGTTCCCTTTGTTCAATACATTTCATGTAGAACAACATAAGTGGAGCAAACCAAAAAAATAATTTACATCAGACAGCATTAATTCCAGGTTATAAGGTACTTAAAGAGAAAAAGTAAGGAACAGTGATAGTATTTATTTTAAAGGGAATTCAATGTGATTTATAAGTTAGAGTCACCAAGGAAACCTTTACAACTCTTATTATTCATTATAAAAACCGTTGCTTTCGTTGATTTAATTTGTGTTTTACCCTGTGGAATACTAGACGTAAAGATAGACGAGTTTTCTGTGTAACAAACTCGCCAGGAGCCGCCTTTCCTTCGCTGTAAAAGCTTCCAGAATGTTGCAATTTACCTCTCAGCCGCAAGAAGCAGAAGATTACGCGCAACCGAGGCACTTGAGATTCAGCATTTCTGAGGATCCATCACAACTGGGCTTTCCCCCGCTTTCCCCCGCTACACGCCACTAAACAACTACAAAATCGTTGCAGTTTTACAATATTATATCTCATAATAATGTACAATACTTGTAATATTACGTCTGTTTTAATTATATGGAACAAATTGAAGTATGTGACAAATAACAGACAAATAATTTAAAAAATTTAATATATCATTTCAATATCCATCTGTACCTTCTTATTACTTTGCCGTCACTTACAAATTAGGTAGTAAAACAATTGAAATTTGAAATTATAAAAATCTCTTAAAATGTTTTTTATTAGTCATAAACTGCTTTTGATTACTTTATTATTAAGTTTAATATATATTTCATTAGGTAGATATTCACAATTTAGGTAAGGATCCGGTGGATTTTATAAGTTTGGTTAATTTATTATAGACCTCTATGAATAGATTAAAGAATCGTGCATATGACGCAAACTGTTTTATTATTCAAAATAAAGGATTCGGGGATCGCGACCGTTACGCATAAATATATAATTGGTATACCTAATTATTCAAAATTAACGAGACATTGCTCTGTGGCAAAACTAACTAATGCATTTTCTCAAACGCATACTGCTGATTTTAGAAGAGAATTCGTTCTATATTACTATCCCCGTCCTCTCTGCCCTTTTAGAATGAAGAAAAATTTAATAATCTCCACTTTTATTTCCCGCAACAATACTTATAACTTTTAAAGAACATTTAGTTGGATATTTTTCCTTTTTTTAAGTTCAACAGTAATTCTCCATTACAATGATTATTAACGTTAGAACTAGAACTAATTTAATATCATTTCAATGGCCACATTCACATTTAAATAAGTTCATAAAGAAATTACACTACGTTTAGTCTTTAATTTGGGACTTCATCAAGTAAACAAAATATTATTTGACAAATGGTGAGACCATAATAGTTAATTTTCTTGATAAAACTACATTCCGAGGTGCTGAATGTTTGTTAATTTTGTTGTTTAATCCTAAATTAGTAGGTTCCAAAAAATTAGTTTGCCATATCGAAACAGTTTTAAATAAAATTTATAGTGAATATTTTGGCTTCTGTGTCAGTTATAAAAATAAAATAAATATTTTAATTTATTTTTTCTAAATTAGAGTTAATTTTTGCCAACTAAAATTATGTTTAACCGAGTAAGTTCCAAATTAAGGTCGAATCATAGTGCTGTTTGTTTGTATTGATTTCAATGTAAATTTTGATATTGAAGTGAATATTTTATATTAAACGTCCTCTGAGCTGAGTGACTAGGGATAATATATATATATATATATATATTACTTGCTGTGGACCCGACGTTGTCCGGGTATTTACTTATATTATACCTGTACATTACTTAATTGTGAATACCTCACAATATGAACCTCAAATACACTCCCAGTATCCCTAGAGAGTCTAAAATACTCCCGGTACAATAGCAGGGCTAAAACTATTTTCAGTATTTTAACAGAATAAAAATTCTCCCCCACTTAAGGGATGAATTTTTACTTACATCGCATATATAAGGTCATAATGTAACACAGCGACTCGCATTACCCCTGTTTCAACACCACAATCGATAGTTTCCTTGTTATTTCCATATGACATATTTCCACCCCCACCCCTAACATGCTGGAAGGGGTTGAAATTATACACAAATATTGTCTGGGAAACGCTATACAAACATGTATATATCATGAATTTGTCTTCCACTCACATATGAGCCTTTATTATATATATAAAAACTCCACAAATTCCACCCCCTCCAAAGGAAGTGTCATTCCCATTCCCCTGTTAGGGAATTAATTTTAATATTTTATGTCATATAACATATCGATTTCAATGAATAATTATTCCACTAAATCAACCAGCAGTTTTTCGTTTACGATTATGGGAAATGTACTTCTTAATTGCAATGAGTTTTCAAAATAGTCGTCGTAAGAAGAATGACGAATTATATTTTTGAAGAGAGAGTTAATTTTAATTTACAAAAGCAATTTTTTTCACAAAAAAATATAAGCTTGAAAGTAATACATTGTTTTGTCCATAATATGTAATCAGAATTTCTCTTCTGGGATAGTTCATTTGTGGGACTTGCTTTTTAAAATTGAAACTTTGATGAGCTACTTTCATTCAATACGTATCAAAGGGGCTGTCAGAGATGAAAACCGAGAGCGGATTTCTACAGTGGAAAAGATATAAATGGAGTACCGGTGTTCTGGCTGAGTGTACTTAGACAATGGACTCATATGTCGCCAAAGAATAATGTGCCTCATAATATTTACCAAACACTGTCTTCGTAAATCGAAAATCGATTTTAATTTTGTGATGTTTCCGAGAGGTTGGGAAATTTTGAAAGTATATTGTACTATGAACGTCGAAATTCTGTTCAAACATTATTAGTTGAGTTCTTTACAGGTCAATTTGTAATGACGTGATCTATTAATCCACGATTATTTAACAGTCAGTTTAGAAAACAATTACCTCTAGAAAGCATAGGATAAACTTTATTTTTCTTTCCCCATTTCATAAACCAAAGGTATAAAGTTGATAACATCACAAAAATAAAATAAATAAATAAATTATAAACTAAAGACCTAATTATAAAAAATGTAACTTAATTACAAAAGCTTCTAAACCCAATAATGGAAATCATGTCTGACTTATATTAGCTCAAATGATTATAAAATGGCAAACAGTAAGAAAATTATTTAGAAATATTCTTCCGCCCCGAGGAAACGGAGTCCGTCTTAGAGAAATTTTCTACAAGAGATGATCAGATGCTCCATGGTGGTAATATTATTGCAGAAATCGTAAATTAGATGGGAACGATTTGTAAAAATGTTAATTTTGAGTGGTCGGTAAAGGGCCACTTGATATTCTCTGTATGCTTTTTCGGGAAGATGGATAACGAGGAAGTTGTTAACTCACTTAGAAGCGACCAATTTTGATTCCAGAGAAGATCTATAGTGCTTCCATACATCTGAGAATGTGTTTACGTAATTTCTAAGAGAAGAGGGGGCTGATGTGTGGTGGTTTTTCCTAGCTGGTCGATTGAGGATGTTCTCTTTTATTCCCTTGTGCGCCGTGATCCGGCCCAAACGATCTTCTTTCTTGCTGTACAGAACTTGTGTATATTTTCAGTAATGATCGAGATTGTCTACGTTGGTGTTTTTTTAAGGCAAAGAGTGATTCTTAGAGGATTAGGTGCTTCACTTTCTGAGGACGAAGAGCAGTGGTCAGTAGTCAGCTTGATGGCATGGGTTTCGGCAGTGACGATGAAGGAATGTAGGTAACCGGCGTACTAGAGGAGATGATGGCACTACTGACACTATTTTTGTTCTTGACTCCCCGACTTGTGTTTTATCATAAGAACAATAAAAGCCGGCCTCCTTCAGTTACCGTCACTGCTTCGCAGTACACAGGTTCCCTTCTGGATTCCTGCCACGAGAAAGGATGTTGAGTATTTATTTGAGTTCCCTTACTGAGAAAACCCCGACACAGGAAGTAAGGCCCAATTATGACACTAAAATAAAGTGGTAAATGCGACTGAAAATTTAAAAATCAAACAAAAATAATAAAATTGGAATGCCGGTGCACCTTTTAAAGGCGAAATGGATATAACTGTTCACTATTAGGTCTGCAATTGCGATGCCATTCTCCAAGTATCACCAACATTTCTAATGCTATTTCGTTGGCAATTTGAATTTCCTTCATATTTAGTAGATAAGACGGGAAAAATGCGCGGGATCGAACCTGGGCGGAATCCCTACCACTGAGCTAGACTATATCGACTGCTTCATTCCTCTGGAGCTGGCAGTCAGACTGGACTTGCTCAGCAGTAGAGCGTCCAACCAGTAAACGGAGGTTCCTGGATCGATTCGCGTGTCCGGTCAATATTTTTCCTATCTTATCGTCTAAATTTTATTTTTATTGGCTGA
Organism: Eucriotettix oculatus; assembly: GCA_034510155.1. Lineage (NCBI taxonomy): Eukaryota > Metazoa > Arthropoda > Insecta > Orthoptera > Tetrigidae > Eucriotettix > Eucriotettix oculatus. Next base: position 133,019,209 of record CM067377.1, read on the forward strand.
GTTACAATTGAAGAAATTCTTCTATCTTTAAATTTCCTTCACAGAAAAACCACAGGGAGAAATCTTAACTACGTAAACAAGATTGGTATTCCCAATTGTAGATTGGTCCGGGAAAATACCACAAATAGATTCTTTATATATTGTTTGATTACAATCGTAAGATTTTAGAAAAAGAAATCTGACGTGTATCGTTAAAAAAATAGTTTCAAGTGAATAAAAGCCCCGGTTTATGTACTCGCTGGACTTCGTACAATATATATTATAACATAGTTTTCTGACTTTAAAATATTAGCTATGGACAGGGCTGAGTGCTTGGAAAATGTCAACACCATATTACCAAACAAGTCAATTTACGAAAAATGTAATAATAACAATAATGTTATTTAGTCATTGATAAATTAAAAGTCATCCTGAGATGGTTGAAATTTAGTAATCATGTTGATGAATAAACAATTATTGGGTTTCTACCCGGGTTAAATGGAGTTTAAGCCACGACGTTTCGATGGCGTACTCTGCCAAGTGAAACTTGAGAACGATGGCAGAGTACGCCATCGAAACGTCGTGGCTTAAACTCCATTTAAACCGGGTGGAAAACCAAGAATTGTTTATTCAGAATATCCACTGGGAAAGTCTTAGATCTTTGATAATCATATTGATAATAAAATCTTCCTGTCTTTATTCATTACGTCTGCTAACATAGCAAGAGAATATGCTCTACCCAAAATTCATAAACCCATTTTATCTTTTAAAGTTATAGTACTCATAGCTTCAACAAATATAACTTACAAAATTTAAATGTATCTAACATCTATATTTTAGTTTCCTTTGATTTTGTTTCCCTGTTCAACTGGTTACCTAAAGAATAAATTATAGAAAGTTTCAAAAATCGATGGGAAAAACGGTTTTTCAGGTCTTACTAGCATTTCTTTGTCTGATATGGTTGTTTTACTCAATTTAATTTTGAACTCAACTTATTTTTCATTTAATAATTCGTATTATCACCAAATAAGTAGATCTCCAATGGGAAATCCTTTGTCCCCTTTCTTTGCAGGGATTGTGATAAGAGATTTGGAACCCTTTTGTAACTCATTATTAGATTTTAAACCATAATTCAGATACGTTGATTATTATATATGCATCATTCTAAAATCTAAATTAGATAATATAATACAAATTTTCGATAGTTTTCTCAAAATTTAAATTTTACTTATGAAATAGAACACAATCAATCTATTAATTTTCTTGATGTTCTGATAAGAGTTTTAAATAAAAAAATTATTACCAATTGGTATCAAAAATTTACATATGCCGGAATAGTTCTTAATTATATTTCAAATGACCCCATTGCTCAAAAGAAAGCCATGGTTTATAATCTGGTAGATAAGGCTGTCAAGTTGTCATATCATAAATATCACAGTAAAAATCTAAATAAAGTTACCAATATTCTGTAACTAAATTCATATTCAATCAATTTCATCAACAAACATGTCAAAATTAGATTGAATAAAATCAGGCATTCCGACAATAATTTACATGTTATAAAGATTAATAACAGAAAAATGAACTTTATAATTTTACCTTTCACAGCTAACATGCAAACTAATTGACTTGTTTCATAATAACGGTGCAGATGTTGTTTTTAAATCAATAAATAATTTAAATTTCTTTCAAAATATAAAAGACAAAATTAACTTTCTGGAAAGACATAATGTTATATACAAAATTAATTGTTTAGATAGAAATGCATTGTATATCGGACAAACTAAAAGACCCTTAAAAAGAACATGAAAACAACATCATATAAGACGTTAAAGGGTGCACAGTTGTGTGCATATTAATAATCAAAATTTCGATTGGCAAAATGTGGAAATTTTAGACGAAGAAAATAATTACTTCTCGAGAATTATGAGTGAAATGTATATCAGGTGCAACCCTCATACAATCAAAGTTAAAAATTACACGAATAATTTGATAAAAATTTACGATACTCTGTCGCTGTAGCAGTTTAACTTTTTAATGTTCTTCTCCATTGTTAAAATTTAACTGCCGAAAGCACTCATTGTTACTACATCATTTAGGCCGTAACCGTCAGGGGCTGGAGATGGTCCATGACATTAAATTCTTCACATGTACATTCAATAATCTTTTCGGCTGAGGGAGTCATGGAGTAAATATCATGAATTGCTAAATTTGTTTTTTTATACTGTAGTTAAATTAAAAATTGTCATACAGAACCCATATTTAATTTCTTGTAATATTGTGTTTGCTGTAAGCTGTGGAAGTCTCAAAATGGAGATGAAACGTGGCTTATGTGATTGATATATCTAATGCTGACTTTTGGCCGTCTTTTTATTTATTGTAAATTTTAAAGTCAGAAAAACTAAGTCATAATGAGTAATACCGTTAAATTTCAACAATAGCAAATGAAAGAATACAATAATTAATATATTGTTGTAAGAACGAGTCGTATATTTTGAGTAATTTACTTACGTCATTTTTTACAGTACGTTCATTAGGTTTGCATATAATGTGGCGCATTTCAAAGAATTAATTTCTTCATCTCAAGCTTTCGCATTTAACCAATTGAAATTATGATTTTTATATAGTTTTGCCTGGACACAACTGTGTACTGTTGAATATCACATTTGATAATACGGTATTGACATTTTCCAAGTTCTCAGCCCTGTTCATTCCTACCGCCATTGCACATGTGATAATTATCTCTGAATTTTTAAAACCTTTTGTGAGTCCACCATTAAGGAACAAAGTTGATATAATCTTCATTGAGTAAAGTGGTATTGCTGAAGGTCCATATTTTATCATGGTCTTATGTTGGAAATAAGTTGATATTCGATTCAACGTTTTTAAAGAAATTAATAATTATATTTAAAATGGAATTTGTAGGTAAACAAAATCGAAGCGTCGTAAATATATTAAATAAATATTAATTAAAACTGTTTACTCACACAGTGGCTGTAAATTTTATTTATTTATATTTAAGTGTCAGATAATTCGTTTATTGGAAATCATTAATAACTAGATTCTTTGACATCATTTTACTTGTAAAGAACCTGAATTCCTCTAAAATTAACCATATCATTTACTGGGCTTCAATTGAGAATTTACACTTCCTTAGGCTGTAATATTATGTTTGTAGTACGCCTTTTTTATGCTGAACTTTCTCTAATGATTATATTTGATTGTTTTCTATAGGGATTCCAAAATTGGACTAACTAACGATAAATATGTCACCTCCAATGATTTAGAACTTCCCTTATTTTAAGTTCCTCATAATGAAATGTAAGGAATTCCACGCTTTTGGGGTCGTGAAATTCACCTGTTCCTCCCAGCCAAGTCTGTTGTTGAAATATATCCCCAGATATTTGCAGCTCGTTACCTTTTGAATTAGTTCCCCACATATTCTATATTCTATCTCATTTAACAACGTGCATTTTGTAAACGAGATTCAGCTGCTTTTCTTTCCATATTCATGCGAAAGCCAATTATCAACAGTGTGTCAGGATCTTGTGGACATTGTCGATAACGGAGGAAGAATAGACGCCGTAGTTATAGATTTCTCCAAGGCTTTCGATGTAGTGCCGCACAATATTTTGCTAGCTAAACTTAAGGAATCGGGAATAGATAATCGTTTAATTGAATGGATTAAGAAATTTTTGAATAATCGCGTACTTAGAGTCCGGGTAAAAGAAGAACTATCCGATCCTATAGAAATTACATCTGGTGTACCACAGGGAAGTGTAATCGGGTCAATAATGTTCTTGGCTTTTGTGAATGGCCTGTCAACGGTAATAGAATCTAAAATTAAATTGACTGCATAATTTACAAAACTGCTCTTCAAGCAGATTTAGATAAAATATATCAATGGACAGAAATTAATAAAATGAAAATAAATCCATCTAAGAGTCAAACAATTATTTTTACTAAAAAGAAAATGGTCATACCCGGGGAATATAAAATAGGAAAGGAAAAGGTGCCGCTTGTAGAAACGTGTAAATATCTAGGTGTAACTTTTAATAAGAAATTAAACTGGGGCGAACACGTTAACTTAGTAGCGCGGAAGGGATGGAGGTCGTTACACTTCATAAACAGGACATTAAAGAAAAGTACAAGACAGGCCAAGACTGCTGCTTACACTTCTCTAGTTAGACCTATCATAGAATACGGGGCAGCAAGTTGGGATCCGTACAGAGCGGAACACATCAATGCTCTGGATAAAACTCAGAAACGGGCTGGGGTTTTTGTGTGGGGGTGAAACTAAATGGGAACCATTCGTTGATAGGAGGAAAAGGACTAGACTTAGGGCACTGTACAAAGCTTACACGGACGAACCGGCCTGGTCAAAAATAAGGGAGCGGTTGACTATACCAAATTTCTTCTCTAAAAATGACTATAATTACAAAATAAAGGAAAGGGGCCAGAAAACGGATGTGGGCAAATATTCCTCCGTTAACAGAGCGATAAGGGACTGGAATGCTTTGCCTGCAAGGGTACTGGAGGCTTTCCCTAAGAATATAAATATTTTCAAAAATAAGTTACAAACCGTGAAAAGTTAGGAACTTATTTGGTAAAAAAGGGAAGGGAAATATTTTATAATTGTAATTTTAATTTTTTCTTTTTCTGTAATTTATCTTTGTATTTAATTTACTAAATATGTTCTAATTTTATTATACTGCCACCGGGCCAATGCCCACCAGTAGTGATGTGAAATACATTAATTTTCATTTTATTTTCCTGAGCCCAGCTATATTGACTTTACCTAGATCTTCTTGTAATAATATAGCGTCTTGATCGTTCGTTATCATTCTGTAGATGATGCAATCGTCAGCGAAAAGTCTTAACATTGGCTTTAAATAATTCGGTAAGTCATTAATAAATATTAAAAACAGTAATGGCCCAATTACAGAACCTTGAGGAACTCCCGACAACGTTGGCTGAGTTTCAGCATATATAAGGTAGAAAGGAGGTCAGGAAATTGTTGTCAAATGTAGGACAGTGACGCATTTGAAAGATGCATACGACTTAATATTCGTAAAGTATTTTAAGTGTAGTGTGTTACCGGGGGCTGTGGGCCTGTGGCTGCAGGCGAGGGAGTGGTCGACGGCGATGGGCCGGCGCTGGAGACACGCAGCCCTGTGCAGCTCGCAGTGGTTGTCGTACAGACGCTCGTCCGTGCCGCACACGGGCTTGTAGTGCCTCGGACAGCGCTTTTGGCACTCGCACAATGGCGTGCCGTCTTCGTCCAGGTGACATTCCCGCCCTTTGCCGCAGAAGTGGACGAGGCAGGGATCTGTAAACGTAGCAGTTGAAGCGGAACATTAGAGGAAATACTTAATTCGAGGATGTCACAAATACTGGAAAGCGAAGACATTAAATTATTGAATAGGATACAAATTGCTGTGTGCCGGTGTTGAGAATAGCACAACTACATTTTCTCGCGAATCGCTCTGGGAAACTACAAGTGGAATACAGTTTCAAGCCCTTGTTTTGCAAACTTGACCTTACCTTGTAAAAAAATTCTAGAATTTTTAAAATTTGTATGGGGCAACATCAATCTATATGCTCTAAACGGTTCAAGCCATTCATAAAACCAAGAAACCTCTCTCAGCTCCGTGTTGAAAAACATCATCTAAGTCTTTTTGAAACAAGCATTCACTATTCCGGTATAAATCTATACAATACTCTCCCGGAAGAAATAAAAGCTTTAAAGGTTCAAAAATTATTTACAAAGAGTTGTAAATCTCTGTTAATGAATGGAGCGTATTATTCACTGAAAGAGTTCGTAGATAGGAAGGACTAAAACAGTTTTCTGGTGTCCTATCAAATTCTCCTATTATTTTACAACTATAGTCTACTAGAATTTAACTGCTTAATTATTTTCTTTTTCATGTTTCACAGGAACCTACACACGATCTTCTGCTGCCTCCTCCGTCGACTTAAAATTGAAGATTGAATTTTATCTTTCCTCTTTTTGTCCTTCAGTTCTTAATTGTAAAATTTTGTATATTTCTTGTAATATTATATTTGACATATCCTATTTCCTCAACCGAGGACTAATGGATTGAATAATAATAATAACAGTTTGTACCGACGTCTGTAAAACGTGTTTACGGATTCTCCCATCGGAAATGAATATAATTGTAGTAAAACATTAATTTAAACAAATTTATGTAGCTGAAAATTTCCTATTAACTGTTGCAAGCAGTACTGGTATGGCGTGTACCAAAACTAGGCGGCAAAATTTCAGTATGGGATATTGAGAGAAGAAAAACGGGAGTGCCTAAACATGGGTTCGGAAAAGCATAATTACAGGGTTCATGTTTGTTAGTTCATGACGACGTACCTTTTTATCTGGACTAAAATCCAATAGTTTGGTTAGCATTGAGGAGCTTCGTTCTCAGAATTTTGTGGCTGACCTTTATTTAAAACGAGTCGTATATGACTGGCATTGCTACTTTACATGCAAATCGCAGTATCGTCTGAGATATTGACGTGAGAAAGTTGTTTAAAAATTTTCGATTTGTCGTCGTTTTTCTAACATATCCCACCCTAATTGACGAACCTTCTCGTTTCCGTGACCAGGACACCGGTTAACAAATTTTGCCGCCCCCCTCTGTACCCTTTCCAGTGCCTCGACCTGATATTTTCGGAACGGATCCCAACAAATACAGCCGTATTCTAGTACTGGACGCACGAGAGATTTGTATGCAAGTTCCCGTGTTTCACAGTTTGCTTTTTTTAAAATCCGCATGACGAAATGAAGTGCTTTCCATGCTTTCCTAGTCACATGGTCTATTTGATATTCCCAACCCATATTACTGCTCAAGTATATACCCAAATACTTACAGTTACTTTCTTGTACTATTTCATTACCGCTGAGCTTATAATTAAGTACTATTTCTACGCGACGCCTACAAAAGCTTATTGCCTTGCTCTTGTTACAATTTATTTTCATTTTATTAACAAGTGCCCAATCTATTATTGTGTCTAAATCTTTTTGTAGAAGTTCTTCATCGATCACAGTTTTTATTTTCCGATATATTACGCAGTCGTCAGCAAAAAGACGCACCTGAGAATTAATGCCTGAAGCTAAGTCATTTACGTAGACTAGAAATAATAAGGGACCAATAACGGAACCCTGTGGCACACCCGATTTAGCTTTCGCAACTGAGGATAATTCGTTCCCTACTTTAACCATTTGCTGTCGGTCTCGTAAAAATTCTCTAATCCATAAAACTACTCGTCTATCAATCCCAATTTTGGACATTTTTTGTAACAATATGTCATGAGGTACAAGATCGAAAGCCTTTGCAAAATCTATGATGACCGCATCCACTCTTCCTCCTCTGTCAACCTCATCGACAATGTCCTGGTACAAGGAAACGACTTGGCTCTCACATGAGTAACCTTCTCGGAATCCATGTTGCCCCTTGAAAAACCAGCCGTTATTATCAAGCTCCTTACGGATGTACTCTACAATAAGGTGCTCCATCAGCTTACAAACAACCGACGTAAGACTTATCGGTCTATAATTATTCACGTCACTTTTACTACCCCCTTTATGAATTGGGACAACTATAGCCTTCCTCCAGTCACACGGTATACTGGAATTGTTTATTGAAATATGGAATAACCTCATTAGGTATGGAATAATTGCCTCCCCTGATATTTTTATTATTTCTGCTGGAATACCGTCTATGCCACGTGATTTTCTATTTTGTAAATTATTTATCCGTTTCCTTAGGCTTTTGACTAGTATTTGGAATAAATTTCCCTCATTCTGTTCAATATCTACGTTACAATGACCCTTATTTGTGTTAAAAATTGAACTGAAGTGTGAATTTAGTAGTTCAGCCTTATCTATATCCCCCGTGACAAGAACGTCATTATGTTGCAAAGGTAGTATACCCGTTTGATTCCCTTTACGCCTATTAACATAACTGAAAAAATTTTTCCAGCTGCTATTACTATCAGATAAGATAGTTTCCATGAAATTTCGATGGGCCAATTTCTTTTCATTTTCAAGAGCCTTAGAAATAGACTTGAAATAATTGTAATTTTCCTGACTATAATTCCTAATTCTGTATGCGCGCCTAACCCGTTTCTTTAAGTAAATTATTCTTTTAGTGTAATATTCTGGATCCCCGTTAGTCCCAATAAATTTACGAGGGACGTACCTATGCATGGCTTCCAGTAATATGCCCTTAAAATATTCCCAGATTTCGTCAATATTTCCGCCCTGCATGAGGAAAGAGCCATGTTTTTCCTTAAGGAAGGATTGGAGATTAGGTACATCTGCTTTAGAGAATTGCCAGCTTGCTTTCCGGGGATTTCCTGGAAGCTTATTCTCTTGAAACTCAATTTCTATTAATATTCCATTGTGGTCACTTATTCCTGTACAGATTTCCCAAGATCGCACACATTCTGGCGGACGAACCAAATATACGTCTAGTAAATTATTACCCCTAGTTGGTTTTTTGATTATTTGTGTTAGCCCATTAGTCCAAACTAAGTTGTTGACAAGTATGTTTTATTTAAGAAAATGAAATTCCCTGCATCTTATTATTGGAGAAGAGAAGCTTACTATACAAGTCTATCAACTTTGTGTTAAAGTATATTATTGAATAATTTACTGAAATATTCATATGTACACGAAAATTGTCAATAGTGAATATATAATAGAATGTTAAATATTCATTTTCAATTATGGGTGACACACTATAATTAGAATTATGAAAACGCTCCATTTCACTTCACGTTATGGTTTCACAAACCGGATAAATATTATACGTATCGACGATGCCATTGGATGATTACGTTTTGTGTCTCAAATTTGTTAATTTCCTTCTTAATTCTCCCTGAAACCTATACAATGAATCTAAATTATAAATTAGCGCATATGTGTTACAGCAAACATTTACAGATATAATTAGTAATGAGTGTCCGTTTAACACAGGAAATAAATATTTTTAATTAATAAAAAACTATTATTCGTAGAATTTCATTTATAACTTTTCGACCAGTAGCTCAACATAGGACAATACCAAGTAAAATGAATTTATATTTAAGGTCCTCAATACATAAAAAATTGTTAAGATTTTTCTTACACCGAGGCAGTCAGAACTTTCTTAGAAAGTAAGGATCAAAATATTGGTTGCCGCTTAAAGGTTAACATTAGTGTAAAAAATGTGTGTGATAAGTTGTGGGAAGCCTAAGCTTTACTGATTATATTGTGCCATTAGGGAAGTGAGAACAAGACATGGAAACCGCAATAAATGGCATGAACGTGATCCTGGAAGAAGAGGACAGCATGAGGATTAATAGAAGGAAAACCAATGTGATGGAGTGTAGCATGGGAAATGTGGAATAACAAATCGTGTTTGATTGGGAAAGGATATTTTGAAGGAAGTTAATGATTTCAGCTACTAGGGAAGCGTAATAACTAGGGATGGTAGAAGTATGGTAGACATAAAGAGTTGGATAGCACAAACAAAGAAGGTTTCCGCAAAAAAAGAGGAATTTACGTACGGCTAATATAAGTATGAATATTAGGAAACGATTACTAAAAATGTTCGTATAAAGTGTGGCGTTATATGGTTGCGAAACGTGAACAGTAAGAGTTTCAGAAAAGAAAAGAATAGAAACCCTCGAAATGTGGCGCTATGAAAGAATACTGAAAATCAGATGGGTGGATAGAGTAAGTAACCAGGAAAATATAAGTATAATAAGAGAAGGATAACAATATGGAGGACTTTGACCAAGAGAAGGAATGGATTAATAGATTGAGACAAGAGTGTTTTGTAAAATTAGCATTAGAGGGTAGTGTGTGGGGTAAGAACAGAAGAGGGAGTGGAGGATGGAATACGCTAAGGCGACTAGGGAAGATGTGGCCATTTTATAGAAATCTAAAGACTAGCGCAGGATAGGTTAGTATGGAGGGTTGCATAAAACTAATGTAACAAGCGAATACCACAACACACAAAACAGATGAAGTACTAAATATTTATAGCTTGAATCGTAGCACGTTAGGAGTATAAGAACGCCCTCTATGTAGAAGAACCATCACAGTTTGCGGAACGCAAGCGACTGTAAATGGAGGAGAATAAAACTTTACACTCCTTGAACGCATGGAGAATTTCGATATTTAGCATATTTAAAGTTCATATAGAGAAGGAGTGAAGGATGATAATATTTATGCATAATATGTGTTCTAAATTCATTAAATTATAAATAACATTCATTGTTTACGTACTTAATAAATGACAAACACGTAAATGTATCTTGTCAAACAGTAGCAATGAGTAAAGATATAGCTGAAGGATTATGAAATGAAAATTGAAAAAAGTCAATATGTTGTACTTTTATGCTTCATACATTACTGAAAAATAGATTGCCTATTATTTACTATTGGTAGTTTCAAAAAAGTGACGGGTCGGATTGAGTGACAAAGAAGAAGGAATATCTATTTGCGTACACATAATAATAAACCAAATGAAAATTTAAATAGTATACAAATTGATAAAATTAGTTTGAGAGATGCGCATGTCTTTCCAAGAATTTATATTTTTCGATTGTAGATTTATGGATTTAAAATGCTGATTTTTAAATGATGTTCAAATTTAAAAATGTAATCAATTACGGCCAACTTACGACGAACCAAATGAATACTAGTAAGATTTAAATGTATGAGATGTACGTTTTCAAAATTTATGTAAGCTTTTAAAAAATTTCTAGAAACATATTTGTATATCATGGCTTATATTGTATTTCATTGTATGATTATAGCCTATGAAGTCCGAAAGCTTCTTTAGTTTATGGCGGAAGTTAAATAAAGAAATTTAGTTGAAGAATAAGAACCCTTAGCTGAAAACCAACCTTTTTATTTTTAAGATTTCATTTAATTCTTATTATACCCAGTTTTGAATTTCTCGTGATTCTGTGTTTAGTTATAACAAAAATAAATATTTTCTTTTTCTACCATGATTATTTTTTCTAAAAATTGTTAATTCATATTTATAAATTGGTAAAGCTGGAATTAATATTTAATTCAATAAAAATGATTTAAATTAAATTGAATTCGACCATTATGCAATTAATCACGTGTTCGTTAGTGTTGTTAAAACTTCAGCCTGGATTGCACAGCATTCTACCAATGTAAAACAGTATTTCTTTTACTCCGGGCTCTTATACGGCAGGTTAAACGATTTCTTTCGATGGAGAATCCTGGTAATGAGGCCGTTTGGTATTCAGGCCGCCTGCCTTTAACACTGCCTCGTGAATTCTCCTTTAAATTAAGAGATACAGAGAACCGCGGCGATTTCTTGCGCCTCTCTCAATTTAGATTTATTTGCGGAATGGCCTGTGGAGGCAGAGGAACTCGGCTCCTTCAAACCTAAACCTCACGCTGGATTTATTATTACTGACAATTTTAACGAGCAGCTTGGTTTGACATAATACGGTTCTGCTTGGCAGAGATTTTCTAAGGAAATGTATTTAAAGTAAATTAAAGCACTTCTGTAAATATTCAGTATTGAGATACGTGTTGTATGAAAATTCCTTGTGAAATGTAGAACTTACAGCTTCCTTCCCTTGCCATGTAGCTAACATTTTCCTTAGCGAAACCCCGATATACTGCGGGATCCCGGGGACATTTTACACTCGAAATATAAACCACCCGCTGTTTAACGAAAATTCTATTCTAAATTTCCTTTAAATGTTAATTAACCGTGAACTTAACGTAAATATATCAGCTTTAATGATTTCAATGACGTGTGTTTTAAAATGACTTCGGGGCTCACCTGACGCCGTTGGGAATGCCTCGTACTCTCTTTGATTTTTTCAAATTTCTTACATGCCGAGGCCCCTTCTTCTACTTTAAAAGGGTGACGGTACTGGGGTCGAAGACCTTGGGCATACTGTAAAAGTTGTCATATGATCCCATTGGAACAATTGGCCAACTGCCTAGTAAAACTTGTGGAGATACTGGGAAGGGTATTCTGCAGTTAATATTATTTTTAATATCATTCAAAACAATATGGATTTATCAAAATTTACGGCCCTTTTGTATTAGACCAATTGGTCAACTGCCTCATAAAACTTGTGCAGACGCGGGGAAGGAAATGCTGAAGTTTTTCTGTGAGATCAAGTTTATAGTGCAAATTTTTCCCCTAGTTCTTGAAGTAATATTCAGATTAATTAAGTTATTTCTGTGTAATGTTAGTAATAGTTTGTACTCTAATCTTGTGTAACGCTTGCCACGCGGTTCTAGTGCAGCCATGTGAGTTTTGTCGTTTGCAAAGAAATGTGCAAATAACTGGACCTTTTCTGAAGTAAGAAATTCGTGACAAAAGAAAGGGTTTAATTGAGAGCCGTGGGCCATTATTAGAATTGAAACAATGATGATGAAAAAGCAGAATTAATGAAGAGAAAAGTTAGAGGAGGCAGAACAGTTAGGGGAGTGGGTTGATTAGTTCAGTCATAAAAGGAATTCATTCAATCCACGCGGTCACGTAGACAACTACATCAATCGACGCCGACATTATACAGGAATGCAGTTAGAGACGACGGATTATCTGTACTTGTTAATCAAAGACTAACGCGGATTAAATTCAAATTGAAAACTTTTTGGTCATTTTGATTAACTATTATCAATTTGATTGCGGAACCCTTGTCCCAATAAATAATTTGTGTGAGGTCACCTATTGAACCCCGAATTTTAGATAAATAATCAAGTTTAACTTGCGATAAAACAATAAACAATTTATGTAAATTCAATTTTATACAAGTGTTCTTCTGCAATAGGGCTTCAATATTAGACATGATATATAAATAAGTAAAACATAATTTTTTTGTAAAAGGATTAAATTTAAGAGTAAATTACATGACATTAGATGTTCAACTTCTATTATTCATTTAATCGAAAGGTTGAACACGTGTCCAAATTTGGAATGTGTCATGCAAGATGTTCGTGGTCGACTCGATAGGCCCAGGCCCTGAATGGGCTGTTGAGCCAAAGAAGTAAAATAAGATTTATTCCTCTGCTGGGGATAAGGACAAATTTATATTAATTACATATGAGAATTGGATTACACGTGCATAAGTATAGTAGTAGTAATATAAGTAATTATAAAAGTATATATTTTAAAATACATTAATTAGAATCATTGTTAAAATGTCATTAATCCAATGATTGCTATATTTGTCAATAACAGAGATTACATCACATTATAAAGAAGATAAATTATAGAAGTAAAAATGCTTATGTGAATAGTAAGGATAACAATAATTATTCACCTCAGAAATACTACACATAGCAATTAAAATTTTTCACTTCTAATTGTTAGAGGAAGACAATTAAATAGATTTATTCTTTAATAATGTATACTTTTTTACAAAGTAAGAGATGAAGTTTATCTACTCGTAACATAGTGTGGCGTCTGCTATTAGGATCATGTACTTTCCCGTTGGTAAGATATAAACTTACTGTAGAATGTATTTACTAGTGAACTATAAAATTTCAAGAGCTACAACTTCCTCCTTAATTTTTTGATTGGAGACTGAGGGTCAAGTGATTCGCCATGCACCTCATGGTGGGATGGTTGAACGACTTGACCCAGAAAGAAAGATGGATGGGAGAAATTTCGGGATTTGGGCATTGACATTTGAAGAAGGAAGATGGATGTATGGATTACTGCAATAATGTAAAAATTGTACTGGACCTTGAAGCGGGAAAAATAAATATTATAAAATTATAAAAATAAATGTCTATAATCTCTAGCAGTGTGTGTTACTGTATCTCACGATTCTTCAGAATAGTGGCAATATATAAAAGTAGAGAGAAGAAATCGCTACATAATATAATAACTTTAAAAGATAATTGATAATAATTTTAATAGAATAAATACTAATCTTATTATTCACTAGTTTACACGTATACACAAGACACCCACGAACACTTATTTCACCACAGAAAACTGACAGTATAATTACTCATTTTTCACAAAAGCGCATTCATAAACACGAAACACAATTAACGCTGCTACATTCGTCAGGAAACGTTTCTCTCGGCAAAGACGCCAGAAGAAAGACAAAAAATATAAGTTTCTGAAAATCATTTAGCCTTTGATATTTTTAGTATTTTTGTGGGGAATCGTAGTACAAACCAATTGTATACACTTCGATTACGGAGTTCATTAACTGAGTAGTACGCACCAGATAATAGTATATTTTTTAATTTAGTAATACAGTTTCTAATACTATTTTATGTTTTTACATCCGTAGGTAGACTGTTTAAAAGTTTAATTCCGAAATAATTAAGTTTGAGTTACTGCAGCTATCATCTGTGGTTCAGTATAATTATTATAAAAAAAATTCCCAGGAAAATTTTCTACAGTAACTGTGTATAGATGACACAGATTATAGTGAAGTCACCTTACAGTTCTGCTTGCTCGGAAAAATAACTTATAAATTCTCTTTCCGACTTACATATTTTATGCAGCAGCGTGTTGGCAGAAATACTGCGGAGATTGTTTGTTTTTCTTCTCAAGTAAGTAACGTGGAATACATAATTAGGTTAACGCCTGTCGTAACTCTATAAAATTTAATAATAAAACATTTTCCGTTCTAATACACGGTAAATAATTATAAACTTTGATCGAAAAGGTTTTCAAAGCTTTCTGTACATATTACAAATAATGTATTTTGTAAAACAAAAACAGTAGGACGTTTTGATCCATACGAGACAGCTATGTAATGTATTAGCATTAAAATTGTTTCCGATCAAATGAGCCTCTAGTCAATACTGCTCATTGCTATTAATGATGAGTAGTCTTGATTGTTTGTATGGTTTATTTATTTATTATTATTATTATTCATATAAAAGCTTTCATCGTATTTATTTTCAGTTGATTCAATAATGATACAGTATGTACATTAAATAGTCAATACAAAATTAAAATAATGCACATAATTAACATTTTGGCATGTGGGGTAGATTAATATAGGGTCTATTTACACGGTGATGTAGCTCTTTCTCAAAAAATGAAGAATGGGAGGAAATAAAATATTTGAGTCTCTGTCTGTGAACCTCGAGGCCTCAGTCTATGTGTCTGTGTGTCTGCGGAGGTAGTGAACTTCTATTTTCCAGTGAAGTTACTAAAAGTTCCATATGAAAGGAAGTTGGCAGAAGGGCCGATGTGAGAGCCTACAAGTGCGGAAATTCTCACCGTGAGTGAGCTCAAAGTGTAACTAGTTTGTGTGCGGGCGCTAGGTTTATGTATTTTAGGTTTGACGAGAGCTATTATTAATGTTGAAGATGAAGATATTGGTGGGGCTCATGGTAGGACAACCATTAACAACGTAGGTAAACGTTATTCAAAACTGAATAGAGAGAAACTATTTCTGTTCCTATCAAATGTACAAAAATAATTTTTAAAAAACCTAATAGTCTAATTCTCATTACTCTAATCCGAAAATATACTTCTGTCATACGAAGACCACTATTAGTGATATATTTAAATATTATTTATAAATGAGTGCGTCAATATTATTCTGTTAAAATGTAATACAATTGACAGATTCTGACAATTGATTTTGGATACGCTGATGACTATAATTTTACACTCCACAACCATAACTTTATGAAGAAGTAGCTGAGAACTGAAAAATTCTTCTAGAATAATATTTTGATTAACAATTCTATTTCAATTGACTACTGTCACAATTAGATTTGTGTACTGAGGATTGTATAACAATTTACTCGCGTAAAATAGAACGCATATAAATTAATTATGATTAATAACGTTTAAAAATGATATCAATGATTCCAACGAATAATTTTTAACTCCTACACACGCACACAGCAGTTAAGCCGTAAATAAGTCGTAAATATAATATCAGCAATTATGCTTGTGTGTTGCGGATTGCATATCAATAAATATAAATACAATTTTGAGAGTAACAAATCAATAATAATTATTTTATTCACTTTTTCGAATGTTAATGTAAAATAATCAAATTTTATTTAGTTTTATCTAAAGAATATTCAGTAATCTGTTAATATCTTGTCTAGTTTAGAGCAAGTGGAAACCAAACGTTTGCATCCAAACGTCAATCACGCGTCTGATATACAGCAATATTGTGAATCTTCTGCAAGTTGGAACCTTCAATAAAAGTAAATATTAACATTATTCTAATCAAAAATTTAAAATTATTTTTACTTTAATAGAACGTGGTATAATATCATACAATATCTAAGTAATGTGGATAGAATCTAATTGTGTAGGCAGTAGGGGTCAGAATAAAGAAGTCAATAATTGTATGAAGTAATAGTGATTTCATGAGAAATTACAAGAACAGAACGTTACAAAATTTATGAATGTGATATTTTTGTGAAGCAAATGGCATAGACGTAGTGAAACGTATAAAGTCCCCAAAAATTGCAGTTATCATTCATCATAATTATATTCAAGTATAAATTGCCCAAAAAAACAGGTATGTGTCAAAATTACAAAAAATATTAATATGTCCATCATTTTAAAATAATGTAGGGAAATGGGAAAGAAAACTCTTAAAGAAGAGTCATAATAATGGAATTATTTGAGTTGATATTATATTTATTGTATGTGTATTAAGGGTGTGCCAGAAGTAAGTGCACAAATTTTGCCAGAGACATTTCGTTACTACGCAATTTGCGAAAGGAAAAGTGATAAACTAAATACGAAAAGAGCGCCTCGCATCTCTCACATACCGTCACACAAATACATGAATTTATTTTATTATTTCATAGACAAAAAATTACGTATTTTTCTATTCATTAATGGAAGTCTCTTAAAATGACATAAAAATTGATTGTGCAGACGTTCCACCGGGGTCCTTCCTCGCGTACAGGTACAGCACGGCCAGTTTCTCTTAATCGACGAAACACTTTCATACGTTGTGCATTTAGTAATCTTTATAACGACAATCATATTTTCTCCTAGTTCAGGCTTATTTCCTGAAGCTTCCCCGTTCACAAATAGAATGTTAGCCTACTTCGCGGGTTGCAGGAGTCGAGATTTTGGAAAATTATTTCTCAGTTTATTTTTTCAAATGACAATAATGCAACAGGGAAACCCTTTATCTCATTAACGTTTGTGCACATACTTCGGTTACACCCTTAGGACGTAAATTCCCAATCCTTCGCAATCATATATTGTTAAAATGTTTCTTCAGTGAAAACAATGGTCAGAATTATTTTGCGGGACAGTTTTATATTCATATAGGCAATGCCAAATTGCCTCTAACTCCTAATATGTAATTAATTTTGACTAACAATATGTAAAGAAAGAAAGTAATAACATTAAAATATTATAAAATAACATTTAAATATTATAAATTATGATTTTTGATCAGCACATAAACGTATGATTAATAGAAATATATATTTAAAACATGGCATCAATACGTAGTTGTGACAGTTCAATCTCATGCATACACGTTGCTAATATCCTAACGTGATACCATCAACCGACTTATCCTTGTGTTCTACGGATTTATATATGCATATTTTATTCCTTCCAAGAACTTCGCGAAACACTTCCTCGAGTGTTACTCTGAATAATCTACATAATATCCAGTTTCTTGTTCTGAGCCACCTGCCGATCGAAATTCAGTGACGTCACCGTGCACTAGAGTAGGCCTAAAACAGGGAAGTCGGCCATATATGGAGCAAATTTGGTTACGGCGTTATAATTTCAAAATGGATGAGTGATATTAAAAATATAAACACATGGAAGGTCAGTTATAAATATTACGAACGGCTTTTTAAATTCAATGGTTCGCTAAGTTTTTTTTCACTTAGAAACTCCTTTCTGTTGTAGTTGTGGTATACAGTGTTAGGACTAGTCTGATGGTACCCTCCATGCTAGCCAATCTTGCGCAAGCCTTTACATTTCCTCATACCTAGCACAGCCAACGTCCTCCCTAATCTGATTCGCGTCTTCTTCCCTCTAATGCAAGCCATTCATATCTCAAAACGTGGCCTATTAATCTATCGCTTCTCTTGGTCAGTGTACGTCTTTCTAACATACCAAAAATTTCACGGAAGCACGGGAGATACAGAACTCGATTTTCCCCATCTATATTGGAAAACAAATTAAAAATAATATTTAAGGGTGATAAAAACTATAGGTACGATTTTTTTTTGTCATTAAGAGTTGATATATTCTCAACAGTATCAACGTCTAGTACCTAATCTAATTGTTTTAGGTGGAAGTTAACGTGCCGATAATGTAACGCGTCTTCCCATGCCTATCCATCAAGTGAAAGGCTTCTTCAATCTCTAAACTCTACGCAGAAAACTTGTTTGTTTCTAATTTAGAAAATCTATGCAGGTCAATCTATCCCACATGTTCTACAGAGAGCGAGTTTCTCAGGGTGAGAATATAGCTGGAAAATTAATTCAATTTCACAATTTCAAGTGAGTATTAAAGAATCCTCTCTTGATGACTCTGGGCAAAGGCGATCGCTGGACCTATTTTGGTGAAAGAATGTGTCATCCGTCGGTTGCGCACCGCATCAAAATAAGTTTTTAATGAACAAAGGCGTTAAACTGGCCGAAAGTTTGGGACCGAATGCGTGCACACTCGGGTGATCATGCACTTTAATAGCAAAGAGTGAAATCCTGGTGTGCCGAGTTTAAAGAAGGGCGGGAAAAAGTGAGTCACCGAAGACGCGCTGCCGCTCCAGTGTTACGCCTGGCAATGATGCAGCTGTTCACGAGCTCATTGAAAGACATCGTCGTTTCACCGAAGCAGAAATCAGTTAGGAAACGGGAATCAGTGTTGGAAATGTACACACCATCATCCCAGACAGCATTGCATTAGGAAAAATCTCGAAGTGATTACCCAAGAAAACAAAAGTGCGAGAGTTGAAGTTTTCAGACGCTTCTTGCTCGTTTTCAAAATGAAGGGCACGTTTTTCTGCAACGCATTGTGACTTGAAATGAAACTTGTGTTCACCAGTACAATCCAGAGTCAAAAAGGAGTTAAGAGAAAAGGGGGTCCAGGATCATCAAGAGCCTTAACTCGCTTGTCGGACGGGAATGTGATGTCAGCTGCGTTTTGGGATTCTCAAGGATCTTTTCTCTCGTTGATTTTCTTCATGACCGTTGCACAATAAACGCTAGCTACTTGACCAATTACGAGCTGCATTTAGGTCAAAAATGCGCCGTCAGCCCAATCGAGATGTCCTACTCCTGAATGACAATGCAAGACCCCACATTGCAGCCCTAACAACTCAAAAAATGGCTGAAACGCACTTGAAAACGCTTGACCACCCTCCGTACAGCCCTGACCTTTCATCATGCGATTTTCCTATGTTTGAGCCGCTCAAAGAGGCACTTGGAGACAGTTAGTGCGCAATTGGTTCATTCTTCGAAAACTGCTTCATAAATCTACCTGTTCGCATTCATAAGTAATACATTACTATGGAGGGGAACTATATACGAAAATAATTATAGAATGTGTTTTCTTCTTAAATGTAAAATAAATTTTCATTCAGAATGGCCCAATACTTTATAAATTGTGAAATTATGTACTGGGTTATTATATAAATTAAAGTGCTATAATCCCATCACTTCCTTCAATTTAAGTATTTTCTTTATTTTATATTATATTTGTAATAAAAATTAAAGGGGAATCAAATTAAATTTTTACGGTATATGTATTACGGTATATGCTCCTGAAAGAAGTTGTAATATAAAAAGAAATATTAAGCCTGTTTCTACGTATCAGCCATACTTGATTATTGTTATATGGTTATCTTCTCCAAATAAACAAACATATTTTTTATTTTAAATGTTCGTAAATAAATAACACACGAAGTAGAACATATTCAAAGAAACAGCTTTACTTTCTGGAAGTCGATTATTTTGGAAGGAAGCAGCGAAGCGTTGATCCTAACACGTCAGGTTCGCGAGGTCTTCGACAGCACGCAGGATCACTTATGAAAGGGGCAGATTTAAGCGCACATCAATCATGCTTTTGTGCGGACGGGGGAAGCCCGTGTCGACATCCGCAGCTGGCAGGAGATTACACCAGATAAACTCATTCCGAATTCGGAGATAGCTTTCATGTGCCTTGATAGTGGCTTGTCGAGAAGGAGACGCATACTCCAGGTATCACATGCAGATTGAATTTGCAGATTTCTTTTTTATATTTTTAACTAAGCGCGACAAGGATTGAATGAAAGTTCCGCGGCGTTTGGAAATTTTATTTGCCGCCGACGGGATGTTGCTGTATAACACTGTGCGATCAGCGAATGCAAAACGTCTTTTCCGCCGTGAACCAAGCAATCATTTTATTTTAACTGAGTTTCTATTTATAAATACAACTTTAATTTCAACATTTCGTGATCTGTGAAATCTAGGCCTGTGGAATTACTATTGCATTAATATATTTGGCATAAATAATGTCAGTATTTTCACTAAACAAGAAACAGAAACTATCGCATTTTAATAAAAGGAATACGACCAACAACATTATGAAACATAGGGACAGTTGCATCTCTTGCAGTTTGTTTACTTTACTTTGGTACAAAAAAGAAAGCTAAACTGTCTAAGTTTAATTCTCGATCACTATTTTTCCAAATATGTGATAAACAAACGTATTATACATTAATAAAACTTCGTATTGACAATACGTAACTGCCCATGTTTTGGAAGAAATGAATTTATGTAATTACTAATTTATGAAACAATGGATAATTAAATTGAAACAGAGATAATATTAAATTAAATACTGCAATGTCTTAAGGTTATGGAATCATCAGACTTGTCATAGTGTTGTACGAATTCATAAAAGTATATGTTTACAAAAATCTTCCCCGAGTGTTACTCAAAATAATCACCACTTTTTTTAAACTCAGTTTTTATTAGTACATAAAAATTTAATATAATATAAAAAATTGCTAAAACAATTTTCCGGAACTGTGATATTTATGCAAATGCAATTACTATTGTATCAATTAATCTTTCTAAGAAAATTTTTTGTACAACACAAATATTTTATAAAATTTTGGAGTGTAGAAAGAAGGTAAATTTTTCAGTGGAAAGGTTTCATTTAAGTTTTTTCAAATTTTCTAGATTCGGTAACTTCATTATTCATACTAAATTTATTTATTTATTTGTCAGTAAGCTATTGTTTATATCTTTATATTTAGTTAATTATTTCTGAATACAACTGAAGAAGTCCCTAAAGTTAGGGATGAAAGGTTTTACTATGATCAATTGAATTTTTTTATTAATTTCTGGTTTTGGCTAATGTACTGTAATAAATTTTAGCGAGTACAATCAAAGTAATTATGTTTACACTAAAATGTTTAATACAAACTATGAAGTAAAATATTTTTCGAATTTAGTCTAATAATAATTTTCATCAGAACTCATCCTAAAATACAACATTTTTGGGTACTACTCCAGTAGCAATAATAAATCAATTTTGAGGTATATCACCCTTGAGGGCACAAAAAGTTATCAATAGGGGAAAATTGGTGACTTTAAATAAACTAATTAGAACTGTTCAGAATGCCCATGTGACACTAAACGTTAACGGTATTAATGTCTCATAGAAGTTACAATTTATTTAAGACTAGCTGGAGACTCGAGTCTTTATTTAATTCTTCGTCAACACATGACTAAACCAGCATCTAAATCGTCAAAATATGCAGCTCAAATATACTCTTAGCATCCGGAGAGAGTCAACAATACTCCGAGTACAATAGCAGTACTAAAAATATTGTCTGTACTTAAATGAATAAAACACTTTATGAGAGGACAAAAATACTCACGGTACATTGAAGAAATAAAAATTTCCATCAGTAACTTAAGAGAGTGAAAAGTATTTTGAGTAACCTAAAAAAATAAAAAATACTCATGGTTCCTTAAGAAATGCAAAATAACCTCCAGTATTTTAAGATAGATAATAATTATATTTGGTATCCTAAGACAGCACAAGATTCTGTAGGAGCTAGGGGATATTTTACCCACCAAGTGTTCAAACTGGACTGTAAGTGACATATGAACAAAGTTAGATTGCAATTACTCCAATTGCAACATATCTTAATTTATTTCCGTCCCTCCTCTCATAATCATTAAAACTAAACTTAACGCTAATTTTAATGGCACAATGAAACGAAACGAATTACATAAAGTCGGAACATACGTCATTCTACGACAATTTCATTTTATAGACTTCCATCCCATTCCACTCCCACCCACAACTAATTTCAGTTGCATATTTATTTACAGAATTTAAGTTTGCGAATTCTGTAACCCCGAAATAGACAGAAATCGCGGTTGACGTCGCCTTATTGACATTCATCTTTTCCACCCCAACCCTCGGGCTGAATTACGAATAAGTGAACACAATGACTGTCATATATCCGATTTTGACAAAACCCTCACCCATGGATTACTCCCCTCCCCAGCGCAATGGGATTTAAATCATACACAAAAAACATCTGTGTGAATACTATTACAATACATGAGCCTAAAAATACTTTTTCGACTCAAATTTCAGCCTTTTTATGAATATTTTAAAATTTCAATACATACCGTCCCCTCTCCTACAGTTAGTGATCGCCGTTTCTTATTTCTAGAGCGTTTTCTTTTGCATCGCGATGAACATGTAAACAGAATTTTAACATTGTACACGAAACTTTGTTTTTCCTCTTCGATCAATGTCAATGCATATCGTAGTTTTAATTCCTTGTGTTTGACACCAATTCTAATTGTTTTCTTATTATTGTGTTATATGCTCCTCCACCATCTCCCTTACATGCTGAATGGGGTTGAAATTATACACAAACAATGAAGGGGTAAACAGCATCAAAGTAATTGAAGCGTAATAATTATTTATAACATAATTAGCCTGTTTTGTAGTACATTTATAACAGACCTTATTTTTACAAACGTACAAAATTGTGTTACAATAATTCTTCTGTTATTTTTTATTTCAGTTATACTAAAACCTAGGGATAGGATTAGAGGATTATAGGGTGAAAGAGGGTAGGAGGATGAAGGGGAAATGCTGTTAGATCACAGCTGGATGATATAGAAGGGAAGAAAGAACGTGCACTCTAATATGAAGGGAGAGGAAAACTATGGTAAGTAGTAGCAGGTCAGCCTTCAGCCTATTCTTGTCTCCTGGGCTTCCCTTTGGAGGCAGGAGACAGCCTTTCAATGTTTTACATTCTCCTCCCTTCCTGCGTCTCCACTTCTCTAGCACAAGTTGTACTTCTAGCTCCGGAATTCCGGTTCCCCTCATTTTCCGGCGTCCAGGAGATGAAGGTTTAAGCGGGCTTCGTCATGTCTATTATTTTTAACCTATCCCGTCAGTTTGATGTGCAATTGTCGGGAATTTTGTTCTAGTCTGTTACATGTTCAATATTTTTCTCCGCTTCCTGGGATTACCGGTCCGGCAGGGTGGATTGATCTGTCTGTCATAACATCTTTGAGGGACCCAAAAAGAAATTTCGAATTGTTTGAAGCAGTTACAGCCGTCTCTATTCGCTTTTCAGACAATATCAATTCTGAATTTTGTTTTATATCTATGGAGTTTCATCTACGGTGGTGTGAAATTCTACATTTGGCTGCTACAGAGATAATTTGCAATTATATCTTCCTAGCTCAATTCGGAATATCTAGTTAATTATATTTACTAACACTAAAGCGTAAAATATTTATTCAAGCAAATTATATAGCTATTTATTTGAATTAAACTTAAAGTGTTATCGAGGGGCTAAATTGCAACTTAATATTGTACGGAGATCTCTGTATACACATCCCTCTTAGATGTTGGAGTTCAATATAAGAAACAGTTTGAATATAAAACTTAAATTCAGCGATTCCTATAACCCCAGATTCTACACTAATCCCAATAGTTTCCATGTTTTTATGTGATCACTTCGGTCCCCACCCCTATGAATACTCTATGGTTGAAATTATACAGAAATAGTGTCGGGGGAAAGACGATCACAGTTCTTGACTCCGAATAATATTTATTAGACTATATTGTCACCCCACCTCCTAGTGTGGTATCAGTGTCTTACCACCACAGAGCTAGTTTTTGCACCGAATGAAATGCAAATTGATACACTTGTTTCACTTGTACGTGGGATTTATTTTTATCCCCTTTCACCGCCGTCTTAGGTGCTGAACTGACACTTTTATCGCATGTTGAAAGTCAGAATGAATTCAGTTACTCCCATAATCCCGGTTTCAACAGAAATTTCGATTGTTTCCCTTTTTATATTCATGTGGCTACCATCTCTATGCATATTCCCATATCCCTGCTAAAAGGGGGTGAAATTCTATACAGTTAGTGTCAATGGAAACACTCTCAAAGTAATTGACCCCGATAAATATTTATTCGCCAACCTCCTGTCGTCTAGTGGCGAGCCTCGCTGCCTCACAACCCAGAAGTCCCGGGTTTGAATCCTGGAATGGGATTGGATGTTTGTGCCGTCACGGTCACTCAAACCGGGATTGAAACTGCCAGAGAATCGGTACGCTGTTCACGTATCACTCCAAATTTGGAATGTGTCATAGAAGATGACAGTCCGCAGTCGACATTTATACAAATTTAAAATTTACACTTCCTTCAACCCTCTTACATGTGGGACAGTAGTCATATTTTATCATCACAGTTTGTTACTTTTCGTCGCGGAGAACATTAAAAAGAAAACTTCATCGAAATTTTTCCATCATTTAATGAGAGTACGCGGAACATTCTTCTATCCCCTTACATCTTCAAGTCAGGAGTGAACGTCTACGCAAATCGCAAATTAAATGTCAGAATGTTTTACAGCTCTAGAGACTCAACACGAAACGCGATTGTTTCTACCTATTTTCATGTGATGGTTTACGGCCTCCCTCAAGCACCCCCTTATAAATTCACCTCTCCCATTCCAAAAGGGGCTGAGATTATAGTGACAGAGAAAACACTGTCAAAGTCATATTCGCAAAAATTATTTATTCGACGGAAATATCGGCCTGTCTTTGCATATTAACAAATTTTCACCCCTTGTGTGGCAACTTTATCCTGCGTACTAACCCTTGGACTTTTCAATTTCCCGTGCATAGTGGCGGTAGTCCTGTCTTGTTGTTGTGGTATTCAGTCCTAAGACTAGTCTGATGCAACCCTCCATGCTAACTCATCCTACGTAAGCCTTTTATATCCTCGTAGCTAGCACAACCAACATCCTCCCTAATCTGCTTAAGGAATTCTATCTTTTGCCTCCCTCTTCTGTCCTTACTCCACATACTTGTCTCTAATGCTAATTTTACAAGACCCTCGTGCCTTAAAACGTGGTCTATTAATCTATCACTTCTCTTCGCCAAAGTCATCTATATTGTTCACTTTTCCCCTCTTATGTTTATAACATCCTCGTTACTTACTCTATCCACCCATCTGATTTTCAGCATTCGCCTATAGCACCACATTTCAAAGTCTTCTATTTTTTCCCTTTCCGGAGCTCCTATCGTTTACGTTTCGCACCCATATAACGCCACGCTCCATACGAACAATTTTAGTAACGATTTCCTAATATTCACACTTATATTACCCGTAAGTAAATACGTCTTTTTCGCGAAAGCCTTCTTTGCCTCTGCTATCCTACTCTTTATGACTACTATACTTGTACAATTCCTAGTTATTAAAATTCCCCTAGTAGCAGAATTCCTTAACTCCCGTAAAAATATCCCTTCCCAATCTAAAACCCTTTGTTATTCCACTGTTTCCCAAACTACACTCCATTGTCTTGGTTTTTCCCTCTATTAATCCTTATATTGAACTCTTTCTCCAGGAGTCCGTTCATACGATTTATTATGGTCTCTAAGTCTTCTTCTGATTCCCCTAATACTACAATATCGTCGAGAAAGCATAAGATTTTTATTTTGTCTCATTGCTGTATGATTCTTTTTTCATATTCCATTTTAACATTCTTCGTGTCTTATCCCGACATAACTGATTTCCGCGTCGCGAAGAACACGATTACGAAACTTAGTCGAAATTGGTACACGATTAGAATTTTATACGGAAGATACATTCATTAATACATATTAAATTTTATTATAGGGATAAAATAGAGATTCGTCGAAATGTGTGGTATCACAGAAATCAAAATCTAATTTATCCTCCCCATTTTCCGTTGATTTAATTGCTTCGTATTCACACTCAGCCTCTTCGACGGCTTTATATTTAACGAAGACCTAAATATCTTGTCGGTAGTGATTCAACAGACTCGTTAATCGTTTGGAAATTTGATTAATCCTTTCTCATTCCGTCTTCTAACGATTTGTATGCTGTTTGACTTAACCCTGTATAGGAGTGTGAATTTGGCGTTGATTAAAATCATGATTTAAAATTTTTCACTTGGTACATTTTATTAATAAACGTTTCTCACCCCAAATTCCTCCATTCAGATGAGAGTTTAATTTAGACATTAAGTTCATTCTCGGCTACCTACAAAACTATTAATTTGAAATTAATGTCAGGAACTTACGCATTTTTAACCACCTCATGATCCCCACCCACTTGAATTAACGGATTGTCTTAACCGAACAGTATTTAATATGAATCATCTTTGCACCACAGTTGACTGAAAAATGATATTTAGATTATGTAAACATATTACTGTTCGACACATAAATGTAATATAGCTCTAGGGTTTTTACATATATAAAACACATTTTTCTCATTTCTGCCGTGCATTCATATAGGTCTATGTTGTAGAACACCGGGAATTTATAGACGAATTAACTCTGCCGTAGATTAATTCATGAGGTTTTATTGATTGTTCGCAGAAAATGTCATTAAATTAAAATACGTTTTATTAACCGAGCACTGATAATTACGTTTCGTTAGGTCGTGGTTGAGTTCTATTATTACTCCTTGGTGTATATTTTCTCTTTCCCTAATTCCCTCTTTACGTACACGTTATGATTTTATTTAATTACTGGTCAGTTTATCACTCTTTGGTGTATATTTTCTCTTTTCTAATTCCCTATTTACGTACACGTTATGATTTTATTTAATTACTGGTCAGTTTAATCTTTGGTTTCCTCAATTGGTGTGAACATCCTTTTCTCTTTCCTTTGCCCTCAGCAAAAATATTTTTAGACAAAGGACTGCGCCTGTAAGGTTTCAAGTTTTATGACTGTGTCTGTCTGCCGAGGTGGCTTGCTAATATCCGGGTATCTGTTCTCAATTAATACATCGTACAGAATGCTTAATATTGTAAAATTAATTCAGATGAATATCTCGGCTGGTAATTAATTAGTATTTTTATGACTTACCCTTCGTTTTAACTGTCGTAACTTGATTCCAGAAAATAAGATTTGTTTTAGGTATATAGTACTAGTACAACATATATTGCTTGAAATTGGTATTTTAAAATATAACAGGAAAATTCTTCTTAGCCGGCTTTGTTTTTGTGAGGCAACTTTATCCTGCGTACTAACCCTCGGCCTTTTCAAATCTCTCCCCCAAGACCCAGTGTTTTCCTTAGAGCTGAGTGAAGGGAATATTGTGTTAAGGTTGGTCTGCATTGTAAACACAAGACACTCTCCTCGGTGTTGAAAAAATGTTTGCTGCGTAAAACCGAAGATCTGCGGACAGGTATAGTAAATACAAAGAAAAAATAAATCTTTAAAACATATGTATTACAGTTGTTCGCTACTGAATTAATGTTAAGGATTAAAAGAAACAATTAACAGTTTTGTTTGAATACAATCATTTCTAATCAAAACTATCTAATTGATGAATCCAATTACTACACAAAAGAATAATAGGCATTACGTCTTCAGAATATGGCTGCCCATTTTTAGGACATCAGTAATACTTGATTTATACGATCTTAATTCGGATTTAAAACCTTTCAATTTTATTCTATAACCATGTCGGCTTACACATCAATTTTAACGTCACATCTCAATCAGAAATTATTACGCTCTGATATTTGGTGAATTAATTGAACGCTAATTGAAAAATATGCTCATATTTTCAATACACAATTTTAAAATAAAAATGAAAACAATTTCGCGTGTTATGTTAATTTGTGAATAAACTCCCTTTCAAAGTTAACCATTTCAGTGAAGTAATTAGCTAAAAATTAATGAAAAATTTCATTAATGAAGCATTCGTTTGTACACAAATTTAAAGAATTTGTCAGTGAATATTTTCCCATATTTAATTAATGTATTTTGTCCGTAATATAAAACGATTTTAAATATCCTCTGCGCTATGAGTATAGCAATATCACATTTTTCGCATACTGAGTTTTTCAGTTGAAATGAGAAAATAAATCATTTTCGTTTCCTAATTATATAAAAAAATTAATAGATGGCATACATCGTTTCATATTTGTGATTAACGCAATAAGTTAAAATAAATATTTTTTAAATGTTTAATATACAGTGATCCTGAAACTTTCAAGTATGATTAATTAATTTATTACGACGGCGCTTTTTAATTTCGTTAATATTTACCGATTATGGTAACTTATAATAAAGTACAGGATCTCGAAATGGTATTTTTAATATTTAAATATATCTCAAATCATTACTGCAGTCAGCGAACTGAGTGCGCTTTTTCGTCAATCATAATCGCAAATAATTTACAGATGTACAACTAATGGTACACATATCGATAAGCTAGTACAGTTTGCAAGGAAACCACGAAACGGAGGAATATTTCCTTAAAAATCATGACAGAACTATCAAAAGATTAAATATTTTCCCTTTGCAATAAATAAACTTTGGTTATTTTAAAGTTGTTAACGGCTGTCTGATATAATAAAAGCGCGAAAGTTTTCAATAATGTAAACGAAATTTTAGTGTCCTATTACTACTGGACATATTCATATACAAAGCTAAGGAATTGGAAAAACTCCAGACTGAGGTAATTCACAGAATCGTCGAAACTCGTCCATCTGAAAAATAATTCATCTGAATAAACCTAAATTAAAGCATACTATTATAACCTCTGTCATAAATAAAATTTCAATACAGTTTGGAGCACTGTCATTGAGAGAATTAGTATGCGGCAGTGGTTCGATCAAAAGTTTTATCGATTGTTTAAGAACAGTCCAGGAATGCTTTACTTGATTTTGTATTTTTTCTCCTCCCAAAATATTTTTTAATCCATAAAAAAATCAGCGTTTCCTGGAAAAATAGAAAACAATAATTTTGACTGAAGGAACCAATTATAAATGGAATAAATTTCATAATAATATTTTCCAGTGTTTATTATAACTGACGTAGGTTTTGTCTAAAAAAAAGTGGTCGTTACCAAATAGAGAATTTTTTCAAAATAAATTTCACTCCATTTTTTAATTAAATATTTTGATAGTTATACTTCATATTCAAAAATCAATTGTCTGACATTAAGTATAATAAATAAAAATTGAGCCAATTTGTCAGCATAATTTTAATTTTTAAATGGGCAAAACTATTGCAGATGTAGATACTTTTATGTCAAGGACTGAGTCCGACAAATATTACGGCTGAAAATAAATATTAATTAAAATTATGTTGAGAAATTCGGGTGGATTTTTTTTATTTATTTCGTATAAATTTTATATCTCCGCAATCATCATCAATGAATTCTGTAAACCACGGAAGTTATATTTCAGGATAATATATAATGAGGTATAGATTTAACACTCCACGTTTTGAGACATGAGGGTCTTGTAAAATTAGCATAAGAGGGAAGAGTGTGGGAAAAGAGAAGGAGGAAGAGGACAGAATACGCTAAGCAGATTAGGGCGTATGTGGGATGTGGTAGTTATGTAAAAATGGGAAGACTTGCACAAATTAAATTAGCTTGGAGCAGGGTTTCCCAAATTCTTTCTGCTATGGAACATTTCGCAAAATCAGACCATTTAACGGAACCCTTCGCTTATATTTTACGTTGAGTAAGTTCTAAATGTCAAATTTTGTTTAAGAACTTAATTATTGTTTATTTATTATTTTTAAATATAATAATGTGATATAATATAAACATAAAAATATTAATAAATAAAGCACTTAATGACTTTGATGATTTTGGGTCCTTGAAATGCATATCGTGTTGATATGAGACAAAATATTTGTATGTTGAATTCTATTATCTGTTTTTTTTAAATATTCGTGTACTCTTCTGAGAACCTCGCCCAGGAATATCTGTATAATTGTTTCCAATGTGAGAATCACTGATTAAATAAATTAAATTGTCATAGTCACTGCTTTAGCTGTCACGGAAAATTGATTCTGATCCCAAGAATCGCTATTACTATTTTTCAGAAAATATTGCAGAAGAGCTGATTTCAAGTTATGTAGATGTTCTAAAAACCATTTAGAAACTTATGAAATGCTTTAAAAATTTACATTCATGTAAGGTAGGAAAACAATTAAAATCACTAGATTCAACTAATGAAATCCAAAATTGTAATTTTTATCAAAAGATGCAGCTTTATTTCTTGTATTAAAAATTGTAATACTAGTTCCTTGTAGTGATAAGTTAATTGCACTTTGCAAAATATCTGTCACATATGCAAGTTTCATAAACCATTTTCCTGAATTATTTTGTGCCTTCAAGGAGGCTTCGAAGTTAAAAATGTCTTAAAAATGGCTTTGTGCCCACTAGCCATTTCATCGCATCAAATTTTATTTAATCTGGATTGAAGTGGTTTTGATTTTAGATAGTTTATCACTTTCCCGGCTTCATTCATAACATTTTTTTGTTGCCCGTATTTTTTCTAAAAATAATTTCAGATCCTCAATCGCCCACGTTCTTTGTTTTGCTGCCTTGTTAGCTTACCTAACAAAACCTAATTAATATATCTTACAAACAGCGATATGGGGCACCTTAAATAACGACATTTTTCTAATTCGATCAGTATGACAATATGTCGAAAGCTTACGAAATAAGTAAATTAATAGATACGCTTGTGATCATGTGTGTTAAGTTTGTTAGCAAAAAAAAATTTGCGCACTACTATTTTCCTTTGGCCCTCTGGTTGAGGTTGCTGCACAAGATGGTGCAGAGAAACAGCAATTATGCGCTGTTGAATTACATTTCACAACAAAAAATTACCATAGTTGCACATTGTCAAGTTAAATAAAACATTCAAATATAATTTTTTTGTCAATAACTGTAAAATAAATAAAAGATGGCCGTCGTTTTATTTATCTTAAATAAAATATTATCTGTATAACTCAGGGCTATGGAAATATCTATCTCACTCGTACAGCAATACTAAGCTGGAAACAAAGAAAGGTATGAGAAATGATTCCACTTTTTCCCGTTAGATGCAAACGGAATTTTTTGTCTTACGAAACAGGATATTATAACCCATAGTACAGATAGAATTTCTCGAAATTTTTCGCGGAACACCTATTCAAGGTCCACTGAACACTTGTATTCCGCGGATCAAAGTTTGGGAAACCCGGGCTTGGAGGGTTGTAACAGAACAGTCTAATGACTAAAAACTACAGAAATAATATTTTATTCGAGAAAGCACTATTAACGCAGTAATTATTGGGCGTTTACTCCTCATTAACATTGAAATTTACGAATATTATATCCCAGTGAGCCTTGATTGACGTATTATTCCGCAGCAAATTAAGTTTACTGTATAAAAGGTTTTTACATTTAACCTTCTTCATTGTACCTCAAAGATGCATTTTAAAGTGGTAAAATTTCTTTACCAAATAAAACTTGTTGACCAAACATTTTTTGAAAACTTTCTTAAATTAATTTACTAGACTATACGACTAATTTTGAAGAACTACTTTCACATTG
Organism: Eucriotettix oculatus; assembly: GCA_034510155.1. NCBI lineage: Eukaryota > Metazoa > Arthropoda > Insecta > Orthoptera > Tetrigidae > Eucriotettix > Eucriotettix oculatus. The sequence continues at coordinate 133,051,047 of CM067377.1, forward strand.
AAAGACTTTCACATGCAAAAGGCCTACAAGCACCGTTAAGAATACGTTCATTCACAACATACGAAATTCTCTTCATGAAAAATCAAAGCATGTACGTACATTTCTCTCCATTTTGATGTTTTTCCTGTTTTTATATTTCTGCGTTTAGAAAAATACCCATGACATCTCTTGGTAGCTGTCTACGAGAGATAAAAAGTAGGATATGATTTATTGTTGTCATCTGCATATATATATATATATATATATATATGACCTTCAAAATGTGCTTGTGGTATGTTGATGAATTTCCTTGTTAAAATACCCTGTTTTCTCGTAGATATATTAAACCATGAATTTGTTATTTGCCACCAACAGTCACTGTACATCATCAGCAATTATATACGACATACATTTTTTCCTTCTGTAATCTTGCGTTGTTCCAAAAAAAAGAGCATATGTAGGAAACTCTGCTTTCTGCTTCAATTTAAATAAATCCGCTGCTGAATCGCATCAAATGCTTGTGGAGGTCTACGGCGACAGCGCTTTATCGGAAAAAAACTCGCAGAGGCTTGTTTCATCGGTTCAAAGACGGAAATTTTAACCTCAACGACAAGAAGCTTGAATATCAGCGCACTAATGTTGAAGAGCATCAATTGCAGGCAATTTTGGACGAGGACGATACACAATCGCAGAAAAAATATGTTGGCCGAACAATTGAGCGTTACTCAACCAGCAATTTTCATGCATCTAAAAGCCACGGAAAAGGATTTACAGGATCGAAAAATTTAAGTTGCATGAACTAAAGGATGGGCAGTTCGAGCGGCGCCAAGAGACACGCGAAATCTTCCATGTCAGACAAAAGAATAAAGTCGTTTCCTGCATTGTATTGCAAGTGGCGATAAAAATTTCATATATTTAGAGAATTCGAAAGCTAAGAAATCTTAGATTGCCGACCACTGTGATCTGGTGGCTAGCATCACTGTCTCGTAACACCAAAGAGGTTCCAGGTTCGTTTGGTTGTTTGAGTGCGTCTATGTCTTCGCAAATAGAGTAAACCTTGAGAATAAGAAAAGATATCCAAAATGGTACGTACTCGCTAATGACCTTAGCTGTCGATGCGACTGAAAATAATTTTTCTTTAAATCTTAGGTTGATCGCGGCCAACATCAACATAGTCCGCAAGGGCAAATCGCCTCGGACGGAAGACGATGCTGTGAGTTTGGTGGGAACTTCACGGAATTGTCTAATACTAATTTTTGAAACCTAGTGAAACTGTCAAGGCTCACGTCATCCTGCAACAAAATGATCAAATTGCAACGTTATCTGCGTGAAAAAAGGTCGGATTATCTGCAAAGATTTAAACCAGCTGATTTTCCTCCACGACAACGCAACGTCAAACACGCTAACAATGGAACTTCACCTGAAGATGATGGCGGTGTCAGCCATAGAAACGTTGTGGATTACAAACGACATCACCCGACTGAAATCCCGACAACTCTTCATCCAGCATCTTCGTCGGGAAAATCTACGTTCTCTACGCTAACAATGGTCCGAAACTATGTGGTGGCACTGGTATGTGATACCCAACGTACTTCTTCAACAGACTTTGCCCCTTGTGACTACAGTCTGTTGTTGATGGGTCACGCGCTAGCTGAGCTGCACGCTGATTCTTACGAAGACGTCAGAAAATGACTTGATAAGTGGCTGGCCCTTGAAAGTATATGGATTTTTATGGCGCTGTGTCCAGAAATTTCCCGAGATATTGAAAACATGTGTAGCTAGCGAGGGGAAGTACTTTTGCCAAATTTTATTTTGTCTTCTACAAAGGAAACGTCATTTAAGCATATAAATGTGATTATTTTTAGTAAGCGTGTAATATTTGGTTACACTGTGTAAGAAACTGGGTTCATTGGTGACGTAGCCCACTTCACTGTGGTAACAGCTGTGGAACGTGTTCTGAAACTTCTTTAATATTTACGTATTTACTTGTGAAAAATCTGGAACGCCTCATTTTTCCTCATACTTTCGATTGAAAGTAACGATACCAACAGCCGTAAGGCAGTCATCAAACAGACTCAATACAACTATGCATTTTTCGTGCTATGCACGATAAAACCGAAAGGACAAGTGGTACGTCTCATTCTCTCTATCAGGATTTGTTGCAGAAACCAGTCAATTTTCTCATTTACAAATACGATGCAATGCGGAGCCATCCTCGGTTTTATAAATATTTTTCCTTTGTGAAACGTGTAGGAAACCAAAATAGATTGTCCGAACGGTCTCGAAAATTACAGCGCCATTGTTTCCTTGGCTACATACCCAATTACATTACTAATAGAAAATATTCGAACATACATTACAAAATCAGATAGTTGCACTATTTTGCGTTGAAGATCTGTTATAGAATATATGAAAAAATTTTAGGCTCTTTGTCACATGTTTATAATTTTTAAATTACTTTTAACTGTAAAATAAATTACATCCAGGGAAAGAAAAAGCTTAATTGTGATTCATGAATTAGTATCCAAAAAAAACGTGGTGTTCAAAATATTTATTTTACTGTCTAATGGAATTGAGCTGTAATAATTAATTCTTGACTAACTGTAACTAGCGTTATATATAAGATAAATATAAAAAATTACGTATGAACGTATAACTCAGCGTAGTATTGTAAATAGCGATTCAAAGGAAAGAGCTGCCTCGCACTTGACGAAAAAGGTCGCGTCTGCCGAGTCACTTAAAAGGGAAACTTGTCCCCTAGGGCCTGTCCTAATCCAACTTATTACCGTCGTTACGACTCATTAGCCAACCAATTCCCCTGAATTTGCTTCCTGTCTCACAGAACAAATACTGCACCTTCTAGTCTAATGAAGACGAATATTAACGAAGGGATATATGCACTTTTCAAACGTTAAGATTAAAAGTATATTGACAATTAATTAGGAAAAAATTATAACTAGATCAAGTAATATGAAGTATGGACTTGCAAACACTGAAATAATTCTGGAATACTTTTCGTAGTTTCAAGTTATTGTTCTTAATTTTAGTCATTTAAAACTCACTAATAGTGTTATGTGTATATAGTTTAATATATTTAATTATTTCTGTGATTTTATATGAATGTTAGTTCATAATTTCAGGTAAATAATATAAAACTAGTACGGCACGTAAATAACGGTAAAAGAATATGGAAGTTCAGACTAAAATCAAAATTATTTGTGTCAGTATTTTTCTGATCCTGTGAGATAACGTACGACCAATTAGTTGTTTATTTATTATTTTGTTTTAAACTGTTGCAACAGATATTGACTATTATATATAATCACCAAAAAGTCAGATATGAATTATTTGTTTACTAAAAAAATTACTTGTACCACTTTTTAACAAAAATTACAAATACATTACGTTTTATTTACAATCAGTGGACTTCATCAGGTGTACACTACAATAAAATGGAATATAAAAAACGATATACAAAAGGAAGACCAAAGAGGGTATTTAAGACTACAGTTATACATTTTGGTAAAGCTCACTGATTCCAAAAATTCTCTCATCCTCCTTCTTGTGTATTCATTCTAAATATATTGAATTATTTAAATAGCGCACCGTTAATAAACACCTATAAGAATTAGTTATTATTTATGAACCACAAAGATTGAATCAAAAATTAGTATAAACATAATTCATGTAATGATTATTTGATACCCTCGGTATAAATATCATGTTTGTAATTTGAAACAGTCTAGTGACAAATACAGAGTTCTCAGTAAAGATATCAACTCAAATAACAACAGCTTTGCTTGGAATCATGTTTCAATGTTAAGCGATATTAGTGTTTGGAATATGTCTACACATTAAGTCCAAATGCTCATCAATTAATGTAAAACCTGATTCGAATAATGTCGTCAATATGCTTAACTATTGTTAAATAAACTCTTTGTTCTCCTTTTATGGATATATTTGTTTACATCGTTGTTTGAACTTTATTCGTGGTGTAAACCTGATAAGGTTCACGGATTGTGTATGAAACGTAACGTACTAATGTTTTTTTGTTAACAAATTTTGTGAAGTAATTTTTCTTAGTAAATAATTGATTCATTACTGACTGAATGGCCATTGAATATTTTGTACTTGCTGTTTGTTAAATGGTCATAGGAAATATGAAGCAATATGACGCAATATATTCTTTCAATTTGGCGTTACTCGATTATATAACGACCAACTTGCCAAGAGTAAATTAAACTAAATTGAAAGTAATAATTAAAATTTTTGCGAATTTATAGTTCACTCATATACAAAATATAAATATTTAAATTTGAATCAGGTTTTACATTGAGACAGTTTTAACGAATTTTATGTTTCGCGACTTAAGAATCTTACAAATTCTAACTTGTAAAAAAATACTGGATATTTTTGACTTTCCACTATTTTGTCTTTATTTACAAAAAATTGAAAGTTTTCTTTCGCCATGATGCTTCGATTTACCTGTCATACACGCCTTTATTTGTATGCAGCCAGTTACACCCTGAATTTCAATCTTCAAAACAGTTATTGCAAATAAATTATGTTCTTTCTCTAAACGACGTATGTTTACAGTTTAATACTTTATTTTATTGTACGGAATCAGAACAAGAAACAGAACAAAACAATGGTAATCAATTTTTAAATAACTTATTACGTATTTATATTTCCATGTTTCTTTCTATCGATTTTTAAATATTGATGACATTTAAAATATTATAATTTCGATGAAGTTAGGTATCACTATTAAATGTAACGTGAACAGATCCAACGGATTGACTGACAGGGATGATTGCGGTTGTTAGCGCTCATGTTGGACGTCCTCAATGTCGTACTAATAATGTGTCGATTAACCTATATAAACTATTTTGTATTACTTACGTAAGGTTACAAAAGGTTTTTTATATTTAAAGACTTTGGACGTTTGACCGCTTTGAATGTAATGCTCTTTTAATTGAATAGTTTGATCTAGAGTATATTTTTAAAATAGAACAACCTACAAGTAATACTAATTTATATTTCAAGGAAAGCGTATTCCCGAAAGAGGAATTATGTTTATAATAGCTGGAATATACTTCATGGTAGGTTGGTAACAAAAGTTTTCTTCTTCACTTCCAAACGGTCACAATGAAATATATTAACAAACACAGTAAGTGTCTACATCTTAAAGTTACTAAAGCAATCAATTGATGGTACCACAGTTCCTGAAATTTAAACCCCATTTTAAATATGATAAATGATGTCCACTCAACTAATGATATATGTATTGTTTCCTAATAGCCATATTAGCATCTATCCCAACATTTCTTAAAACGAAGTTTCGTTTGAATTTTGTCCACATTTGTTGAACATTTATACTTTTATGCACCAAAAAGGTCCAAAACTCTGGACGAAACTTCGTAGAGAATATTAATAAATAGTGTTACAAAACTGACATATTGGCTGATTTTTTTCGTTGTAAATTTATAATTGTCAGAAATTTATTTATTGAATTATAGAGTAGGGTTCAATATGAGGATTAATAGAGGGAAAATAAAGGTAATGGAGTGTATTTTGGGAAACAGTGGGATATTTTGATGGAAGTTAAGGAATTCTGCTACATGGGAAGCGTAATAACTAGGGATGGTAGAAGTATAGTAGTCATAAAGAGTAGGATAGCAGAGGAAAAGATGAATTTACTTACGGATAATATTAGTGTGAATATTAGGTAATCGTTACTAAAAATTTTCCTATGGAGCGTGGCGTTATATGGGTGCGAAACGTAAACGATAGGAGCTCCGGAAAAGAAAAAAATAGAAGCCTTTGAAATGTGGTGCTATAGGCGAATGCTGAAAATCAGATGGGTGGATAGAGTTAGTAACGAAGAAGTTCTAAACAGAATAGGGGAAAAGCAAACAATATGGAGGACTTTAACTAAGAGAATAGATAGATTAATAGACCACGTTTTAAGGCACGAGGATCTTCTAAAATTATCATTAGAGGGAAGTGTGTGGAGTAAGAACAGAAGAGAGAGGCAAAAGATAGAATTCCTTAAGCAGATTAGGGAGGATGTTGGTTGTGCTAGCTACGAGGATATAAAAAGACTTACGCAGGATGGGTTAGCATGGAGGTTTGCATCAGACCATAAAGAGTAGGGTAGCACAGGAAAGGAAGACTTTCGAGAAAAAGAGGAATTTACTTGCGGGTAATAAAAGTGTGAATATTAGGAAATCGATGCTAAAAATGTTCGTATGGAGCGTGGCGTTATATGGGTTATATGAAGTTGCGGAAAGGAAAAGAATAGAAGCCTTTGAAATGTGGTGCTATAGGCGAATGCTGAAAATCAAATGGGTGAATTGAATCACAAACGAGGAAGTTATAAACAGAATAGGGGAAAAGCGAACAACCAGGAGGAAGTTTACCAAGAGAGCGTATAGATTAATAGGCCACGTTCTAAGGCAGGAGTGTCTTGTAAAATTAGCATTAGAGGGAAATGTGTGGGGTAAGAACAGAAGATGGAGGGCAAGGATAGAATCCGCTAAGCAGATTAGGGAGGATGTTGGTTGTGCTAGTTATGAGTAAATGAAAAGGCTTGCGCAGGATAGGTCATTATGGAGTTTTAGGACTGAATACCACAACAACAGAGTATATTAATTTATTATGTGGAGTATTGGTGTATTATGAATGCATATTGTGTTACACGTACGGAAAATGTGAACTGAAATTGCGGGTCTTCAAAAAATATTTTGGTTGCATAATGTTCATATTATTTGCTGTGTGTAATTTTTGCAAGGATTATTAATAAATGCAATAATTTTTTTTAGTGGTTATACAATTTGCCCATTAGAAAAGTAGCATATGTCAGAGTGCCCTTAATGACTTCATTACCGCGCTCGTTATAGAAGTTCATGAAAATAATTCCGCATAAATCTCAATAAATTTATGTATAAGCCTCAGATATTCTGCCGAAGAATGAGATGCAGTGGCGAGTTGCCGAACTTGTAATGGAATGGATTGGAATTCAGATTCGAGGAATTCGATTCAGACCTGTGGTTTGCTACAGTTATGGCGAAATTCTGCAGCTTTCCTGATATTTCTCCGCGAAATAAGCTACTAGTAGTAATGAGTGATAGGGGTAATGGTCAAATCCCCCCTCCCAACTCAAGGAATAAAAGCATATTTCAAAAATCAATATTATCAATGAAAACTGACAACTTTAGTGAACCTTTGGTTCTTAATCTGAATAATATATACATTGTACAGAGATAAAATCTCTCACCCATCCAAAGAACAATAGACTTTTGTATTTTCGGATAAGTATTGGTATATTGTTTGGAATTGTGTACGCGATGTTTACTGCTGTTACGTGATACTAATTATTGTTAAATTATTAAAAAAACCACTAATACATTATACTAAGTGACAGATATAAAATAAAATAAGCTGAAACTATTGTCAGTTTATTAATTATTACACTTTACAAATATAAATTTTATATGATATATTTGGTTACCGGGATAATCTATTATAGTTACAGGGTGTCCATTAAAGAATGCCCATTTTTATTTATATTAGAATGGTTTAATGAAGTCAATTTAATAAAAATTATAAATGAAATTGAGGATAATCTAACCTAGCTTGTCTTAAAAGTTTCAATATGTGCACCTTTAGATATACGACATGCATCGAATATAACATATAATTCTTCCCACATTTTGGTTAATAATTCTAAAAATTGACAGAGGTAAAAAATGGTTGCAAAGAGAGTAATTTTGTGAAATGATCCTTGATGTTGTTTGTTTGACGCCTTGAATGTAGGCCTCTCCTGGCGTCCGTGACAGTTACTATCCAAAAGCCTATAGTGTGAATCCTAACATAAAGAATGTTTTTATCACTTTCACATGCGATTATCTAAAACTGTTTTAAGTTACATTTAAATCATTATCTTGAAATACAACGTTTGCAATTGATACTATTAACCTTTATAACTGAGACATTCTTTTATGGACAACCGTGTACATTCACGAGAATCCTTTTGAATTCAATTTTTAATTAAAAAGATGATATTACGCTTCGTACTTACTTTGCTTTGCAATTAACTCATCGAACAGCTGTTCCTGGGAAGGTGTCGACGCAAGCGGTGTGGTAACTGTGCTCGGCGTTACGTATTCTCTATGGTGCCGGGGTCTCTGCAACACCAGAGCAAAAAGGAGCAATTGTAGTGGAAATGGGTAGTTATCGTTTGCGAAACTTTATCGGAACGTGCTGCAATCTAGCCCAAGAGAGATAATATTCCCAGAACTCAAGTCCATTGCAGCTCTTCCGCTCTCACGAACCAGTTTCTGCCTAATCCACAGCGACATTTCGATTAAGAGAAACTTTTAATGTTCGTAAAAAAACAAACAAATAATATAGCAGATGCAATAACACAAAAATCTAAAACATTACTTTAATTGAAATATGCGAAAGCTCTTAGCTATAAATAACGTTTACAAATTTCGATTACCAAAGTATTTAGGGGAAGTCGGGGGCGGAACGGGACACTTTTTGTGTAACATTTTATGGAAAAATAAACGTCACTTCATAAATGTATAAAACATTACATTATTCTATTACTTACATAATCTAATATCAGTATAAATTGAAACATCGAGTTTAGATTTTTGATGATCTTTTAAAATAGATGCTTACAAATTTCCCGTTCTGCCTCACTCCCCGTGACAGAACGGGATACAATGATTTGTATTTACAATTAGTGCAATAAAATTTAATCTAAGTTAAGATAATTCTTAACACCTTTTTTTCTATCTCATACTTCATTAGCGTACTGTTGATCGCTCCATCAATTTTTCTTTTCACAAAGGGAGTTGTTTTGTAACAGCACAGTCATTGTCAGAATTTGTCCCTATTTACCGTTCATTTTATTTTGTAATCTATTCTTTTTCGGTACAGAATCCCCATTTTTAAAAGTTTATTCAGTCAGTTTTTCATTTTTTTCTTGAGGAACACAAAACATTTTGCCATATATATTAATATCTCGTTCCCCTCCGCACGCTACCTTCAGTTTAAGATTTTTCACCGAGCCTCAATACAAGCAGATTTAAGCCTCATACGTAACGAAAGATACATAGTCTATGAATTTATACAAATAAATAGTTAAAAGCGAGGAGTTTTGTAAATTACCTACTGTCAAAATGCTGTAAAAATTCACAAACGCCAAAACTAGAGTTTATTCACAAGTTGCAGTCAGAACTTCAAGTTGCCTGCCGGGACTTCTTCCTTGACCAGCTAAAATTTTCCAGCCCTATTTACTAACCTCCAGTACTATCCCATAAAAAAACAAGAGGTTATCCCGTTCTACCCAGCTATCCCGTTCCTCCCGATTTCCCCTACATAACTGCAAATCTATTAAATATTGACTGCTGTACATTCTGTTAACAATCAATTTTATTAATTAAAATAAATTAGTGAAAATAATAGAAAAGCGGTAGTAAGTCGGTAATTCTTATTTTAATTGTTTTTTATGTAGATGTACTTTGTTCTTACAATAATATATTTCATATGAACCGTTATGAATAATTGCAATAAAATCTAAAGGGTAAACAAATGAAACTACTTAATACTGGGTTTGAAAATTATTTATCATTGTATTCGTTGGTACAGTAAGTCATAATTTTATTATTATTATAAATATTGCAATTAAAATTACTTTTCACATCAAGGTGTTTTACATTTAGCATTTGAGACAAGTCTAGATTTGTAATGGTTATTAATGACAGTGATATGAAACATAAATTGGGGTACAATTGTTGAAATAAAATTTCGAGTACCAGTCCGCACGAAATTTTCCCAGTATTATTTTCTAACTTAAGTTCCATGTCCTATGGCTGAGCTTTAATTTGAAGCATTCTTCTGTCTTTGAATTAACGTGGTTGCACCTTTTATCATTTTACACAACGTCTCTTCTACGAATTGGGATGTGAAAAATTTGCAGAGTAACTTATAGGTGACTTTAGTATCATGTATGCAGGGGATGGTCATATCTCGTATTGGTTCGGGAATCAAGTCAAATTAGCTCAGACAGAAATCAGGAGATTCCGGGTTCGCGTACCGGTCCGGTCTGGAAGCATTGAGAATTATAAATTGCATTGAATAGAAAATTCTTATTAACAAAAAATTTAGATTAATTACAAATCTCTAATTGTTTTTGAATTAATATTAACAAAACAGGAAAATTGTTCTTTTATAAAATTTTAAATTATTATTACCCATTTTCTCTTCTTACAGTAACTTCGTTTGGTTTCCCCCTAATTTAATTGTAGTTATTTACATAGTACTTCAATGTAATATACCATTCACCCTATCAATCATTGTTAATAATCCCATTCATAAACACGATTTTTGACTGTATCTCAGCTATGACAGCTACGATAGAATTTTACGATCACGAACTTTTATTTAGCATCTACACGAGACGAAAGGCCAGAAATGGACTGAAACATTATTTTTAATGTAATCTCAATAATTTTATGTAATTGTAAATAAATATTCATTGGCCTTATTCTATCACTGGTGTAAGTCATAACAATAGTTAATCATATATAAATACATTCTGAGATTAATTTGATTATTAATGGATTTCTGATAATTTTGTGAATGTATAAAATGTGTTACGTGCGGTTTTAATACGGGGTGCAAGAAAGTAAAACTGTCCACTATTCCATGATTGATTCCTGCAGTCATTCCATCGATTTGTCAAATTCGAAACAAACAACTTTTTGAAAACAGCTATATTTCAATTAATTTTGCATGAAGGGTCATGTGTGCTACGGCCCTACAGAAACTCATCGTGATTGATGTTTCAATACGGTAAAAACAAGTAATCTACATTCACGCTTTTTAAGCAGAACGCGTTTCAATGGCGCGTAAACAAAGCTAATAATTTTTCAGTTTGTGTGGCAAGTCTTTTGAAGAAAGACAATCGAAAGTAATTATCGAGAGAAAGCGAACAGCTGTATTTTTGTGTATGCATTGTTTTCCAGTTCAATTTTAGCCTTATGTATGTTACGTTCTGTGCGATGAAGCGAAAAAAAGCTTTCGTTCAGAGAGCTGCTGTGTAAATAGAAGCATTGGGATTGCATTGAGCGTACGAGTTGTTACATATGCAGAATACGTTTAGCGAATTCCGGAGCTAAATCACACAGACAGACCCAACTGAGTGACCTCCACGCGTAAAACCGAAATTGAATGTTCCACTCACAACATTTTAATTCGGAGTAGTGACCGATGGTGCAATTAGGCGTTTGCTGCTCATGAATTGTAAAACCGTTGGTCGTAATGTAATGAACTGATCCATAGCTTCGGTTAGTGACAAGTGACAGCTGGCGGTGGAGCATTATTTGTCAAGATGAACTTCACGGGAATCCTCGGAATATCCAACAGTAACACTCAAGAATCTATGTGCACTATATGCTACGGAGACCAGTCAAATATTTTGTGAGTGGAAAGTGAACAACTAAAAAATAATTTAAATTTAAGAAACAAGCTATAAAGAATGTATTCTGGCATAATCTTTTCCAACCTCTGATTAATAATAAAAATTTGTGGCAGCTATGGGAATGTAAAATCACATTTTATTTACAAAATAAATGTTATATTGTTTTCTTTTCATTTCAAAGATATCATTAGGAATATGATCCACTTATGCTATTGCTGATTTATTCACTATCATTTTCTTTGTTTCGTATGAAATTTATATGTACTGAAACGTGTGACATTTTCTGAAAACTCTTTAACGATAACTGATCTTGGTGTATAAATATTCCTTTAGGGGAAATTCGTCACAAAAACTGCCACATTAAGGACTCTTTTTATAAGAGAGTCATAGCTAAATAATGAATTATTTAAATCATGAGAAAGTCAAAACATTTATGAAAGAATCTGATAAATTCTACAAATCCTTAGTTAAGCAATTTAAGAGTAATAATACATGGCACAGTCGTTATTGTAAAATTTGTTTTTGTTATAAAATAGGGGACAATTAACAATTTCATATCTAAGTGTTATATTAGTTATTTGAGTAGATAAATTTTCAAATTTCAAGGTAATTAATCAAATCAGGACCAAAGAAGACTAAGTATGATGTATATATATATATATATATATATATATATTATGTGGTGTAGGGGCTATCATTGCTGCCTCACAACACAGTGGTCTCGGGTTCGAATACTGGCATTGACTTTTATGTTTGTCGCGAATACCGGGACTGAGACTGATGGAGAATCGATACGCTGATCACATATCAGTCCAAATTTAGAATGTGTGATGCAAGATGACAGTCCGCAGTCGGCCCGGAAGACCCAGTCCCTCAATGAGCTGTAGAGCCGAAGAAGAATAAGTATGATGTATATATATATATATATATATATATATAGAGAGAGAGAGAGAGAGAGAGAGAGAGAGAGAGAGAGAGAGAGGGAGAGAGAAAATGTAAAGCATTGAATGAAAGGGGAATGGCTGTACTGAAGAAGAATGAAACAAAAAGTAACGAACATTCGGTGCCGACATAGTTATAAACCTTATGGGATACTGAAAATTATATTGGAAATGAATTATTCTTGGATTTTCAATCGGGTTGAACAAACAATAAGTAATGTTCCGACGACTGACATCATCATTAATTCAGTCAGAAGAAAATGACGGGTATTGTCGTCAAAACACCTGTGATTATAAGAACAAACCAGTAGAAAACTCCAGAGAAATTCAATTATTTATGGACTTCCAATATTGATATATGCCTGAATATCCAAGGCATATATTCACCGACGTACAATATGATACATTGCAAACAGCAATCGAAGTAAATCTATAATAATTCCACTTGTAAGGCGATAAGGTTTCCGTAATTCATACTTTTTCAAATGAATGTTTGTGTTTGATCTTGATGTTCTTATGATGTTTCTCCGGGCGCTATGCGGTAGAGTTCCTTTTGAGATTGTGAATAGTCACGGTCGGAATCAACGAAGTCATTGAAATGATGACGATATTCAAGTAACTCAACGGTAAAGTGGAGGTATTTATGTTCTTTGGGAAATCGACCAAAGAAGTGAGTCGACTTGCTTTGAACAGAGAATTGATAAGTAAACATGACTAAAAATCTTTTAAATCGAAGTGGTGGAAGAAAGACTCCTAATTTTATACCCGAAGGAGATATAAGCTGCGTAATATGCTAGATGAGGCACGGAGAATGGTATGCTGCGTTGCCACAGTAAACTCTTCCACCGAACTCGGAGGGGCGTGGGACAAGAAGCGTCAGTCCAACATAACTCACTCAGGTTGTTTATTGTCTGCACTGCATTACTTTTGGGAAAATTCCTAGTAGGACCATTAACCTACAACCAAAACGACTTCAGCTCCATACATTCAACCATTTTCTGTGCCGTTAAAGGGGTAGTTGCCATGTAGTCTATCACCATAAAAATAAATTAGGTTTGTACAAATCAACCCTAATGTAAGACAACTGTGACTTATATCGATAGTTGCCATTTATTGACAATCATAATATTTAATACAAGTAAAATTACTTATTGGTTGTTGTGGCCAATAAAATTAGTATTGTGCTGTACTAGAATAATTACATTATATTTGGTTATTAATAAATTTTCCGTCTAGACAATATTCTTTCCGAACAATCTACGCATTCCGTGTTCCATACTTTTAATTTTAATTTAAAAATGATCAATTTATAGTGGTTATCATCATCATTCTTCTAATGCTTTTCTACTGCAAGCCTTCAACATATTTTTATTCTCAACAATTAACACGTTCTATAGTAGAGTTAATTAAATCAGTCTAGCGGTTATATCTCAACCACTTTAAACAATATCGACATCTACGCGCCTTCATTTTTATAAATCTGCCGTTACCATGGTGAACTTATTGTCATAATGGATTGATTTATATTTTATTTTCTTGTCGTTTGGTTAATAATTCCTCTAAATTCTAAGTATGAAAATATTTAACTATCAATTATTTTAATTACATGGAAAATATATGTTAATAAATCATAACATTTTCAAAAGACAACAGAATACTCCTTTTAATTTTATGAACCACATCAGGTATTGCAAATTTAGATTCACATTCTTGCAAAAGTTTGAGGTGGAATGCGAAATTCGACACAATTCGTTTAATAAAGAATCGCAGCTATGTTCATTAGCAAATGTCAGGGCGCTTAGACGAAACCCCACCACCGCCCCATTCACTGAAAGAAACGAGGGTCTTAAGAATTTCCAAGCTGGAACAAAAGATAATTAAAAAACTTTACATTTCCTTCTCTTTCAACGACGCTGTGGAGTATTGTGATTTCGCAGAAGGGAAAGATTAGAACATAATGAGATGGGGTTTCCCTCGCGCCTGTTTAAATTTTAATTTTCAACTCTGGGGCGGAAGTAATTTTCATGAAATTACTGATAACAGTGATACCCGATTTGTGCGCCACTCTCGTCACAGTACAGTAGCATTCCATTTAGTAGCCTTGGGGTAAAAAATCGGAACCTTTGCATTCGTATATACAAGAAGCCTATTTCTGGATTCAATAGAAATGATTAAACTTATTTATTAACCCCTTCCTTGACGCGTCCGAGTTAACTCGTCCTATGGCAATTTTACTTCTTCTTCCTAAATCTGGACGAGATAACTCGTCCCCTTTTAGAGAGTTCGTAGTTTTGTCGTGAAAGAGCGAAATTGTCTTCACGACGCATGATTTACTCCAAACTTCTACTAATGGCTGAAAAAATTACGAAATTTTATTTCGTATTTTTTATGCTTCAAAACCTATGCTATTTTCGAGGTATAATTTCCAATGATATATTTGAATCATTTTATAAATAACTATGATGATTTTTTACACTGTTTTTATACATGTTTGGTGCAGCCGAGCGGAGTTGGTAGGCGAGATACGTGCAATTTTGTTATTATGAGGAGCGCGCGTTCGAAACTCATTACACACAAAAATAGACTTTTAGCTTATGTAATACGTTACTGTGTTTTATCCTTATATTATTATTCTAACATTATCAAGTGTTGTAGTGTAAAGAATTGTTGTGACTATATTTATTGTGAAACATTTAACTTAATTTTTATGCAAAAGAACGCAATTTTTTTTAAAATAAGGTACAATAAAATAATATGGCTCTTTTTGTCATATTTGTTGAAAAATATGCGTTAGTGAAGGGGTTGATCCAATTAAACGAAGCAGATATTTGAATACCGAATTATGATTTATTTTAAGTCTGAATAAATCGTAAAAAGTTTCATCTTCCGATAAATTTGAATTCTTTGTATTTTTGTCTTTAAACGAGTATATATTTTTTTAACGGAGACTGTAAACTAACCATTAAAGATAGTTAAAATCCCTTTTATTTAATGACTTTTAAACCCAATGTTTGCATACATGCTTTAAGATTTACATTTCATGTTTTTAAAAATGACGATAAAATTTGAAAGTTTGAGATGTTATCGGCACAGATATGATAGCATATGAATTCTACATTTCGTAATTTAGTTAAGTATAAAATATTTACAATGTATAAAAGTAATTTAATTACTCACAATTTTATAGTTAAACTATTATTTAATAATTCTATAATAATATCAGTACATTTCACTGGAAGAGTTAGATTTGAAATTTGAAAACGAGTTTGTTTTATCATACGCTCCATGAGGGCATCTATCCTTTAATAGCATAGGAATGGAATTGAAAAGGGAGGTCGTGGAAGGTAGATCAAGGTAGCCAACGGTTGACTAGGATTCCGGTCTGTAGTTTAAAAATCCTACCTGGTGTTTCACCTATAGAGATGCAGGAAAAACCCTAGAAAGCCTGTATCAGGTAGATCGGGCTGTAGGGTATTATTCTCACGCCCTTCCGAATAATTAGAGAGAAGTTTACTGTGGGGTCGCAGCTCTCGCTTTTCCGTGTCTCCCCAGTTTTAGCAGACATTGGCCGACTTATTCAATGGGGTAAACGGACAACTCTTACTATATGCCCGTGGTCTTCGACCCCAGTATATACACCTCCCAAAATAAATGAAAGTGCCTCGGCATGTGAGAATTTTAAAATTAAAGAAAGCCCACAATCAATCTTAAGATAAATACATGAGAGAGAAAGCTCCCACAGGCTTAATTTAAATGGTTTTAATTTATTACTATTAATAACATAAAACCACTGAGAAATGTTTAATTTTGCTAGGCAAAATTCTTTTATGAGTGCTATGTAATTAATTACGCTTATTTTTTAGTTTATCACCTACGACTTCAATAGAACATACAATTTTTGTATTGCGCACTACATTTAATATTTGAAAATGTGAATTCTAGATTAATTAAATGCCCTTCAACAGCTTTGTTTGCAAAAAGATTTGTATTTAATATATAAATACTTTCAAAAGGATAAATAATTTTTATTTGAATATTAGCTGAGATCCGAAAATATTTTTGTCATTTGTATTTACACGCTTTTCCGTATTTGCCTTTGTCAAGTTGATTTAATTTCCTTTTGTTCCCGATTTTACGTTACATTGCTATACAGGAAGTTTATTTTATGATATTGATAAATGTTTCACACACATAAATGGGCAATAAAATTTTTTCAAATCATTCTGATTTGTAATCATCGTTACGCTGTCTCGTTTAATATGCTGTCGGATGTTCGTCGTAAAATCGAATTCACAATTCGGCTCTTTGATTAAACATTATAAAAAATATTTTATTTGTTTCTTCAATAGATGGAAGTCTCGGTGTCAGTAGAAGGTAAAATAAATTGTGAAAATATCAATTCCACACGTTCATCTTTGTTGGATTTGGGATTGTATTCCTGCTACATCTTTCCTGGCTTATTCTGCTGCTATGCTGGCAGAGAACAAATATCACAAACGCGTCGGAATCTTTTTGAGATATTGTTTTATTTTACGCCTCACTTAGGCGCGGAGTTCGCGTTGGCCGAAATTTAATTTGCAAAAAGCCCTGACGACTGCGAGATTTGTCGGCTGCCGCTGCGAAGCAATGGAGCGGCACCTCATTGAAGCCATTTCGCCGATTGCAATGCAACATGAATTCAATTTACTTCGGGGGCTCTCTGTCCCGCGTAATTGAAAGAAAGTTGGACAAACCGCTGAGGTGTAGCATATGAGGTGGCCATAGCAGTACGTTTTCTCTTTTCTTTATATGACCAAAGAAACACACTTGACCAATATTAAGTGGAAATATTCATCAATTACAAGCTGGAGACGCGCCGTTGCCCGGGTATTTTATATATTATTCCGGTACATTGTTTAATTCTTGGTCAACACATGACTAAACAGGCATCAAAAACGTCACAATATAAACCTCAAAAAATCTCTCGACATGCAAAAATACTCCCCTTAAGATTAAAAGTATTTTCAGTACTCAGAATAAAATTTCTTTCCCACTTAAGGGATGAATTTTTACTTACATCGCATATTAAAGGTCATAATGTAACACAGCGATCCTCTTTACACAGGTTTCGACCCCAAAGTTGATAACTTTCTCATTATTTTCATATGACTTATTTCCGCCCCCACTCCTCTAAGTGTTGTATGGGAAAACACTATAAAAGTAATTAACCTCAAGAATTCTTTTTCGACTCAAATATGAGTCTTTATTACATATAAAAAGTCCACAAATTCCACCCCTCCCCCACGGGGAGTCGTTCGAAGATATACGCCAATTATTCATAGGTAATTGTTACGTATTACTGTCTGTTTTGTCGCCTCTCGCTTGAACCCGACGATGTGGGTTTTTCCGGACCTGTGGTAGATCTCTCTTAAGAAATTCCTTTTTTGTTTGCCTCCAAACGCTGTCTACGCTCTTCTTCAGTCTCATTGTCTCCAAGATTATGAACTCGACTTGCGTTACACGTACGCCTCACTGGTGGAATTTTCTTATCACTAACAATAAATAACACGACGATAAACATGCCAAAACACACGAAACAAACTAAGTTTTGCTTTTGGGAAAGAAACCGTAATTAAATTCGAATGAATGGCAATCTATCAATACTGTATGGACACGTCCATCCAGTCCAGTGATTGACAAAGAAGAGAGTGAAAGAGAGTTTACGATCGCTTCACGGCAAATCTTATAAGTCACAACTGAACAGGTCCCGCTTTCTCATGTTTACAACAATAGATGGAGTGATATTGCCCTCCCTCCCTCTTTCCTGATGCTGTCAAAATTACGCTTGTAATAAAAAAAGGACTTAACGTGAACTGGAAAATAAAGCAAAGATATGAAACCATTGTTAAATAAGAAAAGTTTATTATATATTCTGAGATATTGTGTATTAAAAATCATCCAAACACACGTCTTAACAAGTTACATGATGTCTTATTTTGTTTAAAATAATGCCGTTGTCAAAATAAAGCTGTAATTTAATTGATAAAATGATATTGTTCACTTTACAGTTTGACAGCTTATATTCATGTTATTTAATTCTTGTATTCAAAGTTACAGCGCTCATATTTTCATAGCTGATCTTAAATCCTGTGGTATATGTGACGCACAATAAATTATTTGAGTAAAGCATTAAATTCTTCTAAAAGTTTTCATAAAAACACGTTTTGATAAATGAATTCTTAATCAAAATTCCAACTGTAAAAAATCAGTTATTTTGCTTCCATGCACAAATTATGTATCTTTAACGGTTTTTGAGGGAAAAAAAGAACTTTGCCACCGACTCCCGTAAATAACATTTGATGAATTCTCATAACACGATCTTGTGAAGAGGCTTTTAAGTGTTTCACAGTAATAATTATAAATCACGGAGAATACGGATTACATTTATTCGCTCAGTGAAGCAAACAGAGCTGAAACATGATCCGTCTCTCGTGAAAGATCAACTTCACGCTGAAATTTGTGACAAAGTGTCACTGTGATATTTTTACATTTTGCGGAATGAACAGTTTACTGCCAGAAAATCGCCGTTGAGTTTTTCCACACTGCATCACAAAATTCCACGTGGTTTTTAAATCGTCAGTTGTTAGATTGATAACTCAATTAACCTGCGACCGAAAAATAATGGATATTAAATAAGTATGTTACAGCTTTATAATAACTATTTGGAGCTATGGAAGAATTCCAAGAAAATAAGATAGTTAAGTGAAAGAAGGACAAAGGGCAAAAGAACGTAAAAAACTTGGTGGCAATGCTTACTTTTTACGCAAATGTTTAAAATGGTTATGGGAAGTAAATTCATAAATTTTATTAGTATTTAAAATGTAAGATGACAATCTGTAATTCAATATGAAGTTCCTCTGAATTTATTCATTTGGATGAGAATCGGATGAGCTTGGGTTAGCACAGAAAGGACATACAATTTCTTAAGAAAATTATAAAAAGATATAAATAGCTGATTTACACACTTATGCACCTATGAACATTAGACTTTAGTATTTACAAAATTCGTATGTATACGAATATTGAACCTCTATTAACACTTGTTAGAATTCTTGGAATTAGAAGCTTGTGGTGGCAATTCTAATCTATATAAATAATAGATCATTTGTGCGACGCGTTCCAGGTTTTTGATTTCCTGGGTCCGTTCAAACACACCGTGACTTATAAGGTTTACCATTATGCGTTCCTATACAATTAGATTACCGTGAAAGTTTGGTGTTTAGCAGTGATCACCACTGAAATGTTTCTTGACGAACTCTTGAAGTTTCTGATACCTTCGTTCCCCCTATTCAGGCTAAAAAATCCTACCCTAAAGACATATAGAACTTCTACTAGGACGGATTATGGTATTACGGAGCCTGTCAAACGAGATGATTAATTTTACGAGAAATAATGCTTATATTTAATAAAATTAACTTAAACAATTATATTTTTAGTTATTTAATAATAGCCCAATTTTTTTCATAAGTTGCAATACAAATGATTGAGAATTGCGATTCTGACGTCCGAGATTGATATTTTGTAATTAAAAGTCGCTTATACGATGGGAAGTTCGCTAAATACAATTATGAAATATCATTACTCAAATCAAATATTATTTTACACTTAACAGTTTTAAATCATAAATGATGGTACTTTATAATTAGTTTCGCGGTGCAGACTGATTATAATAAGGCCTGGGCCACACACTCAAACTTTTATTAACTATATTACGGTAATCATACCGAAGACATGGTTCAAATATCTTCTCATAATTATAATGGACAGTTTCACTATATTTTTCTGTATGTAGGTGCAGCATGAAAATATAAACGTGTGGAGAAATTTCGTCCAAATTTGGTAGACGTGTTCCATGCGACCCGGATGCAAACCAGGACTGTAGGGGTAAACACTACTACCAACTCTGGAGGTGCCGGTTGAAGGTATATAAATATATATTTACATGCGAATAAATATTTTTCACGGTTAGTGAGATTGATAGTGTCTCGTGATGTGTTTGGTATTCAACATATTTTTGAAACCTTTTTTCAAGTTATTGTGCTTATTGTAAGGCACCTGGAGGTTTCTCGACTCGATGAAGCTACTGAGTCATCGTGATGACTATGATGAAATTCAGCTCTCATAGACTATGGGGCGTGTGGAGGTAAATTTTCACGAGTTGACAATGAGATTAGTGTCGAATTAAATACTGTAGTGGGCTAATATAAATGAATTCCTGAACAACACGGGGCACCCAGTAATTCACTGTAAGTATATATATATATATATGTTTATATTTATTTATGTCGTAACTTAATATAACATTGTTGAGGTATCTAAGAGTATAGAGTATGAAACTAACAGCGTGCTAACTCAATTCTGTAATTTCACGTGACAGCAAGTCATAGTATTTGACTAGCGCTCACATACTCATACTAATTCATTATGAAGTATAGTGATAGATAATCTCGTTTTTATGTGTGATCGTTCCTTCAGTGTTAATTTTAATTTACGTTTTTGTCATAAAATATATCAATAAATAGTCTATGGTATAACCTACCCGTCTATTTCAGTCGGTAGAGCATTTCTGGATTCGGAGTTCTTGCGGTCGAATATTGCAGTGGGAAGAGCTTTGATCTCAGGGAAGGCAGTATAAGAAATGCAACAGGCATAAATTATGCAATATTTACTAAACGAAATTTACACACAAACATTACTAGTAGATGAATATATAATGTACAAGGGATTATACTCATAATGAATCCCAAATGACGTACAATACATAAGTAACAATTTCTTTCACAAATTTACAAAGAATTTAACACATAGGCGGATAGGGTCTCCACTCCGGTTCCGCTTTCTCGTCCGTTGCTTGTAAGATAAAAAGTTTGTAAAACTGAAAACACTCAATTGAGTTTCATTCACAGAAAGATTATCAGTAATATATTAAAATCCTCCGTTTTACCACTTTTTTTAACACGTATTTACAGGAACAATATTTTTACATTTACTGAATTCACCAAAAAAATTTATTATTAAACGTACTCAAAATGGGCACGCAAACACAAATCAAATGTTTCCTTATCATCGAATTGAGTTTAATTAAAGCAATGATTTTCCATTTGATTTGAAAGTCGTCGAGTGTCCAAATAATGATATAACAACATGGACACGACTTCACCTTGTTAATGTGCGTGTGTTCGAAGTCGGCGAAACATCAGCTCTGGTCCGCGGTGTCAGAAGCACAACGCAGAGGTAAAGGATCGCGATGATGTCCGTAGTTTCCCCCTCGGTAGACCCATTGGCCAGGTCCGAACCAAGGAATGGTCCCGCCGATGTCCCGTCGATGTCTCAGCGTACAGACGTTGACCATTAATACAATTTACAGAGAAATTTTCCAAGTCCCAAATTCCATCCGGACACCGAGATATACGTTCGTTCACCACAAGTCACTCTAACGAAGTCCTAGAAATTTGTTTTTCGAATGAGCTCTGTCAAAAGGTCAAGGGAAGGATGAACGTTGTCATACGTCCGACAGTGCTGCGCTCTATAAAGCATAACTAAAACGTGCTTATTTAAACCATAGGAAAAGTGTGCGAAACAAAAAGAAATGGTGATCGTCTAAGAAAATGAAATCTGTAATTATTTATGTCTTGAAATTGTTTAGTTTTGTCCTAATTTAATTTATTTATTTTAAGCTTTAAAACGGTTTGATAACGCCGTAGATACGTTCTTATCTCCTCGACTCCAAGCAACAATTGCGTCGAAGATTCGAGGTCTTCCTCAGGCTTATCCAATTGTCTCGACAATGGATGTTATAGAAAAGTCTAGTTAAAATTTTATGCACCGAAAAACAGAAACAGAAATATGTTAAAAGGACAACGGAAGTAAAGGTCTAGATTATGGCGTACACTACGTTTCAAGTTCTTGTTTTAATCTAAAGGAAAAGGCGTTTCAAGTTTCCGATTCATTATTATCGTGTTATATTATTAGACTTGACTTGATTAATAATAAGATGCATTTAACTAACAACAATCGCTACGGATATGGAAATCTGTAACGACAGAGAGAAATATTTCCAAATATGGAAGAGGTGGTTACAATGTATAATTAATATGAACTAGATGACTCCCCTACACTTATCCTTTCAAACCATTTTAACTGCTAATTGGGATAGCTTAGATGAGTATTCTGCAATTATTACTACATATTACTAAACATTAGAAATTACATTCGTAATTCTAGAAAACGTAAACAATACAATATACGACTTTTATGCAGTAAAAAGGATATTCATGCCCATATCGATACAAATAATGAATAGTATGTTATCAGGGTAATTCAAATTGTATAGACTTAGATATCCTAAGTTATTATCTAGTGAGTGATTTGATGCAGTTACTTTGGGTTCATTGACGTCGATCTGCAACATAAAGCTGACCCGCCAACTTCGACTTAATAAGTTCACCCCAAGCTTTTGCTTTAAGCGTGGCCGTAAACTGCTATACCCTTCTAAGACTCCAGAATTGATGGGAAACTCTTAGTTGGCCATAATTGGAGCCTGGTTTTAGTTTCCTAATTCCAGTATGCGGTTTTCGATGAGGCCGCTTCTTAGGGATTTAATAACCTGAGGAAATCTGCTTAGCATCCGTCGTCACAAACAGCCGCTATTACGCGCAACACAATTAGAGGCAGTCCATTAGCATAATCCTGTGCCGGGGAGGTTCTTGTTAACGAGCTGCCTGAGACGCCCCCACAAGGCCGCCTCGCTTTCAATTGTCTTCTCTGTGGCTAAATTGCTGGGTAATTGGGAACCTCTCACTCGGAGTGCCATGAATACGCTAATGGGTCCATCCCTGGCGAAAAAACTTGACTCTCGTCTTGCATATGCGTAAAGTCTGTGTTGAGTTCGATATAGACGTCATAGATAACAGTCCCTAATTCCGGGACTAACGTCTCTGTTTCTACTTTAATACATTTGCTTCTGAGTTCGTTGAAACTTTGCTTTTTAATTAATCACCACGTTTTTGTTTTGTACCGTTCTCGCGGCACTTGCAAATTTGAATCACCTGACGAAATCAACAAGGATTACAGTCATGTGGTGTGGTATTTATTTTATCACTTAATCTTTTGAGGTATCTTCTTATCTAATTGTTATTCAAAATGACCCACAACAACTCCAATAGCACAAATAAAGTTAACGCTTCTTGTGACGTACGTATGAAATTTAAGTCTGAAATTCTTCTTATCTGCAAAAAAGAGATTCACTAAAGAAAAAATATATATTATCGCAAACATAAAATGTCTGTGTTAAATGTAGATAAAGATTTAGTAACAGTAGAAATTAAATGAAAATTTAAATACCATGCTATAGCGTCGGGGTGTTTTGTTATCATACGTGTCAATGCTCCTCTCCAACGAAAGTTAAATCACATTTACCTCAACCTAAGTATTCCAGTCAGATGATTGAGACCTTGTTTTAATAATGGAGCAACTCCACTTTGTTAAAAAAAAAAGCTACTCACATTTTCTTGGCAATACAGGACAGTTCCAACATATAATAGTGTCACGCCTCCAGATTACTTCCGCTACCAACACAGTGCAACATTGGTCAGAAATAAAGAAGCAGAAAATTATTTTAGTAGTGATACATCTCCATGTGCTTAATTGTAGCTTCTAAGACTGATTGATTCTAAAATAATATCAAGTGAATATGACGACAATGATTAACAATAATGACAGTGAATAATGACGATAATCTACTTTTTTACTGAGTAATTAAAATTTTATTTTTGTTCCATTCACGACTTCTGACGTATTTAATGTAATACAATTCACATTAAGTATAGTATTTTTCTCGTTTATCTCCAATATTGAATTTTGTTTTTAGTAAATGTACATCTCGCTTCCCCAACATTTAACACACTCGACTGAATTTTAATTAATAAAACTTGTAGAAAGAAGGGTCAATATCATGAAAGAAGGAATGTTCGTCAATAGTTCTTGCATCTCAAAACACAGAAATGTTAACACTCATTTATGCTTAAGACGCTTTGTCTCAAAGTAGGAAGACGAGTGGTACCACTATTAAAATAAAACCGTTATATAATCTAACAAAACTTTATATATATATATATATATATTGTAATGAAAAACCGCGGATTTTGGTTGTATTGTGGCGTTGTGGGGCGCAGTTCGGCCTACAACGAAAGAAGTTTTGTGCGCGACAAGCGAGGCCAACAACAATGTCAAATTGGCTGAAAGCGGGTGAACCCCCGATGGGGATCCCCCGCGGGAAACTCCCTCGGGGCGTGTGTAAAAAAATGGTGGTGTGTGAAAAAGACCGATGGCGGGGAACCCCGGAGTGCGGGGGACCCCAGAATTTTGTGAAGAACCGATGGCGGGGGACCCCGGAATTGTGTGAGAAAACCGATGGTGGGGAACTCCCGGGCTGAGAACTTAAAAGGGGCCGTTTGGACGACGGAGCGGTCAGATAAAAGCAGATGAGTTGTGGAGAGGACGGACGACGGATCTGTCAGATGGTTTCAGAAGGCAGTTGAGTTGGGGAGAGGACGAACGACGGATCTAGCAGATGGTGTCAGTAAGCAGATGAGTTGCGGAGAGGACGGAGAGAGCAAATGACGAGTTGGACCTGGTTCATACTACCTTCATCTGTGTAAAAAACCTGCAGGACGCCAGAGAGACGCGGAAACATTCGTGAAGTTGAATGTTTGTAGGCCCAGTAATTGTGGGTAAGTTCTTAAAAGCTGTGAAACTTGCTCATTGTGCTGATTGAATAAATTTAAATGATTTCTTTTCTCTTTTCAGTAACTGCATACTTCACTTCTCGAGAGACCCAAAATCCCCTGAGATACTGTTTCATGTAATCACTGTAAATTAATAAATATAAAATTTTCAAAGTGATTAAAATTTGTTCAATTACTAAATTAATGTATTATCCCCTGAAAAGGATATTACAATATGTATGTATATATATCCTATGAAAATAATTGACAATTGTATCAGCTTATGTAGTCGAGGTATATCAGATAGTCATTAGGTCATCTTCGTTAAACGTATTCATGCAATAGATTTTTCTGAAGTGTTTGATTATATGCGAGTTTACATGAAAATGTGTGTAATATAACCACGACGAGGGTAGACGGCACAATTTCTCCGAACAGTGACTGTATTGGTAATGTGACGCATCATCGGTATTCATTCGATGAATGCTATGCATATGATATACGGCGACGCGGGCCAAAATGGAATTTAGGCCATCATAATTCTCTACAACGAAATGAGTTCCCCAAACGATAGAAAGTGGCTAATGGTTATCAGTTAATGTGACTAAATAAATAAATTCGTGATAGTTGCCCCCTTAGCGTAGATGGTAACGCACAAGACTACTGTTCGCTCGGGTTTGATCCTTGCTGCCGTCAAACGGTTAACTTCGAGGCTGAAAAGATTTTTAAGACTTCATCTGACCATATTGAGTGATAGTTAATGTTGTCATGTTATCCTTCCGTGATAAAAACTATGCCGAATTGCGACTTTCCGCATCGATGACTGCACTTATTAGTTATATTATGAGACAATTCATTGTTAAAAATTGTATGTTCTACAATACTCCATAGAGAATCTCTCTCTTATTTACATCGACAAGATGGTGATGACTTATATCACTGTAGAGTATAATATATAGCAGCAAGGCTCCTAATAGCATTCTATCCGTCTTCCTTCAGTACTACAATTCAAATATTTGTTTCATTATCAAATTTTGAAGCTAATTATCACAACAAAATAGTGAGAACATATTAAACACTATAGCAAATTTTAAATCAATTACGTTTACAACATTCCCCGACACGTAAAGGTTGACAATTAACTAATAAATTAATTTTGATTATAATAATAACATATCTGAACCATAGATGTAACGCGCAAGACGAACATTATAAAAGAACCTGTTACATCAAAGAGCATTATAATAAACATATAGTGGAAATGCCAGGGCTTGTCCACAGGCAGCAGCGTGACTGCATCCCCCACTCCTTGCAAATCTGCTAGATAGGCGATGTACGATCAGCGTCATTTGGATCTGTCGTATAAATTTGTGTTTGTACATTACATTTTTGATAATAGTAAATCCACTTAAACTTCTTGTTGCTATAGAATATATTTTACGGGATTTAAAAGGCACTGATTTTACATTGCCTCGTATGGAGCGTTGAGTGAATGGGTCCCAAAGGAGTGGGCTAAACAGTCATGGTCCCAGTCCTGCTATTGCCAGCATGGCGCTTTTTGTCTTAGACAACGTTTCTGAAGTCATTGCTGTTTTCGCGAAGTGATTAAAATATTAACAGCCGCAAGAATGACTCTGCACAAAGCAGGGAACGAACTAAAAACCAAAGCGAAAACGAACTTAAACGCAAAGATAAATTAAATAAAAAACTTAGCCTATCCATAAGAGATTATAAGCGATTTTTGAGTGTCATAGTTTCAATAATTCCAGTAATATGTGATTTATTATAATGCATTTCTGATATTTTCTTTTCACTCAGTATATATTTGTAACTGACATGTTTGGAGAAAGCAGATTTCTTGTCAATGTAAAGGTAGTTTGTGGATAATATATTCTTTGATACGAAGATTTAATGACATTTATGTCTACCCGATGAAGCAGGAAGATCTCATATATTGAAAATGTTTGCTATAGGTGGTAAGTGTGTACTTGCGTATTCTTTCATGAAGGACGAAAGTATATTAGCAAATCTGTAAGTGATGGATATTTAAACCCATTAAAAATGTCAGTGGACTTGAGACATTAAATTTATAATGAATGAGAATTAGAAAAGAAATTTTATTCAGGTGAATGGGGGAAAAGGAATGAATGGTATTTGATTTGGTTCACATTTACGATGGTTTTTTTTGTGATATGGTTTAGTTCCAATAACATTTCTGTTATTACATCATTTTTACTATCTCACATTATTCATGCTACCGTTTTTTAGTGTTCCACATCACGCCATAGATAATTACCAGCACATTCAACACTATTTCACATTTACCTATTATGTAATAAAGCAGAAGTAAATTAATCATCGTATTTTCCCGCACATTCACTTTTATTCTGTTTAAAAAAATGTGAGAAATATTGCCTTTCATATCACCAATTTCATTTCATTCAGTCCGTGCAGCGAAATATGAGCCCTGAAACGATTCATTAGGTAATAAATGAGTTTTCCCTAATGCAACGTAGCTTAGTTTATCCAACTCTGTGTGTTGCTGCCACGCAAACATATCTGATGTCCAGTACACAAATGCATTATTTATATTGAGTACAATTTAATCGTCCCCGAAAGCGCAGAGGAGAGTTTATATGGCTCCGGAACAATCGTATTTCAACAGCCGTCTGTGCAAATTAATGGGTGCGATAATTGTTGAGTCCGTAATTGTCGGTGCGCAAACGAACGTACGCAATTTAATCACATGGCACTCGAATAAATTTCATGATTAAACAGAGCTTCTGAATAATTTTGCTTCGGTCGCTATCCGGCTTAGTAGCTAGACCAAAAGGGACAGCTTTGCATTGTGGTCGGGAGATAACAACACAGAAATGAAAGGAAGGTCTTCATTAGGAATTTGGTTGTTTCCGACATTATTCTGGTTGTTCCTGACAATGAACGCACAGTTAGTGGTTTTTCATTTGGACGTTGATCATTGTAATCAATTACTCTGGAACAGGACCAAATGTTTCAAATGTCACTACCATATTTCTGATATGTAGAGGGCTTAAAACAGACATATAACATATCTTTGACAAGTAACTTGTCATTGTTGGCTTCCTTAATCAGGGAAACTACGCAAAATACACTAAATGTAACTATCAAATGAAATGTTGCCAATTGTTCAACTGTTATCATATCCATGATGCAGATAATTTCCAATAAATTAACACGTAGCTATTTATTAAACTTACTGGCTACGTGACAATATTGGATAAATATAAGTAAGCACTTTTATTCATAGTATTCATCATATTATTTGTTATACGTCCTTTCAAATTGTTTCAATATATGCAAATTTTACAGCATTTGAATCATCTCCCGTCCATTTCTTCTGCTGCAGGCCACGTAATTTTATTGAAAAATACCTAAAATTGTTTCTCACGTTTTACCAACTTTAGTTAACGAGTATAAGATACAAAACCTTCTTCCCGCACATGACTTTCCAAATGAGCACTGTCCAGGAACCCTTTTCTATCCTTACACCTCATTCACATTTCTACACCACAATTCGTTTCCAATGGCTATTTTTTTCCATTTTATTACACAGACTGCCGACTGGGACAAAAACTACATATTGACCTAGTTATTTCGAAAACATATTTCACCAACGTCCATTGCGTTTCCTGTTTCGTCACCTACTGCCTCACTCCGCTGAAAGCTGACAAAATTCGCCAGCGACAAAGCTGAGCGCGATAAGCACTTAAAGTAAAATTCAAACATAAAATATATGTATACAGTAACGTAAAACCTCAGTTTCTGTGCCAAAATGTAAGGAAACCCGCAGATTTCGCGACGTATTACAATCCGCTCCGTCTTGCCTCCTGACTCTGCTATCATATGATTTGCAAGTCTTTTTTATCGAATGTTATGTAAGTTTGTTGAATGAAATTTACCAAAAAGTATTCAAACAAAAAATTTTATTAACGAACAGTGATAATTAGGTTTCCTCAGGGCGTATTCTCCATCTACACTTTATGGTTCTGTTCAATAACTGTTCTAAGCATTGCCGTTGAGTAACTATTTCTTCTTCCTTCAACCTAATATTACCGCGTGTAGACGAGGTCACCCAGTTTAATTAATATCACGGTTTGGTGTCTCATTGCCGTTTCGACGGAAATTTGTTTGAGACCCTAACACCTCTAGTCGCTTGTCGTCGCAAACTCGCTCCCGATTGAAAATGATTTTACCTCGGGTTTTGCGGCGTAAAGCAATTTTGGTCTCTCTCAAACTCTACGGCTTTCCTGTATTAAATGCAGTGATCCGACTTCATTTTACAATACATATATATAGTATTGACCTTATCAATAACAATAAATACAATATGCGCAAAATAGTCAGGGTGTACCATCTGAAACAGTACGGCCAAATTTCTCAGAAGGGAACCAACTATCGAAAAAATTTTCAATACAAAGTAGGTTTCCGAGGGGGACATTCGATGCATGCATTATTTTGAGCGTTTAAGCTAATGCTTGCAAGCTGCAAGCACAAAGTTATTTTTTAAAATGGCAACCGCATTTTTAACCCCCATGAAACTATTACGTCTTTATTAGTTGTTTTCAGTTACCTCCACATTCATATCAATGTTACTAATTTTACTCAAAAAAATTTTCAAATTGAAGATTCATACTTATTCGTGTCACCCAAGATGCAAAAAGTGGAGAAAAACTCTGCTTCACATCCCTCACGCTAAATAAAAACTCGTGCGAACATGTGTGGAAGTTGATAAGCTTTTAAAGGAAATGTTCAATATTCTTATCGTTTACCTGTAGGCACAAGTCAATTCGAAGGGTCACGCTAAAAATCTGAATCTTCATTTTGATCATAGAACTCATTTTTTAAGTTAAATTAGTGGAAATGACATGAATGACGAAGTATCTGAAAACAACTCATTAAAACGAATCAGTTTAAATGAGGATGAATAATACTGTTGCCATTTTAAAAAATAACTTTGTACTTACAGCTTCCAAGTATGAGTTTAAAAGCTCAAATTAACTGTACGTTGCTACATAAGAATTTTAAAAATCAGATGGGTGGATAGAGTTAGTAACAAGGAAATACTCATGTGTGCAAGACTGGTATCCCCTAGGGCTATCTACCTAGACACCTCAAAAAGCGTAGGCGGCGTCGGTTGTGCCACTGTTACATAAAACAGAGGCTCTTCACCCATCAACAGTGGAACTTTTCGTCATATATATGGCTATAAAGATATGAAAAGAAGATCCTGTGGCCAATAATATCATTTTGACAGACTCGATAAAGGCGACAGAACCAATAACCTACAAGGCGGTGAGAAAAAATTTTGTCAATCAAATACGGGACTGCCTATTAAAGGAGAACAAGAAAAGTAATAAAGTAATAAAGTATTACTGTGAGGATCCCAGCGCATGTAGGCATTGAGGGACTTGATAGGGCTGATCAATTCGGCGAAACTGCAAGCCTCCAACTCACACAGTCTGAATAATAAATGGACATGTAGAAGTAATGATTACGAAAAGGGGATCCTCAATAAATAGAGGAAAAATGGAATCTAGAAGCATGTTAGGGCAATTTCTTACTCTTTTCATTGGACATCATTAGAAAATATCAAGTAATCAACGTCAAAACTTTTACAAGGTGTCAACAGGTAGTGGTGTCAAGACTTAGAACTGTACTCATACAGTTGACGAACTCATTTCTACTTTCTATGGCAGCCTAACATATATGTGAGGGATGAACTACGCTCCTATCTATGCATCATATTCTTTTTACGTGTCTCACATACAAGAAGATAAGAAATGTCACTATTGCGCAATTCACCGCGGAGGATCTCTAAACAAACCCCGACGCCGTCCATACTCTCTCGAAATTCCTCGTTGAAGCAAATTTGTTCAGTATTTAGTAATTACAAATGTTATTAATTAAAGATATATAAAAGTAATGTGTAGTCGCTATGACCTATCTGTTGAAGTGACTTTAAACTTTAAATAATAATAATAAAAGAAGTTCTAAAGATAATAGGGGAACAGAGGACAATTTGGAGGACTTTGACCAAGAGAAGGGATAGATTAATAGACCACGTCTTGTAAAATTGCATTAGAGGGAAGTGTGTGGGTTAAGAATAGAAGAGCGAGGTCAAGGATGGAATACGCCAAGCACATTATGGCGACTGAGTCGTCGGATAGGCGATCACTGGAAATGTCTTCCTAACTTCCAAACTCATACTTTCTGATTTGACACGAATTTCGTTTTTCTTTCGCGTTAATCATGTAACGTTCCTCTAACCTCACCCTTATGGATGCTCCCATTCCATGCAGAATGGGGTTGAAATTATACAAAAATAACATAGAGAAAAAAACTATCAATCTCATTAACACGGAAAACATCTATTGGAAGCAAATGTCGGCCTTTCTTTACATATTTACACCCCCGTCCAGCTGTTCCTATTTGTGCTTATCGAGTTTTATAAGTTTTGTTTCCAGTTCGCAATGAACACGTGTACAGAATTTTTTCCGAAATTTCTCCACGCGTTTAAATTTGTACGCGGAACTTATATATGCTCACAAATAGTCAATTAAAATTTAAAACTAGGAATTATTTATTTGTAATACTACATTCCTATATAGATGATGAACGTCTTAGTGTTGGAATAGAGACTAATCCTAGACCTGCATACTTGTGCTTTGTTTTTATTTAACAAAGACGGACCTTTCAGAATTTTTTTCACCTCCAACATAAGACGAAATACAATACTTTTACAATTTATGAACAGTGATCAGTCCTTGATAAGTCTCTCATACAACTCTCGCACAGCTGATGCATATTAACCCCTTGTTCTGATATTTTACTCTACTGAAATCCGTGAATAATTTAAAAGCTTGAAAGTTTTGGGAGGTCGATACTAGGATCGCCGCTTTACATGCCTGAGTAGCCTCGGCCGATGTGAAGTTTGAACCTCAGAGGAAATTCATATTTACCTTGTTTCCCTAACAATTCACTGTAACGTAAAAGAACTTAAGCTTCCTTTTGGATTGCTTCTCGTAATGACATCGCGAAAACTATGTAGAGATGCCCTCCTGTGTCTGAAAAAAGTTCTCTCAAAACTGCCTCCATGCAATACAGCACTTTTAAGAATTGTTTAAAGGTAAGGAATTTTAAAGAGATTTAATCAGTTTCAACCCAGTTATTTTAACGTACACAATACTTCCTTCGTAGCTGTCGGAAACTCCATTTTAATTTCGAACACAATGTTGGCAGTTCGGAGAAGAGACTCCTATATAGTCCCTGAGACATAATGAGTTGTTTATTCTCGTCAACAACAAGGGTTT
This sequence comes from Eucriotettix oculatus, assembly GCA_034510155.1. Classification (NCBI taxonomy): domain Eukaryota; kingdom Metazoa; phylum Arthropoda; class Insecta; order Orthoptera; family Tetrigidae; genus Eucriotettix; species Eucriotettix oculatus. The sequence goes on from CM067377.1 coordinate 133,083,577, forward strand.
GATGTATCGGTCTATACAATTTGACAACAGAAGCAGCAAAGGAGCCTTTCGTCAAACAGCAATATCCGTGCAGAGTTACTAGCAAATATATGCAAGGAAATAAAGCCAGCAAATGAGAAACCACAGAAATAGTACAGAGTCAAAGGGATTACGCATCTCTTAGACTATTCACAGTCGTTTCTGGAAAATTATAAAAAATCCTTAAGAGTGAAACGATTATTTAGATGTGCATTACTTTACTACTACCATTGGTTCAAATTGAAAAAATAAGAAATAATGTAAAGATATTAACGTGGAAATGGGAAATTAATATATTTAGGAAAACCTCAAGTAAATAAGCAGTAGCCTCCTAGAGTGATGGAAACTTGAAATATATATGTCTGATAAAAGTTTATGCGAATAAGACAGTAAAAGAACGAATACATTAACTAATGTAAGAAAAAATAAATAATTCAATTGTGAAATAAAGAAAAATGCCAATTTGTTCTAAAGAATATACAAACTTATATAAATTCAATAAACATACAACAATAAATAAATAAGAAAATATACCCAAATTATTCACTTTTATAGAATGAATCAGAGATTTAGAAGCAAGTTATTTTAATTACCTCTCCTAATTTTTAAGATTTTCATTACGAAACTTAAGCATTTCCACGCTTTCTGTATCACAGTATCATATATTAGTCTTCCGACTCTAAATTTTAACTCAAAAGTATTTATAGATATTTTCAGCCGTTAGCCGGTGGCTCCTTTTCTCCATTTATGTTATAACCCAGATGTATGTTGTTGTGGTATTCGGTCTTAAGACTGGTCTGGTACAACTCTACACAAGACTTTGCATTTCTACATAGTTACCACATCCTCCCCATTCATTAGCGCATTCCATCCTTTGCTTCCCTCTTCTGTTACCACTCACACTTACCTCTAATGTTAATATTACATGCCCCCCATGTCTCAAAACGTGACCTATTATTCTATCCCTTCTCTTAGTCAAAGTCCTCTAAATTATTCTCTATAACCCTACCTGCTTAGAACTTCCTAGTTGCTAACTCTATACACTCACCTTATTTTCAGCGTTCTTCCGCAGCGCCACATTTCTATCCTACTCTTTATGTCTTCTATACTTCTACCATCCCTAGTTATTATGCCGTCCAAGTAGCAGACTTCCGTATCTTCGTTCAAAATATCCCTTCCAATCTAACACCTTTTTCACTGTTTCCCATACTACAGTCCATTACCTTGGTATTCACTCTATTAATCCTCATGTTGTACTCTTCTTTCAGGATCACGTTCATGCCATTTATTATGGTTTCGAAATCTTCTTCTGATACTCCTATAATAACATCAGCAAACCTTAGGGGTTTCAATAGAGAACGTAGGTTTTCCCGACGTAGATGATGGACGAAAGGTTCTCGGGATTCCAATCGGGTTATGAAGCTCGTTATACACGACGTTTCAATGGCTGACACCATAATCTTCACCTGAAGAAAACGGCGGTGTCAGCCATTGAAACGTCATGGACAACGAACTTCTTAGCCCGACTGGAATCCCGAGATCTCTTCGTTCTTATAGTTGTTTTCCCCTTGCATTCTGATTTACTTTGCATATTCATTTTTAACTATCTTCATCGCCTGTTTTATATATAAGTTAAAGAGCGTGTTTGACAGACTGATTCTTTCATGATTAATATTTTCTTTTCTTGCCCTTCAATTCTAATTCCTGTTGATTCTCATCTGTAGAAGTTATGGAGTACTCTTCTTTCTTGATATATTAACCCTTTCATCTTCTAAATTCTTAGTAGTGAGTTCCAGTTACCATTATTAATGCCTTTTTCTAAATCTACAAATGTAACGAACGTAGGTCTGTTTTTCTTACCCTGTCTTCTAAAATTAGTCTTAGGGTCTTATTGTTTCTCCTAATTCGGATGCTACTTGACGTTCCATCCTCCTATATACTATTTTATTTAATATTTTGTTCTATATTTATTTTAAATTATTGATTTACTTTTCTCCCTACTCATCTTGACAAGGACATGAAAGTTGTTTTTTTCCATATTTTTAAAACCTTAAAGCTAACAAATTATAAGGTCACTGAATCATAAAATGAAACGTCGCTAGTGGCCTTAACAGTTGATGGAACTACAATTATTTTTTTTAAAAAAATGAGCCAAAATTGTCCCATAGCCGTAACAAGGAGAACTGACCACGGAGCTGGACGAATATCAGAGAAGAAAGAACCGCAACCTATTTTATGGATGCCTCAATCACCAGGAAATTTTCCGAAAAAATTCTTACGTCATGGAAACAAACTCAGAAATTTTAACCTCACTGAATTCCTCATAGAATTTAGTTCTAAGAAAAGTGAGTTTTTTTTATAACCATGGATTACAGTTCAGGGACAAGGAATTAACAAAAATAAGGAAAAATATATATATTTTTTAGTGTAAATTTATAATTTTATGTTTAACATTTTGTAATATATAAATATGTATATGTTATTTATCACTGATTTATAAAAAAGATTATATGTTTAATATATTGTAGTATGTACAATAATCGGATCTGTGTATTATAGGGTGCGAGGTGAACGTTTACTGAGACGATTGCCAGATTCAGATTGTTCCCAATTTCTGACTGACAATATTCTCGTCATCACGAGGACTAAGGTCAATGACCTTTGCTTATTTGTGGACACTTTCATCAGTTATTAGGTCTGAAATAAAGTACCTTCATAGAGCTGAGTGTATGTATATCTGTGTTTTATTTAAAACAATTTTACTTTTATGGAATAACGTTGAATTGAATACAGTTGCGTGATTCCCTTTGTGGGTCTGGTAATTTAGAAGGCTGTGGCGTGTGTGACCTCTGACCTACAATGTGCGAGCTCCGTACACGCGCCCGTTCATAAGACTTTCCCTCGCGAGCTTTCAGACACTAACTTTTAATGTGCGCTTACTCTCTGTGGCTGTTAAACATCTAGCATTGTAGGTAGGACGCATTAACATAATACGTGCCGGGTAGATAATTATAGAACCTCGCGTAAAGTAATATGCACAATTAGGTGCCCTTCTTTGTTCATATCCGTTAAGTCCATTTGGTGAAACAAAGGACCTTTGAGAAGAATACACGTAACAACACAAGGTTCACTGCCTTTCATATAATTACACATTGAATTACATAATGACAATCCATGTAATAATATGACATGAAAAAGAGAGTGGCAATTCTAAGGACAACTTTAATTAAAGAGAAGCATACGATTTCAGCATTCATACTGTGGTTTGTTCTGACCTTGAAACTATCTCAATTTTGGGTGTACAGCGAATACTCAAGAGAAATATATTCGATAATTGAATTTAACAGAATTGAGTGCAAGAGTTAATATTAAAATGTAAATTGGCATGCCAATAATTGCTTAGTAATCACTAATATACAAAAGGCCGAGTCGTCACCCTTAATTAAGAAACAATAATGTAGTTTTCCTTGTACATCCTCTCGTGAAACCTTGTGTAATATGACCTAATTTCATTTTTACAGCAGCATTTCATAATCCGTTGCTAAATAATTACAAAAACCAACATCTTCTATACTTAGTCACTTACTCTAATACTCCAGTCACAACTTACAATGATAATTTTAATCGTTTCTAAAAGATGAAATTTGAGCAAAAATAACTTTTTCATGGTTTCCATTATGATTAGTTAATTAATCTTTCATCGGTTAATTTCAAAAGAGTTACGGATATCTAAATTGGTGTTCATTTCAAACTATTTTGGAGCCCAGGTGTTTGTTTTTACTAGCCCTATACAGTATTTAATTTATCATAATATATTGGACAATACGTGAGTAGACTGACATGTATAAACTAAACAGTGCATGTTTGTCAGTCGTAAAGAACATTTATACAAACTTGGTTAATACGGGGAACTTTATCTCACACCTTTCCATTCCACTCCTCACCTGGCTTAGTGAATGTCAGAATTAAACAATTAACCACAGTAACAGAAACCATTCTCGGTTCATTTTGGCGTATATTTTTATGGAATACGCCACTATCCCCACACTTAAGGCTCCTACCTCGCCATGGATTACATTAAATACAAACAATATCTGAAGAAACTATATCAATCTCACTGACACACAAAAACATTTATTCCGCTAAAATATCGACCATTTTGCACACTTAAATACTATCTCTCCACCACTAGGTTTATAATCGTGTTTGTTTCCGGGCAGCAAAGAATATGCTTACGAAATTTTTTCTCGCGTATAATATTGTACGCATAGCTTACACCCAAACTCGTAGGGGCTAAGATACTACATAACCGGAATGCTGAGCGTCAAATAAATTCAGTAACACCCTCAGTCGACACCATTCTCAGTTATTTTGCACATATTTTATGTCTTGCGCCTTCATCCTATCCCCCACCCCCGCCCCAATGAGTGCTCTTATTCCATGGTGACTGGAGGTGAGTTGTGGAATTGTATCAATTTCACTGACTCTAAAAATATTTATTCGATGTAATTATAAGTCGCTTTTCAACGTTTAAAAATTTCTATCCAACCTCCACCCCTGCCTGTGTTTACTTATGGGTGGCAAGGAACACGTCTACAAAATTTCGTTGAAATTTAAGTACGCTCTTAAATATGTATGTGCAACTTATGATATGGTTTTGAAGTACTAAATTTTTAACATTAAGCTGTTAAATTTTTGCAAAAGATGACGGTAGTTGAAACAACTATTCGGACTGTTAAGCGTGAATTAGCTTGTAAATTAAAAATAACGTATCTTATACTGCAAGGAGAAGAACTGTAACGTTAGCATTTCATGGACACATGGGCATCAAGGGGCTTGACAAGATGGACCAGGCAGCAAGTATCGAGGATTAATGCCAGTTATATTTCAACAAATACATGTAGGGCCCTAAGAGCGAGGTATAGCCATCAACTAAGCTGGAGACAAGCCAATCCCGAGAGAGGACGGATTTCACCAGGTGACATTCAAAACTCCAGAAGATGAAAGGTGGTAATATCAACTGATAGAAAATACAGTTGAGTCACTCATATCTATTTTACAGATCTCCTCAAAGCGTGGGACATGCAATGAATCCAATACTTTACAGCACATCCTATTCGAATGTCCAGTACACGTGAACGAGAGGACAGAGACTATACAGACTTAAGAAATAGAGGATTTCCACGAGTCAACAGAAGCGTTAAAGAGTCTTTTATTATTTCTGCATAAAACAATACTGATGGATGAAATTTCATGTAAAATAATTGTATATAATTTTTGTCTTTATGTAATTGTTCACCTATTGTTTGTCACCATACTGTTGGAGAAATTGTAATGTAGAACAATTGTATTTCTATGTTGTCTCGTTATAATTTTGTAACTAGTGTATAATCGCCGATGACCCTAGAGTTGACGCGACTAAGCTTTCAGCAAAAAAATAACGTTTTATTTATTTATTTAATAATAGTTAATAATGGAAAATGTTTTTAGAACTTATATGATTCTCACTCCAGATTCCATATAAAAGACGGATTAGGCCTGTTTACAATCAGTTTTATATAGGTAGTTAAATAACGTTTACACCTATAATTTTGTTGAGTTTATGTGCATTCGCTGACTTGTCAAGTAGGTGACAAGTTTAAGTAGAGTCTTAAGTGGTATTCCATCATTGCCTAATGCAGGAGGATTTAAAGTTTCCTCTAATACGCCCACATTTAGTTTTGCATTGCTTTGCAATAAAACGCGAAAAGAGGAAACAAATAACAGCAGTTATGAAACGTTTAATCGCATGCTACAGAGAAATACGAACGACCGGAATTGCAAACAAATTGAAATATTTTCACCACAAGTTATTAAATACCATTTATATTATTTTATTACCTATCAAAGAGAACACTGAAAAATGAATTCAAATTACAATGTTACAAATTTGCTAATGAAAACGTACTCACAAAAATCGATATTAATTAAGAAGTAAATTTCTTCATATTTAGACTAAAACTGTTTTAAAAAAAGTAAAAAATACACCATCCATGCATTAAATTCCTTCATTTTACTTTTTACTTACTCAGGTTTAGTATTCCTTGGAATTACATGAATATACCAACGCACCGTATAGCCATAAGGCCTTAATCATTCGAAACTAAGTTAATCTTCAATTTACATTGCGCTTCTTTCTTCATGAATTGAAAGAATTTGACCACCTAAGAACGTGAATAGTAAATCGTAATACAGTCTGATGAACAAAACTATACCAAAGTTATAGAGAAGTTCGGATTCAACAGGTCAGGTTAGAGCAACTGCGGAATTAGAAGAGATCCCGGGTTGTATTCCCAGTTCTTTATTAAGTCAAGCTTTCTAGTTCTGCTTAAGCAGTCATTCTTGATCATACGGTAATTAAATTATACAGTGTCATAGAATATTTGATTAATTATTACCATTTGAATAACCTGATATTTATTAATTTTATTGCCATACGTAATAGTTTCTGTATGAAATACTGACTTAAGTGACTTCATTTGTTTTGACACATCCAAAATATTAAATTAAACTATTAAACAAATATTGGAGATATCAGCTGTATGTCAGTGAAAACTTGCTCCAGATAACGTGAAATTAGACTTTGTAGGCTTTCCAGAAGTTAATTTGAATTTGACTAAATAATTCAATAAAATTTATTTCAAATCGACTACAACGTACACTAGTACTATTCCTTTTAATATTCTAGACACATTCACCTAGAAAAGGGAATATAAATTGACGAGAATTAACATTGTGGCTCTCTTTAACATATTTTCACCTAATTGAAATGTAAACGCTTTTAGATTGTAATTGCGGACTGATAACTTATTATTTATTTACGTAATTAACATTATGGTTATTAGTTACTTAAAATTGAAATGGAATATTTTTTGTTATACATAACATCTGTACATTAGTTTTACGTATTGGGTCATTCCATGTCAAGTGGTCTGGTTTCAGGAAAATGTCCCGCTTGATGATCGTGGATTTTAATGAAATTTTGTGTGAGCATTCATACATTTCCCCATTCACATTCTAAAATTTTATATTTATGGAGATATTTTAGTTTGTTTAACTCTATGTAGGAACCTTTTACGTTATGACTACTTTGAGATGTAAGATCTCTGGCACTATATTATTATAAAAACGAAACTTGACTATCCTGTACAACGTTATGTGCAATTTTAAAGGTAGATATCAAAAATACTTTGATGAGTAATTTTGCTTAGATAAATAAAAGCAAAGTTGGCCAAACAAATTGACGTGTGAAAAAAAATTCGAATATGGCTTTTTATATCTCTGGAAAAAAGGTGGAACTCTGTACTTAGTAACTTAACATCGCAGTGTTTTTGATTGTAAAATTCATGTACCTGCTGCTCTCCTGTTCTTTACAAATTGAGTTAAGTTGACGATTTTTGTAAAAACGCCAAAAATAAGGTCTCTATAGCCAGGGGTTGAGCTCACAGAAAATGACTTTCATAACAAAATATTTTTTGGAACTATATGAAATGAGGCTAAAGTCATGCTTCAACCCATAAAACAAAGCACACAGCTAATAATTGGCTGTTGAAAGTCAATCTAGCCATCCATTTCTGCTGATTTTTTAAAAAGAAAGAATAAAAATGTCAAATCAGATCAAAAAATTTGTTCCAAGTATAAATTTGAATTCATTTCTATAGTCCAAGGCACATCAGAGTCTTCATCATCAGAGAATTATATGGAAATTTCCGACATTGTCAGTCGGAGTTTGACTAACTTTTTAGGTAGTTCCCTATTAACATTTAAAAGGTTGATCAGTTTCCATAATTCTGACAACATTAAACAGAAAATTGAAGTAGTGCAAAAAAGTGGGCAAACTAGCAAAATCTGTGATATAGTCATGTCAATTGAATTATATAGATACTTGGCTGTCACAGAAATGTCGTACGTTTGTCCTCAATTTTAAGTCCTTAATTGTCCGTGATGAAGGAACCTGCCCACTTTATAAAAGGATTTAAAACATATTCATTTTGACAAAAATGATTTAAAGGAAATTCAGTAAAATAGTTTTTCTTATTTTTTTCTTATTTTTAGCGTTTTTGCACATTTTTGGCCGATATTGCTTCAAGTAATGTATGCCAACTTTGTTCATGCTTTGTTTTTTATTTTTTGGTGTTCAAAGACCACAAAATGTTGTACAATACAGCCACGTATTTTTTATAATAAAATATTTCCAGAGATATTACATCTCAAAATTGTTGAAATTTTCGAGGCGTGTGGTAAAATTTTACTGTACGGTGTCATAAAAATGACTATATTTCTGTAAGTATTCCAACAGGGAACGTAAAACTTTACCAATGTTGATTGGCAACATTTATAAATATTCACACAAAATTTCATTGAAATTGGAGATGGTCGAGCCTTACCACCACGCCAGGCGCAATTTAGTGAAATTAACCTATTTTTTATTAATCTAATTCGTAATCTTCTCTATTTGAGGCAGAAGAGTGTTTATAATGAATTAAGAGCCCACGTAGCCCGTTGCAGCCTACCGCATTAACAGCCGAACACCAATCAGAAACTGCCAGGAACCGGCATTATATACATTCGCTTAACAGTCCCGCAATTTTCCCCTCGTTTTCCAGGAAAAAATATTGATTTTGTAACGAAAAGCATGAAGTTTAACTTCAGATGCACATATTTTATATGACCAAAACAATTATTGTAATTCTATTACATAAGAAATGCTTTTAACAAAGCAATCGAATGAATTACGCTCATTATTTATCCATTATAATCCTTTAATATATCTATTTAAGTTACGATTATTTTGATTAAGCCGGTTAAAATTCATAAAGCCCTTTTAGTAATGGCGTACTACATTTTTAAAGTACGAGGTCTTTCCCGGTGAATGGCATGTATAAATTCCTCTTGGGTTTCCAACCGGGTCAAAGATTTTAACAGTGACGTTTCGATGGCTTGCTCTGCCATCATCGTCAGACTTCAGTCACTGTTAAAATCTTTGACCCGGTTGGAAACCCGAAAGGAATTTATACATGCGTACTACATAATTTTATTTTTATTGATCCATTTTTCCAAGCCCACACATTTTCGCGTTTATTAAATGCTTTGCGCTGAATAATTTGAAATTTAATTAATCTTCATGCAGGCTTCAAACGGATAATGAAACCTATGAATACTTTAGTACCATTAGTAAAGCTCCAATTCTTAAACAATACATTTTGTCAACACTTCCTGCTCTATAATAAAATTTTCCTCATCTACCTCAATGCCAATAAATCGATTAATTATTAATGTGCTTGTGAATAATCTGTCTTGAATTGAAACAAGGCAGTCAGTAAATAAGAGTAATGGTTTGTGCAATCACGTCCCTTGAGAGGCGGAAGTAGCCACTTCACCACAGAACCCCGCCACACTGCCAAGTGTTTATTCATGGCGAACGCAAACAACACAGATTCCCACAGCTGCGGAATTCCGTCGCTTCATCGAGCAAACAGGAACAGTCATATCTTCCAATAATTAAACAGAGGTAGTTATGATTTAATAATGGAAGGTGAAGAGAAATTTCATCCTACATGTCAAAAGTTCGATTCCATGGTACTTGTCGACAAAACATTATTTCTCCCGGATACCAGTTCCCTCTACATCGATGACAGGAAACTTCTAATTGTACTATAAGGAACATTTGAGTTATATAAGAGATTTTAGGTGCTTTATAATTAATTTTAAGACATAGTAAGTACAGCCAGGTATATCAGTGATGGTATTTTATCCTAATAATTATGTTAACGCAAGATTTAGAGGAGCATTGAAGACTTGTAAAGTGGCTACTTGAAAGTAGTCACGTAATTCAAGACCTAAGCCAAATTTTTTAAATAAAATGAAGACGTATATAGAAATAATTTACTGAAATTAAAACAAATGTGGCTTTTAAGTAATGAAGTGTTACTTTTAAAACATTTTTATATTTTTGTAGTAGAACTTACCTTTTAGGTTTTTCTGTAAGGCTGCCTTTTATTATGTAGTTAGTGCAACATGTGCACCCTTTTTCATTCTAACGCTCCAGAGTATTAAAAAAAATATCATTTCAAAAATTTCCGCTATAATTGGCTCAGACTCTAACTATGGAAACCATTCTCGTATACGTAGCTTGTGTTCATACTTCTACAAAATAAAAAGTCTTTCTGCTCTCGTGAGAAGATAAAATTTAACATACTTCATCTTGAAATAAACTGTTAAGGGAACGAAAGAACACCCCTAGATTTCAATCGGTTTTCATACGTAAATAGCGTTCGTTTTCAAGCCTTCCAGGGACATCACGTGACAACTAATACTAGCCTCCACACAAATGTATAATCTAAATTAGAATTTATTACATTAAATTAGGACTTTGATCTAGAGAACGGATTGATTAACCACTTCATGCCTTTGAATGAGCAGTGCTCACTTGTTCCATCGCGCCAACCCGAACAATTGCTCACTTATAAGCAAGATCGCTTTATCGTAGAGAGTGACAGTGTTTGGAAGGATTTGAACTTGGATAATTCAGACTGTGGTTCCTCAACTTCAATTCCAAGTTCGGAAGCGTAAGAGGAATCTCAAAATGAACATCAGTCTGAATTAGATTAATAGACGGAGATTAATACCCGTAACAGATATAACACCACCTTCGACTCTTTTTATTATATAATATATTATAATATATATATATATATATATATATATATATATATTACAATCCAGCAACACATCCAAATACAAAACTAAATAAGATTTGGTCAGTGTACGAAATCCTCAATAAAAATATTCAAGTGCATGTATACCTAAACGGGATATAACTATTGACGATAGTCTAATGTTATATAAGAGTTTATTGAGTTGGAAACAAGAAACGCTCAAGATTTGGCATCAAAAGTTATTTCTTGTGAATAGAAATTAGGATACACTTGGTCTTCTATACTTTATGCCAGAAAAATAACTATTATTTACAGTGAATTTCAGAATTTACTTTTTTCATCACAAGTAGTTATGTGTTTGATGAAACCTTTACTAGATAAGGGATTCCTTCCGGAGACAACATTTTGATTTCGAATATCATCTTGTATCGCTCAAAGTACAGTGTTATTTGTACAGTGCAGTGGACTCGCGAAATTTACTGTTATCTGTGAAGTGAAGTTTATACTAATCTAGAATAATAACTTTCACAGCGTTTCTTCTCTGAAACGGTAGAAAATTCTGTTCTATTAACACACAAAGTATTGTTCATATTAGAAAATCTTTTCTCAATAATCACCTTTTATTTATTTACTTCTATATTTATAAATATATTTGTAATTTTATTTTTAAATTCGTAACTAACCTAAATTTGAAACGCCTCGTTAATGTAAGAAAAAGTTGTAATGTAATAAAATGTTCACTGTAGTTATTGTATGCGAATTTTCATACTTCTAAATTATTCTATTGTAACACATGCATTGTATCTACGTAATTGGACCAACGTCTGTGTAGTACCTACAAATAAATACCGACTCACAATTCACAATTTTTATAGTTCCAAGGTACTAATTAATGTACTTACATCATTTCTTAGGGACACGTACGGGTCTGTGAGGCCAAATAGAGAAGGCTTGGCCAGGAGTATAAAAGACCCTCAAAAAGATCGGTCCGGTTTTATAAAGAGTATTTGTGATGAGGTTGAGGGACAAGCCGGGATGCCTACCTTTCATCAATAACCCACGACACAAAAACGATGGAAATAGAAAAACGCAAAAATAAGTCAACGAAACTAAAAGTGTGTGCTTGATACAATTTTACAGAGTGGTCTGGATCGCGCCTTTGTCTAAAACGCGGGAAAAAATAATATAATTTTTTTCACCTTATAAAACAGGCGCTTTGGAATTTCTATTTTTTGTATACTAAACCTGGAGGCTCCACGACGTATTTGGAGTTTATAACAAATCGTATAGAAAAATACACGGAAAATTGCCATTCACCGGATTTTTCTTCTAAAGGTGGACGCCTTAGTAAAACTCCAGACCCAATGACTGACAAAACGTCTCTTTTTGAAGTCTATTCCTACAACGGGAAATAAAAATAGACCGAAAAAAAGATGTGTGGTCTGCTACTTACGCGAGATAACTACGTAAAAACGTAACGGAAGCCAGAGTTGCTATTGGAGCCCAAATTGTGAAGTTTGTCTCTGTTTGGAACCGTGTTTCGAAATATACCACACAAAAAAGAATTGTTAATATTTTTTTGTGGGAATGATTACTTTTATTATTATTTAGTAATTATTGTAGTTATAATTCTATTAAAATCTCTTCATATTCAAAGGCAACTTTATATTATATGGTTCATAAAATGCCAAGTATAATGAATAAAATCTCGTTTTTACTCATGTTCCTTTTATTGTGTACATTTTATAACTCCTTTATAAATAAAAAATTCCTTTTTATGATCATAAGTAACTTGTTGACAGTGTATTATTTTTAAATAAACCCATTTCTATACGGAAAAAAATTATTTCCATATATGAAATAATTTCTTTTGCCATTCTATAAAAGCTACCTGGTGGAACGTTAATTATTCCTCCTGCACTAAATTTCTGTTGAAACGATTCTTTGTGATATATATGATGGTCGCAAGAGGAAGCCTGTTCCCGGATATGCGTTGTTGAATGACGGAACGTCCGTCAGCTTGCCATTTTATGGGTCCGACTGTCAGACGAATTTAACGGCTTGCAGGTCGAGATACGACTCTGGAAACTCCCACGCAAAGCAGACAGCCAATAAACCGTGCTCGTTCTATCTCACTTCCTTCCACGACCGCTTAACCCTTCCACAAATAAGCCACTACTTTGCCAGCCCGTATTTATGGAAAGCACGGTTGAATATAGTTTTCAGTCAGCACTGATCAATATTCTACCCCACGTAGTAGAAGACACTGCATAGTACACTTTCTAGAATTACCTGTCCTTAGATATCTACACTTTCAAATAAAATATTATAACAGTGACTGTAATTATAATTCAAAACTTTGATTATAAATTAAACATAAATATCACTCAAACAATTGTATTTTTTTTATAAATTTACATGTTACTTACGATCAAGAAAAGAAACTATAGGTAAATGGTAAAACACACACAGGGATAGGGTCCTGAATATTTAAGATATCAGGACTACTTGTGATTTTATTAGGGTACCAGAAGTTATTTCTCCTCTGTTAAGGTACCGGAGGTTAAAAGTTTCGAAACTATAATTTACATTAAACACTTTTCCAAGCTACTATGAAAGCAGGGTGGGTCAAAAGTCGTAGTACACACAGTTTTCCAAAAACTCTACAGGAATTAAGAAACCTGAATATTTCAGCTAGGTATGGTTGAGGTGGTCTATCTTTGACGGAATGTTACGAACAAGCGCGCCATCTTCTAATTCGCCATCTTGAATATAAATAATTTTTTTAACTGAAAGGGGGTCGTGTGATATAGCAAACAACATCAGCATTTTATAACAAGTTCATTCCTGGATTGGAAGCAGCACTCATGGTTCAAAAGTTGTAACACGTTTTGGTAGCAGGTAATTGAAGATGGCTTTGACCAAGGAGGAAAGAAAGCAGTCATTTTGATGGCTGTATTTATTTATTATTAAATTTAATGTCCAAAAAATGATGTTTACATTTAGGTATTATACACCGCTTCAGGGATACATTCTCTTTGTTCTGAGTACTTATGGATAATGTGTTTATCCTGGAGTTGCCTGTCAAAGTGAAATAATGCTTAAATACAACTAAAATTTTATTTTAATTATAAAAATTTTTAATTGATTTTCACTAACTTCACCGCCGCCGCCGCACGCACACACCGAATAAGCATCTCACTTGGCAGACTACGTGAGGGCATAATGCATGCTGTTGTAAGTTCTACTTGTCTGTAGGATAGGACCGATTCGGCCTGAAAGGCGGGAAGGAAGTAACTCAAAACTTATTTATAGGTACAAATAATTTAATTTAATTTATGATCCTTTGGTCTTCAAAAAAATCAATCTCCAAGGCAACTTATAAAACAATTTGCATGTTTTAAAACTAATAACTTTGTGTCCGGAATAGACCTCTAGTTATTTTAGATGTCTCCAGCAGTATTTAATGCGATAGTAATCTCTTTGACAACACGTTATTAAACCATCAGATCATCACATTTTTATAAATTAACCTTTCACACCGCTTGCTTTATGAAATCTGAATTTCAACATAACCACTGCTAATAAAGTGTTTCACATTTGCACAAAGTATTATTTCAAATACACTTCATTTGGTCAATGTCGAATTTACCGATAAGTAATACATTCAATATGCACGCAGTTACAATAGACGGACTATAACAGAGATCGGCAATTCAAAAAAAAATTTCAATGTTTTTTATGTGAAAAATCCAATATATATATATATATATATGTATATATATAACGAAATTTTCCTTGTTGATAAAGTATTGTTACTTATTTTCTTCATATACTAGAAAATTATACTGTTCGCCTATCTTATTATCCATTTTATTTCTTTCCAAAACGTATTAGTAAAAATTAAAATAAGAACACTTTATTTTATGTTTTAAATTCTTCCAATGGTGGGTGACAATTTAAGTTAACATCAAAATTATTTATCACTTCTTCTTTTCATAAATCAAACATAATTTATATATATCCAGTAAAAACCAAGTTATATAATTTTCAACATTTAGTCTTAACTTGACGTGTCGTATGGCAGTTTAATTATTCGTAATATGTTGTTATTCGATTTCATCGAAATTGGTTCGTTGTCAAAAAGAACGACATAAATAATTGGAAATATGCTCCTAACGGAAATTTTATATATATATATATATATATATATATATATATATATAATTTTAAAGTTTCATGGAAATCAACCATTGTGAAAAAGAAATAGTGCGAAAGACAAATAGGAGTCGAGATGCCATAGTTTTCACTTTCCGTGATGCATGTAACAAAGGAATGTAAAGACAAAGCCCTATTTTATTTATTGACATAACAGGATGGGTAAGTCTGTGGCATAGAGGTTGCAGGTAAGCACGTGAGTCATAATATAAACAGACACTGTGGTGGAGATACCTGGAGTGCGTTTATGTATTTATGTACTGTCCGCTGCGCACGCAATGTTGCAATAATTCATGAAGTCAAATTATATGACGCAAAGTTTGTACAAGTTTAAATGCTTGTCCGTATGTTTGGTCCACTTCATCATAGGTTAAAACAATAGTGAAATATTAAAGAAAAGGTTGTTTTGTAGATAAATGCTCATCTTTTTATAAAATATTTCAAATAATCTGTACCGAGAAGCGATTTTGTTGCAATTCTTCGAGAAACTATTGAAAAGATCATTCGAATTTGGAGAAAAGTGATAAAGTTGGCTCAGAAAATAAAATAATCATATTAGAAAACGGAATAAAATACATTAATTATGTAATAAAAGCTTGAGAATATGTAATGGTAATGTTTTTATAGGTACTGTGAGTCAAAAGATACTATTTACAAGACTGTAATTTGAAAAGAAGAATAGGTTGAACTACATGATCAAAACACCTTCCATCCTCTCCAGTAAATGTAATTTGTTCATATAAACTGTAATTTAAAGAACAGAGAAGCAATTTTATTGTACCTGAAAGAGACATTATCAAATCAACAGTTTGTTGTCAATCCTAGCCACAGTCTAGTCTTAAGATATTATTTCATTGAATCGTTGATCATAATTTTATTGACTTTTATTGACTTTATTCTAAAATTTTATATATGAAGGTCAATCCAAATTAAACTCGGATTACAGTTAAATTTCTTTTTTATTCTATACACTTTCAATTTATTTTCTTTATAGATACATCCTTCCCACTTGTGCTCAAATTTATTTCGAGTGCTGTACTAGACAATCGTAAAAAGAAACTCGCTCCTATGGAATTCCTGTGATGAGAGAAAGAGATAGTGTGAAACGTCCGCAAGAGGTTGAAAAAGGTGAATGGAGAAGCAATCGGTGACAGTACAGTTATTTAGTACGCAAGCAGGTTACATGCCAAAATTCGGGATACTCGTTGCATTTCATTAGTCCTGACTTGGTTTCACGTATCAAACGTTTTACAGTGTAAGAATTGTCTTTCCAGGTTGTAATATGAGAAGCAAGTGTTTTCAGAATACTAACAGAGGTGGGGATTCAAATAATTTCTGCCATGTGGACCAGATGAGAAAAATAGTTTGGAAAACATTGAAACAACCGCCTAATAGTTATGACCTCTTTGGTATGTAGGAACCCTTCAAGGAACGATGTTTGAAGATGACGACGCCATAGTGAACGCTGCCCAAAATATGTTTATTATTTTGCATCAAACCAAGGGTTATTAGCGAACCAACAATACATTATTTACATCGTAATTTACATATTTTCTTAGAAACCTTTGACATTTGCCAGATTACAACTGTTACATCTTATTCAATTACATTTAAAGTTCCGATTAAGGCAAAAATAATACATACATATTTAAATATATAAAACAATTCTTCACAGCATGTCTGAAACAAAATTTTACTGCTTTAATTTTAATTAAAAGTGCCTACTTCACAAGTAAATTACAGAACTTTTAGAATGATGTTTTTGTTTGTTTGTTGCTAAATGAATAGGGTTGTTATGTCACAGAATCTTCTCTCTTTTTGTTTTGTGACTTTTGCAATCTATTAATACTCGTGGAATCGTCAGGTTTACGTTACAAGTTCTGTATATCGGTTTTTCTCCTCCTGAGAAAAGGCAGGAGCTGCCAAACATTGACTCAAACCCGTAGTTGAGCAGTTCCCGCAGCAGGCATACGAGACTTACTTTTAAGATGGCGATAAAAGGGGTTAGAGTATCAGGAAAATTGTAATTATATTCCTAACGGGTGTATCTATAGACTGTAAAATAGGAAATATGTAGGAGGAATATGTGTTTTAAAATAAATTGCCTTGGAAGTTGACCTTGTATTTTGTAACCAATGCGGTTTTTTAGTGAAGAATTAATGGCGGTCTGTTGTTCATTCAAATGATTTTGTCCAGTCAGTGGTTATCTTAAGTATGACCCATTAGTTTTTTATGGTGGGAGGATCGGGGGAGGGGGGTAACATTTTTTATGAGGGTGATCCTGAAACAGGCAACTAACAGCATAGGAAAGGAGGGGATGTGGAATGTACAGCAAGGTTTCCCAGCGTTGACTAGGGTCCCCAAATTGTAGTTATGAATCCTAAAAGAAATGCAGGAAAAACTTCCATCAGATATTTGGGGCTATTGGCTAGTATTCTCACGTCCTTTCGATTGTCCGGAGGCGAGTTTGCTGTGCGGTCAGAGCATTCATTCCCTTCTCCGAGTTTCCACCAGTCTTAGTCTTGAATTGAATCAGCAAACAGATCTTACCATAAGCCCAAGGTCTTCGACCCCAGTACATACACCTCCTAAAAGAGATGGAGGTGCCACGGCTTGTGAGAAAGAGAGAGGGAGTACGAGGAGTCCCCAAAGGTATGCTCCGAAATCGAGCTACATGAGTTCAGTTATGAATAATTTAATAAGAAAAATTATAGTTTAACTAAGAGTATGTTAACAAATAAATATTTATTTGAAACGTGTTTCTAGAACACTCAGTGAACATCATTAGGTGTGAATGAAGAATAATTTTAAAACAACAATATAAACAAAGTTATACATAAATAAAAAGAAAAATCTCATTTAAGAGTACAATCATAATTGTTTCCGAGATTATTTTGTATAAGTTTTAACATTAATTGATGAAAAATTCGATTTGATTTGTAACATTTCAGACGTTAGTCTCACATTATATTTAGTTTCAGAAATTAATTCTGCAGCCTATTTCCAATCAAAACAGTGTTTATGGGAGATTACTGATAACATTTTTATCACTAGGCTGTATTAATGTCTTCTTTGTTTGTCCCATGTAATAAACATTGCAGATGTTACTGAAATTTTTGTAAATCTTTTTCTTAAGGTAGTGAATTCCCAACTGGCTTTTGGGCCATTTCTATGTCTCTTGTTAGAGTAAAAATGTAATAAAAAAATGTATTCTGTGAGTTCAAATCTGAGAACCTATATGATAATGTTGATTCACTTAAGTCTATGTAATAATGAATTGAATTCAGCAACGGTCAACATTTCAGACATTAGTCTGACAAAAATCTATAATGACCTTTCTTGGCCATATTTCATTATTTTATAAACAGACAGATTATGATAAATTTGAACGTTGTAGAATAAACTCTTGACAATTACGAACTGTGTTGGTAGGATGAGGTTAATTGGAATTTATAGTTTCAAATGCAGTGATGGAAAAATTTACTTTAATTCCAGATGTATTAAATTTACTATGATTTGAAGTAAGTAACCTTTTAATTCGTATTGATAATATGTTTATTAATGACACCACTTTGTATAACAGTTTCTTTCTCGATCATAAATTATTGAATTGGTAACAAACTGTGAGAAAGGAGCGAGGCATTTCTCAATTAAGTCACATAGCGGTGTGGTAGATAATTACTGAGACAGTAGCGGATGTATGGTGTCACTCTCACGTTGATAGACTCGTCTCCATCCAGGAGCTCGTTAATTAGAACAAGCACGACCCTCGAGGAGACGCCTTCCAGTGTCGCCAATGCACGCCTCCGGGAAACGCTGCTTTAAATAGGTAATCTTATAGCAGTAAAAAGCAATATCTTTCATTATTAAGCTTTTTGAAAACAAAACCGGATTAGTTAGTTTTCATATTGTCAGCATGTATCATGCCTACATAAATAAGAATAAAATTTCTCGACATTGTGTAAGTCTATTCTTATAAGCTTGTTTGAGACAAATTAATCACTTACTAGTGACTGAAGACCTGTCATAATTATAAAAAATTCTTTTATAACTTCTGGACTGCAAAATAGCTTCCGTTACTTACAAAATTGGAACTTCTATGAATATTTACTAGCAGCTGTACATCGAATGCGACGATTGTACCAACACTGGGTATTTTACGTAAAGATTTCAGCGCAGGTTACAGCTGCACATCATTAACTCACTTTAAATCGGAAATGCGCTATCTTATACTTGTATACGTACTACAAATATTACTCAAAAACATTACAAAAGTTTCAAAACTGAACGGATACGTTATCCGTAGATTTAGAAAAAGCGTTTGATAATGTGAACTGGAACACACTATTAAGGATTTTTAAGAGCATAAGAATAAAATATAAAGAACGAAGGCTTTTACATAACCTCTACAGAAGACAGTCGCAGTAATTAGAATTGAAGATCAAGAAAGGAAAGCAGAAATCAAAAAGGAGTAAAACAAGGATGCAGTTTATCGCCCGTGCTGTTGTGTTTCCCAGTGTGTGTGTGACATCGTGTGTCCCTGTGGTGTTTATATTGACTTTTGTCTATATACATTTTCTTTTACTAATTTATTTTAAGTTTATTTGTCTTTAATTATGTACTTTATTTGGTTCATTTTTGATTTTTAATGTATGACGTATCCTATTTCCTCAATCGAGGATTAATGGAAACAACAATAAATCTAAATCTAACTTATACAGGCGATGAAGAAAGTTAAAACGGAATATGGAAAAGGAATCTTACTGCAAGGAGTATGTATAAAAACCTTACGCTTTGCCGACGATATTGTAGTATTAGGGGAGTCAGAAGAAGACTTGGAAAAATTAATAAATGGCAGTTACCTGAAGACGATGGCGGAGATAGCCTTCAAAACGTCGTATCTTATGAATGACATAACCCGGGTGAAATACCGAGAACTTTTTATTCAGTCTATCCACCGGGAAAACCTACATTCTCTAATATCTTATATAATTATTTATTGACAATTAACGAACTACTGATGGGTTTCAAATCAGTGACTAATTGTCGTGATGATATTTTTTCATTTCATAACTGCTTTGACAATTATTGAATGATATTTTTCTGTTTATTTCTTGTAATAATATGCCAGATAATTAGAATTATTGAGTGAAGATAAGTAATGATGTTTGTCGAAGTCTGTTAATCCAGCAACATTCGTTGTAGGCAGCAGACATTGCGTTTTTAACCACATTTCGTACTGAGTCAAACATTTATATTGTGATTTTCAAATTGTACAAGAAATGAACCAAATCAATCAAATGTTAATAAGCTGTTTTTAACGAAATATTGAAATTAAATAAATGATTCTGACTTTATCAACTGAGTTCATTTGAAGAAACATGAAAATGAATTGAAAAAATGTACTCAGTACGTTAAATAATTTTTATATGTCTTTCTGAATTTCTGGCTGTTGTCGGTCATGAACTCTTTTTTATTTACAAATATATATTCATTAATTGCAAAACAGATCCAACTGTTTGAGTTAATGCTGCGTAAGTTATTCAAAGACGTTAGAACAGTTTAAAATCACTTGAAAGGAGTTTTGACAACTTTGAGACGGTCGATGAAACCGACAATCATTGTTGATGCTACATTTATTTTCCAAGAAATTAATTTATATAATTTATATTTTGCTACATATGAATTCCAATCATATGTTGTAAAAATACAAAGAATTTAAGAACGTCACAGCTTCTGTTTTGATTCTAGTAACCTTCGTGTCTCATATTTTCGTCCTAAAAAAAATGACCGTGGAACGTCGCTTTCCCGGCCGATAATTGAGTTCCTCACGGGTGGCGCCCAAACCCTTCCCCATGCTTCATCAGGCTCAAGGTGTGTTTGCTCACGTACTCAAAACTAGGCCCCAAGTCAATGTTGGCAAGGCATTCCTCCGGTAACGTCGCTAAATTAGGATTTATGCTGCTTCCTCTATTCCCGCGTAATGGATATAATTTTCTAGGAAAATAAAATAGTGCGTATAAAGATTATGTTATTCTATGGACTTACTGTATATTTCATTTAACGTTAACTCCAAACACGTCCGTATTCATGAAGTAGAAATCACTAAAACCAGTAAATTTTATTATTTATTTTAAATTCATTTAAATAAATTGTATTATTATATGCAACACTATCTAACTCCCGCGACTTCGTTCGCGCTGAAATAGTTCTTTTTATTTTGCTCGAAAAACGAAACAACAGGTACAGAATTTTGATAAAATTGAAATCATTGAATACATAAAAAATATGGTATCATCTATTTATGATCGCTTCAGGGCAAACCTTATAACTCGCAGTTGGTTTTGAACAGGTCATCATACCTTTCCGATACAATAAAAGTGAGCAATTACTAAATATTAAAATATACCTGACGCGGCAAATAAAACCAATTTACCTATACATTGTATCGACGATCCAAAGAAATTTAATATTTCTCAGGGAGTTAGCCCTCAGCCAACTATAGGTTAATAACGGCGCGAATCCTACTTCAACAATGGATGGACTGCTTCGGAGCATAAAAAGATCAAAAGTATAGGCAACCCGCATAAATTTTAATGTATATATAATTATACTCATATCTCCTGCAATATATTGAAATGAAATATGCACGAATATTTAAGTTAAATCTCCTTTTTTTAAACCCTCAAATTTTCAATGAAATCAGTTGAGCCGTTACAGATCCCATTCGAGACAAACACTTAAATTTTATATATTGGTATAGATTATATACGTCTAATACCTATTTCAATTTTAATTTAAATAAATGTTTAGATTGGGAAGTGATATTTTAAGGAAGTTAAGGTTTTCTGCTATTGGGGAGTACTAGTGGATGGTAGAAGTATTGTAGACATAAAGCGAAGAATAGCTTTCGAAGGCTTTCGAAAAAAAGAGTAATTTACGTATGGGTAATATAAATGTCAAGATTATCTCTTCTCTTGGTCAACGTCCTCCATATTGTTCGCCTTTCCCCTATTCTGTATCGAACTCCCTCGTTACTTACTTTATCCACCCATCTGATTTTCAACATTCGCATATATAGTACCACATTTCAAAGGCTTCTATTCTTTTACTTTCCGGAGTTCTTATCGTCCACGTTTCGCACCAATAAAACGCCACGCTCCATACGAACATTTTTACCAACGGTTTCCTAATATTCACACTTATATTACAAGTAAGTAAATACCTGTTTTTCGCAAAAGCCTTCCTTGCCTGTGCTGTCCTACTCTTTACGTCTACTATACTTCTACCATCCCTAGTTATTACGATATTTGCTACTTGAAACATAATTATTTTAATTGAGTATAAAGTAAAAACTAATCGTACCAAGAAATTATTCATTTTATAAATAAATATTTTTAATGGCAGAATATTTGTTATTGAATTTAAAGGATATTCGAGTACAATTTAGAGAAATAGAATTAATGTTAAACAATAACTTTCATTGAGACCGTATGACGTAGGTATAAAGTGCCGGTCATCTTTATACAGAAAAACGAGCAGTTGGAATAAAACATATCTTAAAATATGAAAATATTGACAAATTAAATGGCACAAGCTTTATACGTTAGTCAGTTAGACTTGTTTGTAAATATTTAAATGCATTTTATGGATCCAGACACGTTTTTGTGGGCGAAGAACACTGCAGAATTTTCAGCAAGCTCAAAAAGTAAACGTCATTGCTCAATAACTATAGTTAAAAAACTACAGGTTGAAATTATCACTGAACAACTAAAACCCACGTTGTCTGTGGGAGTTCTCTTTCGGAGGTGTTTCTCCCCAGATTGACTGCTGAGCTCGCCTTTGGGGATGCCTCGTAGTTTGCCTGTTTTTATTTAAAGGTTCTCACTTGCCTCCTATTTCAGGAGGCGTATGTACTGAGGTCGAAGATCTTGGGTATACGTTAAAATTTGTCAGCCAATACCATAAACCAGTCGGCCTACTCCCTTCTAAAACGAGTTTGCTGCGACCCCACAGCAAACTCGTCTCCCGTCATTCGGAAGGGCGTGAGAATAGTACCTAAAAGCCCTACATAGCTGATAGCCCGGGAGCCCTAGTCAACCCTTGGCTACCTCCCTCATCCCCCCTTTTCAATTCCTTTCCTATGCTATTAAAAGGGAGTTGCCTGTTTCTGGATCAGCCTCATATAGCCTGTTGCCCAAAGAAAGGATAGTTGCATAATTACTTAATTCTTCTTGCAGCATCTTTTTAATATAATTGTGTTGTAAATCTAACATAAATACGGTTTTACTCAAGGTTTTATGAATTTTCAAGTTTTGTTCGCAGTGATATATTTTACAAGGTATTATGAATGTTCAAGTTTTGTTCGCAGTGATTTATTTTACAACGTATACATATACTTGAGAAATGAAATGTAGTATAACGAGGTTGATAACTTGAAACCTGAACTGTAACAGAGCGACGTACCTTTAAGGCAAACCGCCGTGCTGAGATTCTGGGAACCTAAAGATATACAACGCTCGATAATTTAGATGCAGGCAGAACAACTCAAACATATTGACGAACACGCTTATAAACTAAAACTAATTACTTACTTATAAGTAATAAATCTGTTCATGACTTCAACTTGATATAAACTTCCAACTAATAAATCACCCGAGGAATATAATAATATATACAAAAGTAAATCTATTAAATGATGCTTACAACTCAATTTTCTATTCTTTCGGAACGCTTCATTTCCACTGATTACTTACTCGCGAATTATAAATTGTTTTTAAATTTAAAAATTAAGATACGGATGTGACATTAAAATGCCTCTTTGAATAAGCTTGGCAATGTTACCCCAGAGAGCTTTTCGATTTGTATTGGTTCAATGCGGAGATTGTGTGGGTTGCATTGTTAGCGAAGCAACAAATGGCGCCATTAATTTATTGTTATTGCTCCCTTCCGCTTTCTTGCTATATCCGTATACAGCTACCTTTTAACAAAGCCGTTAATAATAACGACGCTCTCAACACTCCTCAGACAATTTGCATAAGTCTAGAAAATGTTGCTTGGGTTTCAGGAAGAAAATCCTTTCCTATGATGGCTTGCTAGCATAAAATACGTATCTCAGTTCATGTTACGAAAAATCACACAGTAAGTTACGTATAATACGGATTTTTAAAAGCGAATCGTGCTGGACTCCTAGAAGATTCAAATATTCCGTAGCAATTACGTGACGTAATTCACTTGGTTCATGATGGACAATATTTTAAGTAATATTTTTATGAAGCTTTCTCTGCTACAAATGCAAAAAGTAATGAATTAATTAAAATCCTACTGAATCTGAAATCATGGTTTTCAAGCTGTTATTTGTTGTCCTGTGATAAAAGTTGTAAAAATATATTATATTGATTTTATTTTATTATTATTTAATACATTACAGCTCCACGTTGATGGAAGCCAATTGTAAAATAGATAGTATAATGAGGTTTATTTATTAATTATAAATAATTATAATTTTTATAGCTCCACAGCTGAGTGACAATTATGATAATTAACGTTGAGCTTATTTGTTAAATGAGATAAATTTATGAAGGGTTTTTAAGAGAAAAAAGATTTAATTAATGATTTTGAATTTAATAACAAATATTAAGATTCAATATTCAAACGAGAATTGAATGAAATAGTTTACAAATGAAGAGGGTTTCATTAATGATTTTTTCTTCAGACATTTTAATGACAGGTTACCTGTGGACTGAATCAAAACAAGTAGCATTTCTATGACAAATAGATCTGGCAAAGTAAACTTCTTAAATTCAATATCAACGATACCGTAGAGATTCTCTAATGCTTCGGTCTACGTCGGGTTGACGATTTGGAGGCGTCGGCTAAGATGATTCTCGTTGATTGCATATGATGATTCGGCTGCATAGAGTTACGTCTTGGGCCAAAATAGTAGATACTTCTACCAAGAGTTATGTGTAGTTCAGGAGAACTATTCCCAAAAAAGAACTGTGCTCATAGTTCGTGAACTATTGCCGGTTCGAGAACTACATCAGTTTCAAATGGGAGCCGATTTAACCTTGAATCTATTCCTTCTGCCTTTCAAAATAGTTATATATAAAATAGTGCAAGTAATCAACAAACTATTAAATTGGCAGTCAGCAGAAACAAGTGATGTGTAGATCGCAATCGAAGTAGTTCAAAATAACTATTCCCAAGAAAGAACTGTATGGATAGTTCATTGGTTATATAAACTATTGTTCATGAACTAGAGTCAATTCGTGAACTATCACTAAAATGGGAGTCAGTTTCATCTCGAAGCATTTCCCTGTGACCTTTTATCAATTTCCTGCGGCATTGTCACATTATGGTCCACTTAACTGAAGTAAGGGTTTGTTGAGGGAGACGTGAGACGCCGAGGCAATATTAGTCGTACGTATTTTCAATAAAGAAAGTGAATACGGCAATATTGTATGTGCATAATCGTTAGGTAATTTTTTCAGAGTAATGAAAGTCTTCAAAATGCCACCCCTAAATGTAAATTATTTCAAATAGCCTTTTATTAATTCAAATACATCACAAGTTCATAAATATTAATTTTTAAATAATTCTTTAAAAACTGTAGCCTGATGAGTCCGCCTCTGTCAGCACGCCTTGCCCGGCGCTGTGTTCTTTGTAGTTCACATAATACTTAGTTTGTGTGCACGCAGAGATGAAGAAATATACTGCGCATGCGCATTTCACAGTTCAGACACAAATGTTGAGCTACATTGCAGGATAGTAAAAAGTGCTTTAGTGGGAGGGATCACGCCGAAAGGCACTTTAAAGTCTTAGAAATGAAACCATAATTTCATAATCATAAAATACTATTATTATAAAGGTTCTTAAAATTACGAAACAAATAATAAATTAATGTGCTGTAGCTCGTGAGCACATATGCACCAGCGGACACTGATGGCTGATCGTTTGTGATCCACACAGCACTTGTTGCTGCTGACTGTCAATTTATTAGTTAACATCATTACTTGCAGTAATTTTTTATATACCGTCGAAAGACACAAGGAATAGATTGGAAAGTTTTAAATAACCTTGTAATAAACTGGCACTCGTCAGTTTCCATTTATTCTATGGGGATTGAGTATTAATAAACGCATTCCGCCGACATCTGTGGTCTAGAGGCCAGCACCATTGCCTCGTACCACAGAGGTCCCGAATTCGATTACTGGCAACGGCTTGGGTGTTTGTATTCGCCGTTGTGTTCCCAAATCCAGTATTCCTTATAATGAAGATAAAATCCCCAAAAATAGTAAAAGTTGTTGCTAATGTCCTTAGCGGTTGTTCGACATAAAATAAATCTTTCCGACTGAAACGTAAACTGTACGCTGCTCCAAGTTGGTCTTAATTTCAATTAAACACTATAATTTCAAACGGAATATGTATCTTAACATATTCGCAAAGTGTGAAATTCTATTGTTTGTCCTTCCCTTCAATTCCAAATATTATAATATTATTAATATCATCTAATAACTATAATATTAATATGATTCTCTCCTGACATTATACGGATTTGTTACGATCTTAATTGATGACGTTGCAAGTATTCGTACTCAACTATAGAACGTTTTGTATACTTCCACAGATGTGACCAACGGGAAGTTTAATAAAACTAAGAGGCATGAAGTATACTCTTAATTTGAATCCAATCTACGAAGTGAACACGTTTATATTCACTTTTAATGTCAGATTCATGTAATTATGTGCGATTCCGGAATAATGATGATATCGTATTGTAATCCAGGCTGCGAGCATTCATTTTTATAAACTTAAAACTAGTTATAGTTTATGCTTAGGAAAAGTTTGCGAATTAGCAATATCTAGCTATATGAATTTTTGTAAAAAAATATTTCTCTGATTCAAATGTGAACCATATTTAAGAAATTATTCATCATCTAACGTAGTCTTATTATAGCTTAAATTTATAATTTGTTATAGAGTCTGGGATATTTACAAATACTATGTTCCTCGACAAACTGTTAAAGGAATGTAGCATTTAAAGTGATAATGGTGAAATTAAAAGTTATTTTTGTTTATAATTTTGTTTTTCCTTCTGATCATTAATCCGTCACACTTTTGGATATATGTGTAAGTACCTAACATCAGATGTTCGATGATGATGGCGTATTTTCAACTACTGAGACAAGTGTTACGAGGTTTCTGCAGTAAGTCTCCTCGTCGTCGTCACCGTCAAAGAAAATGGGATACATCTCAGTGTTCTTAAAGGAATTAGATACGCAAGCACAGTTCCTGCACAAGTTAAGTCCTGGAGATGGCGGAGAGCGAGTAACAAAACTTAACACTATGTTGGAGCTTCGCGAAAACAACACACATCAACTAGATTTTGTGATTTTCAAACTCGCTCGTTAATCTGACGCCAGCAATGTATGAGAAAAATATCTGTTCCTGATAATTCATGCCGTTAATTTTCTATATTTCTTTTCAAACCGATACACTTAAACAATTTTTCCAGAACCCTCAAATAATTAGGAAGCAATCCAGTTGCATTCAAAACAGAGAATAAAATTTTATTCTTAGCCACTCCTTATTTTGTCTAAATGAGTTTTTCGAAAATAATTGTATTAACCAATAAACTTGAAATCTAGGTAATTAAGTGTAAATCGTCAGAATGAAATATAATCAGTTTTTCAATATTTTTGAGTTAATATAATAGTTTTGATTTGGTCAGGTAAAATTTAAATAAATTAAATAGTCTGTTATGTTTCATAAATTATTATAATCTAAATTAAGTAAAGACAATCTGCCAAATTTCGAGAGACTCTTTCCTTTGCAGACTGTAAACGAATACTGGTGACGTCTAATTTGATGACCACTCGGACTCGAAGGTCTTTGTTGAACACAAATTCACATTTCTCCTGGAAAATATACAAAGCTTTTTCCAGATGTTGTTTGCACTTTGTAAATATATTTTAATGATCATCATACCAAATATAAACTTAAAGCTTATTTTTTATGGAATTTTGATCGTGTGCATTCAATACACTCCGAATTAGCTTTCCCCTGCAGTCAGTAGAATTAAAGTGATAAAATTAAGTAACAGTAACAGCTCGTACGCTTGTCTATTTCTTTTATATCTTAGAATTTAAGTGTTAAAATATATTATCATTATGTCTGAAGTAAAACGAAACTTATAATAAAAATTTCTAACGAAAATGTGGTGAGTATCTGAGTAGACTTATAGCGTATTAGAAACATTTAATGGTAATTGAATTTAAATTATAGGTTTTATAAACGACTGGTAAAAGACATTGTTTATTGGAACGACATGCATCGTTTACCAAATATTTAGTATTTTCAAGCTTCAGAATGATAAATTTATATGCGTACACAAAGGAAACATTCAAATGTTGTTTTTTCAAGAAAAGAAAGGGGAACTAGCTGTGCAAATTAGTTGACACAAAATCCTTTGGGGAGCGTCGGCAATCTCTTGAAGACGCAAGACAATTACGGGTCATCTGTTTGGCAAAGAGCGATAAATCCTCGTAAAGGAGGCGGAAGAATAATCGCGAGGCTGAGGTCCTCGTAATCCCCGTTAACTTAATTACGTCACACAGCGTGAGATACGGTCGCAGCGTGCGTGGCTTCGTCTACTTGAGATTCAGCCAATGGTTCAATTAAGAAGGAAGGCGACTCAAGGGAATGGGACAAAGAAGTCTGTGGCAAAGGAAAATACCTTATTAAATATACATGACACGGAATACGTATCTTATTTTCCTGTGCATAAAACTACTTTTAGTCAATGATGCACATACAATTTCCTCACAATCGGTAAGCAATAGGATATTACACATTTCGTACATTTAGAGAAAGTAAATAACATATTAAAACTTATTGAAGATCGTATTTAATCCCGATGAAATGCGACGTCTCAATGAATGTCTCCATCATCGAAACGTCTTTCAATTAAAATATGACCCAGCTGGAAACCCATAATTTTTTCAACGTATTAAAAGTGTAATACAATCTATTTAAACGGATAAATTCGCGAGTAATGTACAATTAATTATTTATTACAGATTGACACTGTTCAATTTTTCTTATGAAGATTAAAATTTTAATATCCCAACATTTTTATCATTCAGAAATGAATCGAAATTTTGATATAAGTCATTTTTTGTAGATACCCAAATTCCAATTATTTTTCACTGATATATAGATATGATTATTAATATTTATTTTCATATATATTGATTCAAAGTATTAATAAAAATGATTATAACGATTGAATTGAATTACAAAGTTTATGACATTTATAAACATGAAGGCAATATTTTTTAAACTGATTGTTTAAAAATTATCAGATATTCTTCAATTCAGTCTTTTCTATTTTGAGTAAAAACGTGAAAGTATTTCGATCCTGAAATATTTTAGGGGAGCATTAAAGCAATCTCTCTTGTCGCGAAAAATCTTACTTCGATCTTCGTCTCATATCTTAGAGTCATACATACTACCAAAATAGTGTAAATGCTTATAGTGTTGTTTTAATCTCTTTACTTTGAATTTTATTTGTAATTACAAATATAATTCTAGCTAACGTAAATCGAATAACTAATATCGAATAGTACTGCAATTAAAGTGGTTTTAAAAGTAATAGCAGTTAATATAAGCACGCAGACCCCTGGAAAAATAATTTGCCTTTATAAGTGCAAGAGGTTGTAAATTATTAGTGTCGAATTGTTCAAATCTCTGGCGGAATTCTAATGCCGTCTAGATTTATATTTCTTTATTCTATAAAGTAAATATGACTAGTCAAAACACAATTGCATAAATAGTTAATAAAATACAGCTATAAATAAAGGAAACAAAAATGTCGACCGGGCTGTGAATCTAACCCGGGACTTCCGCTTAGCTCCCTGGTTCGATTCCCGGCCCGGTCGATCTTCCATTATTGTTTCCTAAAATACAACAGTGTCATTTACACAATTTTGAATAGACAAATGAGAAAACAGGCAACAGACGCGAAAATAAGAAAAATCCACTAAATGTGTATGAAATTAAAATGAAATATAATAATTATATAAATTTACTGCGTAAATTAGATACCAGGAATAAAAAAGAAAAATATTACATAGATGATAAATATTACATTATAAAATGCATATTTAATGAAAATAATTATATCGTTGCCACAAAGAAGCACCCTTCACATGCTCGACTGATTGCTGCGAAATTATTTTCAGAGAAGTTTTGCCTAACTTACCAGAAATAAATTCCTCAGATAATTCAATTTTCTCCCGTCATCCATTTATGTATCGAAACGTCAAAAACCATATATTTTAGGGATATACCGAAGTTATTCCCCCTGATGTAGATAATTTGGCTGCCTTGGTCTTCTCTAGATTAAGAACGAACTTCTTCATTTGAACATGTGTCGTTGACTTTCGAGTTGAGTCTGGTCTAATGCCAGTTCAATATTATCACATCATTATGGTGCTTTACAGAGAATTAATATGTTTAGAGGCTTCCTTTATGTATTCTTCTTTGGCTCTACAGCCCATTGAGGGCCTGGGTCTATCGAGTCGACTGCGAACTGTCATCTTGCATGACACAATCCGAATTCGGAGTGATACGTGGTCAGCGTATCGATTCTCCAACAGTCTTAATCCCGCGGCTATGACGACACAAACATCCAAGCCCATGCCAGGATTCGTACATAGGACCTCTATGTTGTGAGGCAGCAACGCTAGCCACTACACCATTTTCTTTATATATATATATATATATATATATATATATATATATATATATATAATAAAAACAGGAGTGTGCCTAAAATCAACCCCTGCGGCAATTCTGACACTTTTTTTCACAGAAAATCATAGATTCTGATTATGTGCATAGTATTTTATTAATGATAGGTCATTTCCTCTAATAGTACACAAATGGAATTAACACAACATAATATTGTTAACATAATAATTTTATGTATTTATTATCAAATAAATCATGGTACAAAAGTGTATATTGCATCTTATTTAGGAATACATATTTATTCGTTAACGACGTATCCACTCATGAGAAAATTTTGGAACGTATTGGAGGGATGTTTGTAAATTTCAGAAGATGAGATTCCTTTGAAAAAGGTAAAAGTTTTGTTACTTTAAGAGTATTAGAAAATACAGTGACAGAAGCAATATAATAATAAACTGTAGTGGAAATTGAAAGTCACCTGCGAATTGCATTACAAGGTTTCAACTAATGCCATAAATGCTTGCTTCATGACAGCAGTTAAAGTTATTTATTATCCTAAATGCAAGGACTGTTTCACTATTCGTTATCATTTTACCTTCGTGTAGAAAACACCTTGTTTATTGCGTTCTAAGAAGCTTTATCTCGTTTCTATAATGTGTTATATATTTCGTGTAATTAAATTATACTGCTGCTGTGAGAGAATTTCGGTGTACGTGTGTATGTAGTTTGAAACAATTTAAAAACTACAATTGATACATTCAGTGCCTTTATACCCTAATTCATGCATTACCCGCGTACTCCGTTTGACAACAGTTTTAATAATTTAATGCAGTATTAGTTTAAAATGACCCAAAGAAGTATGACTTTGAAAATCTTCTAATATAATAATCTCATCTGTTTTTTTGGTAAATGAGATACATAAAATAATCATTGTTATTGGCATGGGAAGGGATTAGATAGGGGAGAAACGTTAGGACGATCAAAGTATCCAAGGCTTAACCAGGGACCCCGGTCTACAAATCAAGGATGCTACCCAGCGTAAAAATTATGTAAATCCTTGATAAACATTCATAAAAGTCACTTTCAATGACTGAAGTGATTTACTGTACCAGCTTAGAAGGCAGCTGGCTGATTGTTCCAATAGGAACAAATGAGAACTTTAATCGTATGCCTACAGAGTAGAAACCTATCAAACTTGACTGGCCAAACTGTTTCGATTTGTGGGTGTCGTAGTTATAAACCAGATAAAGAAGATGGCGTTTCTCTCGAGGAAGGACACACCTTCCTAAGACCGACTCCCACCGGTTGTAAATCGATGACTGTAAAGATTTTTTAGGGACAGGAAAGATGATGGTAATTAACATGGTAACAGCTCCCCTATATAGTTAAGTAACGGATTTGAAAGGGGTGATGCGCTATGGAGAGCAAGGAAGTCAAAAGTAGCTAGGGCCTTGGGTCTATAATCCTGCTCTTCCATATTTATAATGTTGGCCAATTGAATTGCTTGTTAGTAAAACTGTTTGAATTTAGCCTGTCTTAAGACCACATTAATACTATGAAGAATCTGTTTCTCCTGAAATCGCTCATAATATCCAGAATGAAATCTCGACCCTGGATAACAATGAAGTTTTACTTATCGAATTTTCAGAGAACTCATTCTGAAATGGCAAGACGATTATCTGACTCCCACTCAGGTGGTCTATAAATGGACACAAATACTAGATTTTCAGAGTGTTTTCTTGTTATACGACCCTACATTAGAAATGTTTACTGAGTTTATTGAGTCGTGAAGTGATATTCAACAAAAATTATGTTGCAGTTTCTATGCTATCAGTTATTCAGTAGTGAAGTATTGCCCTCTCCTAACCTTTGTGTATATTTTAAGATATCATTTCGCATACTGAGAAACGTGCAGAATGCTTCTTGGGGACCCGGAATTTTCTATTTAAATTATTCAAAACTGAGCCAAGGCTATAAAAGCAGTTAGACGACTCAGTAAAGTAAATTTGAATGAGAAATTCATTAAATGTTTCCTGATGTAATAAAAAATTTACTATCTGTGTAATATTAGAACTTAAAAATAATAATTCGAGTCGCATATTAAAAGTAATCAGAAATTTTTATTGTCATTTGTCATAAAAGCCACATAGTAAACGATCTGGGACGTAATTGAATATGGTTAAGACTGAATACAGTCATTTTATGCGTTTTTTGACTAGATTATGCTAAGAATGATTTCGTTCATGCAATCGTTCAGTGATTACTAAAATGATACACACTCGTTACGTTCCATTCAACCATTTGGTCAAAGATGTGTTTATAATTGATTTTTAGCTGTAAAATTATTGGGATGTGAAAATGAGTTATTTTAGAAATCTATTGTATTTTGTTGACATCTGTGAATATTGATGATTATTGCGTTCTTCAGTTAATATTGCCTAAGTGTATGAATGGAAGATATCTAGTGTGTACTATATTACCAATTGAATATCAATAGTTATATTTATATAACTAATTTAATTATAAATTAAAATATAAAGAAAGATCAAAAATCGGAAAGTCGAAATTAAAAATGTTTCCCCCATTTTACGGGAACTCCACATTCCCGCTTTTCATTTCCCTTCCTATGCTGTTAAAGGTTTCGATATCAGCCTGTTACTTCCCCCCCCCCCCACAAAAAAAGCCATCGGATGGCGTGAGTCAAGTATTTAATGACCCGACCTATCTGAAGCTGATTTTCTGCGGCTTAATCACACCTTCAACTATATCCCTGGAACTCAGTCAGCCCATTGTTCTCTCCCTCCCTCCCACTCTTTCCTCTTCCCCAACCCCCACCGCTCTCCTCATCACCCGCCCCTTCCCCTCTCACACCACACACATACTCCCTTTCAAATTTTCTTCTTTTGCTATTAGATGGGAGTCTCTACAACGTAGAATGTACTACAATGTTGTCTATCTGCACATTAATTTTCAAAAATAAAAAGTATTCAGATTTGTACCTGAAGAGAATTCAAAACAGGAACGTACGATTTTTATTAATATGTTTTAATTTGTTATTTTATTAAATGATTATTTCAGATAAATTTTCCTGACGTATTCATTTAGCAATGGAATATTAAATGTGGACGTTTAAATTTACGAGTGCTCATTAATTGGCCTTTAATTATTTTATTTGAAACTAAATTATAACAGGTAAAAATATATAAATTTAGATTATAAAATAATATTTGAAAAAACGTTTCGTCCCCAACTTTCGGAAAGTACTCAGTTATTTGAATATTACAAATTGTTTGTTTCTGTTGCGGCGCCGGATTTTGCAGCAGAAACATGAAACGTTTAGTATATTTTAATTAACTAACTGAAGACATTCCGGAAATTGTGGGACGAAACTTTTTCAAGTTAAATATTCCATTTCTGGCTTTCGTCAATTTTTTGTATTTTATTTATAATATAAAGACTTATAATATAAAGACTTATTGTTTTAATTACTGTTTTCATAAAGTAGTTATTAATTTATTTTAAAATAAAGAGGTTTATTTTCCTCAGGTTATTATTTAGTAGTTAACTCTCTTTAAAAACTGGCATTGTGGTTGTATTATTAGATAGAGTGCGGTATTGTGGTAACCTGAATTGGAAAACATTTAACAAATTATATTCGACTTCTAAAAATACATTGACAGGTTATAGTTATTATTACTTTTCAGGCAGAGTTTTTCTCTTGCACAGGGCTGAATATATTCCTTCTGTGCTGTTTCTCGGGATCCAGAAAGCGAAAGTAATAAGCTTCGTCGTCAAAATTACATATAAAAAGACCGGCCTCTGACTCGTCGGTTCCAAATAAATATACATAGAATTTTTTTTCAGTTCAAATCTCTCGAATTCATATGTCGACAGAAACTTTGCCCCACCTTGAACACAGAACTGGGCCTCGCTACACGATGTAAGCCCTCATTCAAACTCGGTTCCCTTTATCAACTCTGAAGTCAATTAATTGCCGCCAAAAGCATCTCC
This sequence comes from Eucriotettix oculatus, assembly GCA_034510155.1. Classification (NCBI taxonomy): domain Eukaryota; kingdom Metazoa; phylum Arthropoda; class Insecta; order Orthoptera; family Tetrigidae; genus Eucriotettix; species Eucriotettix oculatus. The sequence continues at coordinate 133,118,277 of CM067377.1, forward strand.
GGACGTTTAGGGTGTGGGAAGATCCGTTACATCTACTTTCATTTTCTTCACAGTCAAAACTCCGTTACAAAAATATTTTGCCCCGTCATAAAGTATACAATAGATTCTTGTCTTTTGGACATTTATCTTGTCCATAACAGATGAATATCGGGAAGTTGAAAGGAAGTTTATGTAAGCTTAACATTATGTAATTAAGGATACTCTGATTCTAATTTCAGTGCTATGACGATAAAATGAAATAAAAATTCTATCACTCACTCTAAAATTAATTGGACATATATCCGTCTTGAAGCGAAAATAATTTTTCAGTTACTTTTAGAGAATGTTGATAATATCAATTAACTTGAACTGATATACTATTACAGTTCTATTTACGAAAGTCTAGTTTTTGCACCTCTTCACGAGAAAATGTGATTTCTTTCTTGAACTGGCCGTCAGGTATGTATTACAAAAATTATTCTGTGCATATAAATATTTATGATATAAAATTTAAATTTCAACCAGAATATAGGAGCATTAAGTTCCTATTGAAAAGTAAACTCTGCCTTAAACATTTTATGATATTCCGATTAGATATAACTTTTGTAATGTTTAGCCAATCGAAAATGGTTTGTAGGACTGAATGACAGAAAACTCAGTAAGCCAAAAATTTTATACGGATCAGTTTTCAACGATTATTTTATCTCAGTTTTCTTTTTATTTGTAATAACCTGGAACACACTATCGATTTTTTCAATAGTCACCTGAGATTCTCAGGAATAATTAACATTTGAGCTAACGAATTTCAAAGAAGCTCAGATGGACAATGCACTGTAAAGCGAAACTACGCTTTGTTGAGAATTCATTGAAATTAATTTATATCTTTTATCACTGAATATTGAAATTATTATATCAAAATTAACAGCCAAAATTTTAGTGCTCCATCCGATCGATAAAAAATGGAGACCGAAATCACGTTTTCAGTTAATTTAGGCAACAGTAATAAATCATTTGCTGAACTTGTAAAATATTGTGCTTAAAATAATAATGCCAGTCGATGTAAGAAACAATTTAAGGTGTCTTACGGACAGGATATTAAGTTGTTAAGTGAAATTCCAAGACTTCCTCAGCCACTCACCGAATATGAGAAATATTCTGATCCAGAGGGAACCGGCCAGTGAAAATTAGGAAAAAATCAATTTTTTAATTTTTGTTTCATTGTGAAGTACAGTTTATTCTGGTTGTTTAGACATATATATATATATATATATATATGTTTCGATCATTCAAAGTACATAAAAACCGACTTTAAAAATTTCTGTGTTTGGTCACGCCTACTTTAGATTTCTGTCTTGTCTTATTTATTTTACATTTTTCTATTTATTTTTTAAAGAACGATTGAAACACAAATATTTTGCAACTTGCTATAATGGAAGCAATTTAATCTATATATAGGAACCTTGTTGAACTGCTTTCCAGGTGCTTCAACAACTGCTTATGGGAACGCCTTCCAAAAAATGTATTTGTTGGAATAACAACTCTAAAAATGGTGTACTGGATGCAGTAATTTTTTTAATAATGGTTCCAGTAGAAAGCTTGAAGACAGTTAAAAATTAATATGGAAAGGGAATCAAAATGAAAGGACAAAAAATTAAAAATCCTAAGGTTTTCCGATGATATTGTGTGATTAGGGGAGTCAAAAGAAGACTTGGAAAACATAATAAATGACATTAACTTGATCCTGGAGGATTAATAGAGGGAAAACCAAGGTGATGGAGTTTAGTATGGGAAATAGTGGAATAACAAAGTTGTTAGATTGAGAAAGGATAGTTTGAAATAACTGAATAATGATACTACTAATGGTTTTGTTAATGTGTCTTTCCCTTTAAATTATTTTACTTGACAGTTGTTAAATTCTACAGCCTATGTTGTACCGTCAAAGAAGTAGACATTCAAAAATGAAAATTTGTTGACTTCTATTTAGTGTATTTTTCCACTTCTGCTTTAGTGATCAATAAATATTAATTATTATAAATAACTTTCAAGGCGTAATGAACATAATAGGGTTTTCAATTTAATCTATGTAGTATTCCTACACATTATTTTTAATCACTTTACTAGTTACAAACTGTAATTAATTAGTGTAAATTATGTTGAACTGTATTTCATTCTTGTAACATCCGTGTATTCTGTCGTCTAAAGGAGAAATTCTACAAAATACTTTTGAGATATCCAGGGATAAAGTTTTTAGAGCTTCGACATTTTCATAAACTCCTAATATCTTTGAAAATTGTTTTATTCGTAACAAGAAATATGAATTTGTCTGTATAGATTGAATATAGTACATTTATCAGTGAAATATTTTCAAAAGTCGAAAAGTTTTACGTACTGCCTTTCTAATTTAGACGGCACTATTGCAATCCGCACTTTACGTAATTATGTAATTAAAAAAATTTCTGGTTATTCTGCTGTTGCTGCTTCCTCTTAAGAGTCAAATTTAGATAAATGTATATAACTGTGAATAAAATTGAAACCGGATAATCACTTTTGATTTTTAGAGAATTTGAGAACAAGTTATTTATATAATTAATTTATTGAATTTTTAAAGTTTCTGAAAGTGATATTTAAGTAGCTAAAAGTAGTTTTGGACACGATAAAACATCTCGGTTTATTTTATCAGACAGTCTATCATAGTTATTTAGCAGTTTAAAGTAAATATTTATTTACCTTAATGGAACAGTCTCTACGCGATCAAAAATTTAAATTATCATAAAAAATAAAATTAAAATAGGGGCAAATTTATACTATGCTAAAAATAAATACCACTAATAACCTTTTATTATTTTTTATAATATAAAATAAAAATATGAAAATTTTCATGTAATATTCATTGTCGTTAGCGTACCAAAATTTATAACATTTAATTTTTACTTAAAATAAATTTTTCCTGAATTTAATAAAACTCATAGCGATTTTATTATTTACTGCGGGTCGGATAAAGTATGAAATACATAGATACCATTGCTCACAAATAACCTGTCTGATATCAGACCGAGTAATCTACAATTTTACATGTTATCCTTTAACATTCCTTATACTTTCAAAACATTGCATTTATATACACTATATATGACTAAGTAAACAAAAGTTGTAAGTCTTTGATCCCTTTCGTCACGTTTTATAACGTGACACGTATACTTCAACAAAAGGACTAGAATAGCTGTGACTACAGAGGAACATTCACCATGTTATAGATTTTTGGAAAAGTTTTTAAAGTAAATACCAGTCGTATTTTATAATGGATGCTTGTTTTAAAATTTAATATTACTCTAAAAACTGAGAGACATTAAGTTCACGGTGTACCGGGCTACAAGTAAAGAGATTAAATAGGATTACGTTTTTGCGAGGGTGTTAATCTTCAGAGCATACAAATTTCGCGTTAAATCAGGATTAGAGAAAATAACTGAGCTTAAACCGTTGAAGTGTTTAAGTTCGTATTAGATATATTCCTGATTGAAAGTAGAAATGGCGTGTTCTAGTCAAGTTCTGGAGAAACAGGTATCGATCTGCGTACCGCAAGGTCAGGGCCGAGTTCCGTACTTGTGTCACATAACTGGCGAGGTGCAAACACGTGTTATCAGCTGTCTCAGCACGACAGAAATGGAATGGAATGCCAAAATTTTCTAACTCGAGGTCCAATGCATTGTTAAAGGAAATTGTAAGTTTATCTTAAGATAAATCCACTCAATACTGTAAGGCGTATTTTTATTTTGTAGTAATGTGGGTTATTAGCGACCATACAATTACATTTTTCACATTGCACTTCACAATCATTTCCTAAAAAACTATTTGACAATTGAAGGAATACAAAAACTGTTACTTCTTATTAAAAATAATTGCATTTAAAATTGAATTTAAGGAAAAAATTAAATACATTTAAAAAAATTAAACTTATCACCTAGACATTTGGATGAAACAGAAAAATTAACTAATTTAAATTTCATTAAAAAACCTATTTCACAAATATATTTTAGAACTTTTAAGATCGTGTATTTGTTTGTTGAAATTCATTAGGATGTCGCAGAAGCTTCTCCCTTGTTGTTTTATAAGTTTTACATTCCATTAATATGTGTGAAATTGTCAGGCTAACATTACGAATCCTGCAAATAGGTATTTATTCTCCTGTAAATACGTAGGAGTGTGTTAGCTTAGAATGCAATGTTCGGATTCTGTTAATCACAACTTTCTGATTCCTGTATAGTTTCTCCATATTTATTATATCAGTACTATTCAATAGATTTTTTAGAAACACACCAGTTTGTTCATGTCTTCTATTTTTTGTCGATGAATATTTTAGACTTTTTATTATTTATTTCCGTTTCTTAATAAGGTGTACATTTTGTGAGGAAATAAATGGTAGCTGCGCTGTTTTCCATGTTGGGACCAAAGAATATGAGTTATGTTGAAGTCTATTTTCATCGAGTACATCCCTAAGCTGGAAATAGAACAGAGCTGGGCGAAGATTGTCTTGTACCGAAATCTAGTATGTATAAAAGCTGATACTCGTATTTTATGTCCTGAATATCACTTAAATAAACTAAATTACTTTGACTAAACTTCAGGAGCAAACGCGTTTATTTTAAAATAATTATGCAGAATTCTAAAAAGATTAGTATATTATTTACGTGCCTGCCTGTGTATACATGTATAACATTTTTAAAAAGTGGAAAGTTAAAACAATCTATTTGTGTTGCGTGATTTAAAACAAATGCCGCTGAATATTTTCCCTTAAATTCTCAACCGATTTACATACATAGATGGAGGTTCATTAGGCCAGACATGTTCTTACCGTTAGTTTATATTTTATTATACATACTCTAATAATTTAATTTAAGAAATGTATCAGTAACATTAGCTATATAAAAGTATTTCTTTATTTTTGTACATAATATAATATAATAATTTAATCTCACAATAATTTCATAATAAAAGCTAATGTACGCCATTAAAGCAATCTAAATTACTTCAGAACAATGATATCTTAATCTATGGGCAGGGTGCTACTTTGATAAGTACAAAAATTTCTTATTAACTCCGACGGCATAATTATCAATTCTTTAAATTCCGTCGTTGAATTTCATGCTTCTCACGGCGTATAACTCCTACTTTGTTGTTATGTTTTTGTCCTCGAATGTCTTTACCTACTTACATTACCTTTTTCCATCTTATCGTCGGGTGAATTGTTGGATAATAGACGCCTCACGTCTCACGTCTCAAGGGAATAGTGTTTGAATCCTCGAGTCGAGGGGCACATCGCACGCGGATCAGCCTTAAAACAATTTGCATTGCTTCTAATCCCATGAATGCGGGAAATGTTCGTATTGCTACTAGTATTAGACGTCTGGTATAAACTTGAGTTGATGTCTTACTACTCTCACTTGTGGAAGGAGTCTCGCTAATAATCCTGAAAACACAATTTCCGCGAAGAAGGGATGACGCGAGGTTCTCTTTAGATATCCCCTATCCACAATTCTGCACTAGTATGTAACCAGCAATAGAAGATAGTCTTAAATTTGTATACATGGCCTAGATCAAATGTAACTCCCTCCATCGGTCCGACCGTGAGGACGGAAGTGATAACGGAGCAATGTGCGCGGCACACCAAATTAGTACGTCTGGGTGCAACATGTCCCTGGTATACCGTCCAGGAATCCTGAAGCCCCGCTGGGTGTTCTTACATACCTTCCGGACGTAAAATAAAAAAAGTAGAGTAGGTTGTGGTTTCACAGGTGAAATTTTCATATATTTGATGTGGCACAGGATCCAGTCTTTCTCCAGTGTTTTTGAAAATTAGGTAATCCCGTATTTCTTCTACAAATAATTTACAAAATACATTGTATGAGTAAATCACCATCAACTGCTTCAACACACCGCCTCATATTAAACTGTCTTTTACATTTACTTTCAGTCCAAACGATGGTTAAAATTTCGCCCTCCACATTTGAATTTCTCCACCACAGAATAACTTCACATCGGCATGTACATGAGTTTCTCACACTTATCTCATTACCGAAGAACGTTCTATAACCCGACTTCTTGGACCTGTTCAGATTGTTCGGAAACACTTAAGAGTACATAGAATAATACGACCTTCGCAAGGTAGCTGTATCCTATACGAAAAATTCTATACTGTTGTGTTACTCTCCTTCCAACAAAATTGTTCTGAGGTTAATTTATGATTTATCGTAATAAACTCACAATTTCATTGAAATAACACAGTAATACCCAACACAATAAAACAATCCTGACCGAAAACAATTTACGTATCCACGTGTCTCAAATCCTAATAGGAACTAATCTTTCAATTAGACTTTGAATGTGCTCAGGTATGAACTAAGTAATATAGGGAAACCTAGTTTTAAGCAAATATATATTTATATAATAAACAGGTATCAAGGTAATAGAATATTTCATTGTTTTACATTGTAACATTTTGTAAGAGTAAGCAGCCAAATACTTTTTTGGAAACAACGAAAACATTGGTCAATAATGACATGTTTTATCGTTTATAACCCGGATAATACTAAATTTTGTGATTTTTGTATCCGCACTATGACTATAATACTTGGGTTTCCAGAAGTAAACATTTTGATTGGACGGAAAGGTTGAAATAATGCGATTGATGTAGTTTTATTAACCCCAAACATGTGATGAAAAATAATCACATACGGATCAAAAGGGTTGACTGGCGAATCTCAAAGAGATAAGATTCTCGCAGACAAACAGTAGAAGTTTGATTCCTTGACTCGAAAGACAGATGTTCTTGTTAGAACCAGGTAGTCACGACAGTCAAATACAACCATGAAAAATATTTTTCTAAGTTCTTTATTACAAATACCAATACTTCGATGGTCAGTTATATGCCACGGGACTGTTCCTGAAATATTACTACGAGTGATTGGATAAGTTGCCGATCTTTGACTAAAATTTGTAACGTGCAACATCTATAGTCTTTCTTAAGCTTATGCAAAGGTAAGTTATATACGTTTAGAATGAGATAAAAATAATAGTATAGTACTAACTTAATTAACTGATTTATTCAGCTGAAACGAATTAATTCAGAAACTACAATTATACCAGTTAATCTGACAAAGAAAATCTTCCGGTTACGAAATCACCGCTAGATGCAGTGTTTATCAAAATGGCACCATCAATGCAAGAGAACGCATAATGTATTTCGGAATACGCAAGAAAAAAACATCGTTTGACGTCGTTCAAAGACATTTCCGCACGAATTTTTTTAAATAACCACCTCATCGTCAGAACATCGAACGGTGGGTGAAGCAGTTTCAAGACACGGGCTCCTTGTATAAGAAAACCGGCGCAGGACGAACAGCAGCAAAATCCAAAGTTGAAGAAAGAATTCGTGAAACCTTTTTACAAAAGCCCACAAAATAAACGCATATTACGGTATGGAGTGTATTTTGGAATCGATCACAATTCTAGATACACACCTTTGCTGCAGTAGTTAAAACCTTCCGACAAACCGTTGCGAAAAGATTTCTCTGAGAATTGACAAGGTATAATGAGGTAGATGGTTTTGAAAGAAGACTTGTGTGTATGGATGAAGGCACGACTTACGTTTCTGGCAATGTTAATCGCCATAATTTACTATTTTGGGACACTGGAAACAACAGCGTTTTCTGCACCACTTCCAACAATTGTGTTTTAGCACTTTTTCTTCCAGATAAGCTATCAGAATGGTTTTTATCTTAGTTGGAATAAGCGGCTCCCGGCAACATGGTGGTCCACTGCATTAACATAAAAACGTACGTCATTACCTCAACGATAGTCTACTGCGCCGTTGTATTGGCCGTGATGGGTTGAATGATATGCCATTGCAGATCTAATCTATTGTAATTTTTTCGTATGGATTTTAGTTAAATTCTAAGTGTTAGTGCCTCTAATTCCCAAGAACGTACAGCAACTGAATCAACAGATAACTAAATTGCTCCAAACATTAACAAGGAATATTCTATCACGGATGTGGCAGGGAATCGGAATACCGCTAAGACATTTGCCATGTCACCTGTGGAACACACATATAATATATATAGAAACCACGGTTTCACTGTAAATCTGATTTTAAAAAATTAACTAATTAGAGAGTTCACATGTATAATTGGATCTTTCAGTATAAAACAGCCTATATATATATATATAGCTCTATTTTCAATACATGTTTATACAATCCACAATACGTTGTTTAAATAGTTGAATCGGCGATTTTGTTATAGTTCGTGTTTAGCGGGCAAGTGTTACAGCCACGAAGGTACATCTTGCTTATCATTGATCTCAAATATAGATAAATTGTTTACATACATAATATATTTAATTTTATATTCTTACTGAGGAAAACGTCTATCATAATTTTTGCGAAACGTCGTTGTTTTCATGGTGAACCTTTCCTTCCAATTTAAAATATTTTTAGTTCATGCATTTAATTAATTTTTTACTGAAAGATTTAATAGTTACTGGAGTATTTGGCAACATTTTTGAACATTTTCACAGTGTACCTTTCTCTAGAAATAAAGAATTTTACAGAGTTAGAAGGCTTGTCTTCTCATTATAGAGTTGCAAAAAAAGCATACGAAAATGCGGATGGAAAATTCATTTGTCAGATAGGGATACTCTGCTGTCTGTCACGTGGTTCAGCTATCGACGCACCATGCTTTATCATATATGTAAACGATCCACCCTCTGAAATAAATTTTTTAACGCAGTTCACATGAATCATGTAATTACGGATATCGACTCTGATCATTTAAGCATGGAAATTAATACTGCAATGAATTATATCAACTTATGATATGGTGAAAATTAACTCAGTCTTAATTTTAATTATTAAATATAAACGTTTCTACAGTTAATAAATAAATGCCAATGCCCTTAAATTCTTCACACTTTGCCCCCTTTGTCGATCTGAAGATTGACGATAATTTTTAAAGGAAACCATCATATATTCAAATTGTCGTTCAAACTTACCTCAATCTGACATTTAATAATACTATTTGTGCACTACATCGTTCTCGGAGCTACAAAATTCATTCCCGCCTCATTTTGATTCGGATATGTCTCCAGTCCTGACTCACAAATATTTAAATAACGAATGGTAACTGAGAAAATTTCAGGCTCTGCGAACTAAAACACAAGTTGTAAACCTTGGTGTTTTAGTCTTGTCCTGTAAGTACATTTTCATAATAATAAATCTCTTCTGGTGCCACTCGGGTGCATATGGAAACAAATTATGCAAATAATTTTCAAGACTCTAGACGAGTTCCGAAACTTCCCAACGGTGTAATGAATTTATTCATAAAATTTGATAAGGATTTCTTTGATATTCCATATTTTCCTTCAATAATAATTTTATTATACTGATAGTTACCAGAATTCTCCAATACTTCAGTAATAATGAAGTATTTTATTTTCTTGTGATTTCTACGCATGTTTTTTTTCTTTTCTTGAAAGGTTTGAATGGATGAAAGAATATTGTTACGTTTGCGCCGCTTGAAAATAAAGATATTACTCCTTCCGCCTCCTTTACTCGCAATGTGATTTATATTTTCATTTGCGATTTATGTAATGAACAGATATTATACTTCAAAGCGAATAATGTTCTTTGATTATTATTCTAATCTGGTGTTCATGATACACATTACGGCGATAGTAGTAAACTAATCACATCATGACATGTAATATTATAGTCGTAATTACTATAATAATTGCCTAAATTTACTATCGTACTTCACGTATTCGTCTGTTGATAGGAATTATTAATTCATTATATTAAATTAAATGTAAAACTGCCTCTTTCATTATAATCAAACTGAAAGCCTACTCTTGGATGTGGTTACAGTAAAGGCTACAAGTAATTTTGCTTCTGCGTTAGATGAGAGTCGCACAGAAATTACATTTCCAATAATATGAAATGTGAATATCTGCCTCAAATCATTTGACTGTCGTTTCTCCAATAATTGAACCACCGACGAACAGCCACTAAACGGAGTCTACATTTCATTCCATTTTAGACAATCTGTACTTCCCAACTGGTTTTATCGGAATTTCTTTGCTTTTATATTCGGTTTCTATTCTACACACTTTGCGCGAGGAATTCATGTGAATAAAAACTGAAAATTTTATTTTATATCACGACACGTAGTAAATACGGTGAGAAATAAAATTACACATAACTTTATTATACAATAAAAATAATTATTCATTGTGAAAAAGAAATAACCATCTACACAGCTCGAAATTACGTAATCATTTTCTAACCTACTTCACCCCATATAATATGAAGAGCACTGGAATAAAATATCGAGAAAGGAGGCTTATACATAGCCTCTACAGAAAACAGGCAGCAGTAATTAAAATAGAAGATAAAGAAAGGAAAGCCGTAATCAAGAAAGGAGTAAGACAAGGATGCATTTCTTTCACCTATTCTGTTTAACGTATTTATAGAACAGGCGATGAAGCAAGTCAAAACGTAATATGGAAAAGGAATCATACTCCAAGGACAAGAAATAAAATCCTTTCACTTTGCTGACGATATTGTAGTATTAGGGGAAACAGAATAAGACTTGAAAAATAAATGGTATGAACGTGGTTCTGGAGAAAGAGTTTAATATGAGGATTAATAGAGGGAAAATCGAGGTAATGGAGTGCTGACGGAAGTTACGGAATTCTGCTACTTGAAAAGCCTAATAACTAGGGATGGTAGAAGTATAGTACACATAATTAGTAGGATAGCACAGGCAAGGAATTTACTTACGGACAATATGAGTTATAAGTGTGAATATTAGGCAATCGTTGCTGAAAATGTTTGTATGGAGCGTGGCGTTATATGAATGCAAAACGTGGACGAATGCTGAAAATCAGATGGCTGGATAGAATCATAAACGAGGAAGTTTTTAACAGAATAATGGTAAACAATAAAATATTGAGGACGTTAACTGAGGGAAGGAATAGATTAATAGGCAATGTTTTAAGACACGAGGACTTGTTAACTTAGCATTAGAGGGAAGTGTTTGGGGTAAGGACAGAAGAGAGAGGCCAAGCATTGAATACGCTAAGCAGATTAGGGAGGATGTGGTTTGTGCAATTTATAAGGAAATTGCAAGTCTTACGCAAGATAGTTTAGCATGGAGGGTTTCATCAGACCAGTCTTAGGACTGAATACCACATCACACACAATATGAAAGCGTAATTTTCATAAATTCGTAAGTTGCTAAACTTCGTGGAATACAATTCTTGACACAGAAAACGAGTCGAACCCAAATAATATGTTTCGTAAACTTAGTAATTACTTCTTATCGGTCGTCGACGCTGTTGCACCACTAAAATTAAGTAAAAAGAAACGTACTAAACGAAATACGTGGATAACTAAAGTTATTAGAATATCACGTGAAAATCTATGTCGCCTTCATAAATTAAAAGCACTGAATTTAAAATTTTTTATATTAAATATAAAGGTATTTATAAGAAAGTTATCACTGCCGCAAAAAACTAGATTATGCAGTATATTGCAAGTTCAAAGAGACTTCCGGTAATTATAAAGACCGTGACGAAATGCAACTAATAAAGAACGAACAGCCTATATCACGTAAAGAAGCAGAATGTGAATTTAACTCGTATTTCATTAACGTTTCCTGTGAAATGTTAGAAAAGCAAGGTAAAGAGAAATGTAACACGCCCAACTAGCGAAATGCTGCACAAGTCCAGAAACACGTTACTAAGTTTTTCTTTCTACTCCCGGTCAATAAAAATGAGATTTTAAATATAATAAAAAATATGAAAACTTCGAATGCTTGTGACATATACGGAGTCAACAGTAAGCTCATTAAACATTTCTGTAATTAAATTGTAATTCCAATGCAGTTCATAATGAACTTGTGCTTTTCCTCTGGTATATTTCCAGATGCTCTAAAAGACGCGAAAGTCATACCGTTACACAAGAAGGGTTCTACAACAGACGTCTCCAATTATCGCCCTATTTCCCTCTTGCCAATATTCTCAAAAATCTTGAGAAAGCATTACTTATCAGAATTACATATTTTCTTACAAAATTCAAACTTATTTCCACATCGCAACATGGTTTTATTAGTGGAAAATCTACCAACACAGATTCATACGACGTCGTTCAAAGTATTCATGACGCACTTGATGAAAGACTTAAAGTGACTGGCATTTTTGCTGACCTCTCGAAAGCGTTTCATTTAGTAGATCATAAAATTCTACTCAGAAAATTAGATTTCTACGGAACCAGAGGAGTTACCCTTTCTTTCTTGACATCGTACTTGCAAAACAGAAGCCAAAAGTTGCGATTGAAAACACGGATGGAAATTAGTATCTGGGAAACAATTACATGCGGTGTCCCTCAGGGCTTAATTTTGGGACCTTTACTTTTCATCATCTACATTAACGATTTACCTAATTATTTAGATCCCTTAAAATCAGTCCTCTACGCTGCCGACACTAATTTGGTAATCACGGACAGCGACTAGGAAACTTTATGCAAGAAAGTTGATACTGCGATGTGCCGTCTCAATCTTTGGTTCAATGCAAACAAATTTTCTCTTAATCTAGACAAAACCAAAATCGTTAACTTCACAGCAAACACAAACAGTTTATCTCCTAACTTGGAAAACACTTCAGAGCACGCGCCTTTTCTTGGTCTGCTGATTGACAATAATTTGAAATGGAATCACCACATTAAAAAAACTATCGGGAAAACTCATCAAAATTTGCTTTACATTACGAGTGTTACCTCGGGAAGCCGACATAGCTACATCAAAAATGATGTACCATGCATATTTTCATTGTGTCATGTGTTACGGTATTGCAAACTGGGGTCATTAGCATCACGCGATTCACATTTTTAAACTACAAAAGCCGGCCGTACGAATAGTATCTGTACCTGGTGAGGAGTGGAATACCACTTGCAAACCTTTGTTTCGCAAACTTGGAATTTTAACCTTTCCTTGTACGTATATTCTAGTATTATAAAATTTGTATCAATCTATATGCTCTAAACGTTGCAAGCCATCCGTGTTGAAAAGCATCATCTAATTCTGTTTGAAACAAGCATTCATTATTCCGCTATAAATCTATTTAATACTCTCCCGGAAGAAATAAAAGCTTTAAAGGTTCACAAATTATTTATAAAGGATTGTAAATCTCTGTTAATGAATGGAGCGTATTATTCACTGAAAGAGTTTGTAGATAGGAAGGACTAAAACAGTTGCTTGGGGTCCTATCAAATTCTCCTATTATTTTACAACTATACTCTACTAGAATTTAACTGACTTATTTTCTTTTTCATGTTCGACGGGAACCTACGCACGATCTTCTGCTGCCTCCTCCGTCGACTGAAAATTGAAGATTGAATGTTATCTTTCCTCTTTTCGTCCTTGAATTCTTAATTGTAAAATTTTGTATATTTCCTGTAATATTATATTTGACGTATCCTATTGATGGATTGAATAATAATAAATCTAAATCTAATAAATCTATCACGTATATTATATATTGAGGGTGTCCCATCTGAATCACTACGGCCAAATTTTTCCAAAGGGGAGCAGGTTATGAAAAAAAGTTCAATCCTCAAATAGTAGGTTTTCGAGGGGAATATTCAGCTGCAGTTATTCCCAACCTTAAAAAGAGTTGTGAAGAGGGAGACGACAGCGACCATAACAACAAGGTATTAATTCTAATGATCTACGGGCAGAGACCATATTGGCTATGATCCACATGAATCCTCTCATCAGTTTGAGAGAAATCGAACGGGATTCAGGAGTGCCACGGAGCACTGTACAGAGAATTCTGCGATCCGCCTCCCACCACCGTATCACATAACGTTGACTCAAGCATTGTCTGAGCTTCACAGGCAAAATTGTATTTTGTAACTAGACCTGAGAAAGGCTGAATGAAGATCCAATTCTTTTCCAGTGCGTTCTCTTCATTGCGTAATCAACTGCCTATTCTGAATGAGAACGTGAAATTGCAGACAAGACAGAGAATGTGGCTTCAGCAAAATGGTACTCCAACTCATTTCACTCGAATTGTAAAAGATTACCTGAACAGTTCCTTCCCCAAATCGTTGGATTGGTCGGGGATGGTTACATTTTGTGGCCTCCTACGTTCACCGGATCTCACGTCCCTCAATGAAACCTGTGGGGTTTCATCAAAGATGTTGTTAACACGAATAGACCGGCCACTCCAGTTGTTTTACAGAGACGTATTCGCTAGGCTACTGCAAGCATTACACCACAAGTTCTTCGAAGGGTTGTTGAAAATTTCCACCATCAAATTGAGTTGTGCCTGCAAATCAGCGCTGTGAACATTCAACATCTCCTGTAAATGCTGATCAACATACAGGCATTTCCACACTATTTTTAGCGCAAGGGAAGCGAAGAAGACTTTACCTCCACGTTGTGCTTCCTGGATCACGCTAGAAAGTCTGAATCTTCAATTTTACCACAGAACTCGTTTTTGTGGCATTTTATTTTTGTAAAATTAGAGGAAATACATAATATATAGACGAAAAAGTTTCATGGGGAATTATAATGCGGTTGTCATTTTAAATAAAAGAACTTTATGCTTGTAGTTTGCAAGCGTGAGTTTGAAAGCTAAAAATAATGCATGCATGAAATGTCCACCTCCAAACCCTACTACTTTTGTAATGAAATTTTTTGCGTTAGCTGCTCCCCTTCACAGACCTTTGGCCGTACTGTTACAGGTGGGATATATCTTCTTCTTTTGAGGCGCTACGGTAACTTCTGTGATATCTTGGCCTGATCCACAACGTGTCTCCACTCATTTCTTTTCTAGACCTTACACGTCCTCTTTCTAATTCCTAGACTTCGTCTCTCCATCTGGTCTTCGGTCTGTTACGTATTTTAGTTTAAAGGGGTATTCAGTTATAAACCTTTTTTTGCATTGAATCTGTTAAGATTTCCAAACCAAATTAATCTGAGGGATATCTCGCGATTCACTATATTTCTGTATTGAATTACTTTATCTAATTCATCATTATTTCGTATGTTCCAGTATCCACAAGAGAGTTTAACTGGATCATAAATCGTTCCAATATGTGGAGTCTCTTTCAATGTCTAAGACACGGCTGCATAGGTGATGATTGGTCTTATTATCGACGTATACAATTTCAATTGTGCCTTTTTGGATAGTAACTTGCTTTTAAGTAGGTCCCTGTAAGCAAAATAACACCTATTTCCTGAAAATATTTTCTCTTTAACCTCTTCTTCTATGGAGTTTATTCCCATTAATAATTACTTCTTGGCATGTGATGTCAGCAATCGTAACATCTGTTGCCAGACCAACCCTCGTTCTGTTTCCCATGTATTGTGTCTTATCTTGGTTGTTTACAAGCCCATAGGAGAAAGACATTTCTTTTAGTTTCTTGAATGTTTGTTTTAACGAGCTCTTTGTTCTTGATGTCAAAATAATATCATCTATATGCGCTAAGTGTTGTTTTATTCTTGTAGTAATATTTCCTTGGATATTCAAGATGACAGAATGTTCTCCATGACGACACAGAATAGTGTGGCTGATAACAGGACTCCTTGTTTAGTTTAGTAGTTAATAAAAATTGGTTGACTTAACTGATTGGTTAACCTTAATTCTTGCTATTATTTTATTAACTTTGTTGGGACTCCATAGCGTCTTAAACACTGGAGAATTTGGTTTCTATCCAGTGAATCAAAGTCCTTCGTATAATCGTTGGACATGTTATGGAGTTCGATGCCATATATATATATAAGGAATACCCGTCTTCATAAATAAAAATAACTCTGAGTTATCGTTGAGTAGAGAATGTGAAATATAGTTTCACACGAGCAGCCCAACATGAATAATGGTACTGCAGAATTTTAAGTGATTATTATTAAGAAATATTATTTCACTTTTTGACACACAATTTATATTCCTGAGTGCGGGTCTAATGCTGTGAAATGGCATGGGTCTTCGTCACTGTGTAATATCATTAAACGTACGTAGCTGATAAATTATACCAAAATGTGTGACTTTTCCAGCTGTCACAGCCACGGTCAGTTGGACGGTGAAAAAGTCAGTGAAATTGATTTAGTGAATTACATAACTTGTTCTCCTTGTGCTGAAAATTGTCGTTCTTACTGAAATTTGCCATTGTTTTCGTCAGTAGTCACTAATTATAACTTTTAAGCCAAGATTATAATTATAGTTTAAAATGAAACGTGTGGGGAGTAAAGATAACTGAGGTTACAACCATGAAAATTTTATCGATCCATAGTTTATGGATGTTTATCGTTCCTGCTTCAGTAATTAATGTATATAATATTATGCATTCGTCTTCAAATTTATGAAACCATTATAAAACGTTATTAATAATAAAATGGTAAGCTACGCCGACGTTGCACGTATTGAAGAAACGTACTCAAATTATATCTACTTTTAAAAAAATTCACGCTTGCAAGAAATCGATTTGATATTTACCAATTTTCATAAAAGCATTTGCATAAAAGCATTACATACTTTAAAATTCACTAAATTGGTTTTAGTTCAAACATTTTTTAGAGCATTCTTCTATTTGCACGAACATTTTTTTTCCAATATATGGTAGGCTGAATATATATGTATTTTCCGCCTTATTTCGAAGCCCATAATCATAGAGTCGCCACATATTTATTTGTCTACATTATAATACAGCATTAATGTGGTGTGAATATTAATTTTCATACTTTATCTACTGTAAATAATTATATTATCCGTTATAAAATATGTATTCGTACTTACCTCATGGTATTTCCCTTGAACTGAGAGCCCTCCGAGAAAAAGAAGTAAATATACGGCTTCCGGAAGCATATTTGGTCCTGAAAAGTAAGATCATTGACGTAATGAATGATCAATTCATTTGAATGAATTTCATATTAATACATGTTCAATTAAGTATGTTAAAAAATATATAAAATAAATTAGTTGGTTATTATATATATTGTACAAAACGTTTAAATATTTTATTAAAACATATTTTGAACATCTAATTTTTAATTAATAATAAACAATTAAATGACAAAATATATTTTATTTTAATGTATATAGTGATAGAATTAGCTATTTTTTTGATAGGTTACTAGAAATGTAGATGCCAGAATAACACCAGTACCTTTATCCGACTAAAAAGTTGTAAAATCCAACAGCATAACGTAAGTAATCAACAGGTGATTCAAATCAACGCCAAGGACTCGTACCAACACTTCTTAGAAAAAAATACGATTAAAGTAATGTTTAGTATTCATGAATTCGGCACCGTTACATTCCTATTATAACCAACAACATCTTGTATCCAATACTTAACTATTGCTAAATAATTTAAAAATTGTTTACAATTACAATTTGTTAAAAACCAGGTAAATTATTTCATTCTGTTTTGTATTTCAGTCGGAAAGTAAACGTTTAACCCTATATTTACATGTCTTCAAAGAAAAACTCTCTAGTCTAATAATAAGGCATAGAAATTGATGTTTCGTAACGCACACAGTTAAATTAGTGAATATTTAGAAATTTGATGAAATGGGTGTATTTAATGTTTGAATAGTTTTCTGCGAGTGTTTCATTTTCTCGTTTGAAGGGAAAAAATATAGAAAATAAAACGAAAAATAGATGAATGAAGAATAAGGAAAAATATATAATAGAGAAATAAGTAAGCGTTTCAACAATATATATATATATAGAAGCACGGAAAAATTAGCCTAAACATTAATAGGTAGATGTTGTTGGAGTTTTACAAGTTTCATTTTCGAACTCAAATTTTTACGAAGAGAAAAGGACAAAATTATAAAGGATATTAAATTATGTTATTTAGAAAGTTAATTGTGGTCATCTTCATTGTGGAAAATGTTATATAGGAAAAGCTAAACGAGCTCTAGGAACTAGATTAAAAAAGTATAAATATTAAAACTGGAAACCATGAATTTGATTGGGAAAATGTGCAAATTTTGATACACTGACGACGTGTCACCCCAAATTCGGAATGTGTCACGCCAGGTGACAGTCCGCAGCCGCCTCGGTAGGCTTAGGCCCTCAGGAGGGCTGTTGAGCCATTGGAAGAAGAAGAAAAATGTGCAAATTTTGGATTTTGAAGAAAATTTATTTAAGTGAAATATATCAAACAACCACGAACACCCTAAATTCTCATGAAGATACCTTAAAATTAAGTAATGTTTATAGTTCATTGTTTATTAACTTTTAATAGTTGTTAATATTTGCCACATTTATTGTTTAATTGATAGGCTGCTACGTAAATCTTTATTAGTACATTATTTCTAAATTAAAAAATGTATAATTTTTTTTAATTGTCAAACAATTTCATTAGAATATTATTCTGTACTTCACCATTCTAAAAGAAAAAAACCTATAAGTGTATTTTTTTAAGTTTTGTAAAATTTTATTTAGGATTAGTGAGAGGTACCGTCGATTGGCACGGTTACTTATGGTAGCCAAGACCATGAGGATGGTGTTGCAAATTCACAATACGACAAGTCAAACCCCTAAAACCGAGACAGTCCATCATTCACTCTTGTACAGGTGCAAATATGCGCCGAAACGTTGTTTGGTTAAAAATAAAAAACTGTATGAAAAAGAAAGCTCGAAAATTGTTTCATTTTAGTTTTTTTTGTCTTCAATTGTAATTGAAGTTTTACATATGTAATATGTGGAACTTTCATTGCAATACCTTAATAATAATTAATTTACACAGGATTTATTTTATAATACAAATAATATTATTGCTTCCAAAAAAAGTACATTTTTATTTATTTTTAAATTTTATTAATATATATTTAACGATACTTTTTGGACAATATTTATTTTTGTCTATGACTGAAGAAACGTTTACAACGTGAAGAATTTCGATTCAAAGTCATTAGTGGGTGCTAATTAGAACTGGTATATAAATAAAATATTAATTAATCAACGTTAAATAAATTTTATCCTTAAGTTTCATAATCGCTTCCGTCTCGGTCAATGAAAGTTTCCAGATACTCCAAGTCCAAAATTTCTCTCTGACGTAGGTTAAAAAATTTTCCTTCCGCTGACTTAAACGGCATCAGTAATTAGAGCCACGTTTGCTACGGGGGCATGATTCCCTGAGGGTCTAAGAGACGCGTCGTGGCTTCTTGCTAAGGCGACTAGGGCACAAATAATTGATGCTACGCACCATGAAATGCTACATCCGCGCCCTCTGGAGACGTGTATGCACGCGAAGCACAGCGGTCCCTGATGCAATTACTCATCTCACCGCCAGCAAGAGATTGTGCTAGACAAAGGCGCGTCCCCAGGCACAGCGCAAGGCAAAGATCTAGTACCAAGTTCTATTTCTAATATAAACCTACGTCTCTGCTTTTGCGATCCCGCTCTCCAAATTACGGGCATGGTTTAATATTTATTTAAGTAAAAACACTTATGTTATGTTTTAATTATTTAAATGTCAGCAACATATATTGAGTTCCAACAAGAAAAAAAGTTTGGTATTAGAAAAATACATTTAATTGTTTCATTTTTCTCCTCGTCTATTAAATTTTTCTATTTAGTTTGGGTTGGTTCCATGATTCATTCGGACTTATATAATGCAGGAAAAGAAAATTTTATAAATAATTATGTTTTCAAATATTAAATTTAACAAATAAAATAGTAAGTTTGAATTAGAAAATTCTCAAAATTTAGATTGAAATATAACAAATAAAATAGAATGCAAGTATGTAATGTCTTTAATTGGTACAATTGTTTTAAATAAATAATAATACAATTAAGTAAAATTATATAAAATACAGCCAATTGTCGGCGAACACAATTAATATTTAATTAACATATTTATGACGTTTCATTCTTAACTGTGGACTATCAGGTATCTTGAAAAAAAATTAAATACATTCAATAAAATGCATATATAGATTATATCACACTTAATACAGGATATTTCACTAAAATGTAAAATGTACAGTTTTTAAGGTTTAAAATTGAACGTCTTTAGTATATAATAAAATAATTAATGACCTTTCAAAGATTTTGTTGTTTAATTTAATTAGTAACAACGTTTCGACACATTTTCATGGCTTCTTCAGCTTTCCTTCTTATAGACAAAATATTTAGTGTAAATTAAAACCCAGAAAGATAAAGTTAAAACAAAAATTTTATACGGAAACTAAATCAAACTCACCACAACAGTATCAATATATAACAATAGAATAACATATGAAGTCCAATAGTAATAGAGATCCGAGGTAACACGTATCACTTAAACTCTTTCACTGATAGTTTAGCCATAATGAATGCAGGCTAGAGAATTTTTGACCTGCAATCTTTTATTTTCAAACCTCCCTCCCGAAACGTTGTTACTAATTAATTTTAAACATTAAAGTCTGTAAAAGGTCATTAGTTGTTTTATTGTATAGTTTTTAATTTAATAAATACTACAGATTTACATTTTAAATGAATAACATGTATAGTTTGGAGGCCCTTCAGAAAGAGAGGCAACTGGATACCTGGATTTAAACATCCCTGCTGGAAGGAATCTGCTCCCTTTCAAAGACCGAAGAACAGTTTTCACGCAAAACCACCACACCAATGTGCGTTGGCTTGGGAAATAGACAACCACCAGATGGGCTTCATGGGCTCTGAATGATGAACCAGAGACCCTACGCACCTAGATTTCCCAATTTTTCCGAGGGACGAAATTGGTTGGCCGCACGCATTGCTTCTTTCCGAGCAAACGTGATCAGGTTCGCCCCCTATAAAGGAGTTAAACTTGCCATAAAATAGTCCTTGTTATTTCCGGCTCATTCTAGCGAACCAGAATGAGCTCCCATATATAATTCTAAGAGTATGGGAAATGCTAGCGGGTGTCTATGGCTAGGCGTTTTCAGAATCATCCCACCGGAGGACCAGAAGCCCAATGGCTGCGTTTACAGCCATCACGTCCAGGCTCCCCGGTGGTGCATCAGTGTCAGCATTTTCTACACCTTAGCCGCTCGAAGCTACTTGATTATCGTATTTAGTCAGTCTCGGTTTCTATCACTGTAGGATTAGGAACCCCATT
Source organism: Eucriotettix oculatus (assembly GCA_034510155.1). Taxonomy (NCBI): domain Eukaryota; kingdom Metazoa; phylum Arthropoda; class Insecta; order Orthoptera; family Tetrigidae; genus Eucriotettix; species Eucriotettix oculatus. The sequence goes on from CM067377.1 coordinate 133,139,404, forward strand.
CCCAGACCGACCCTATTGAGAGCCACTTCTGCGTACCATAAGTAAAGTTTTCACCACCCAAGGGTGGCTTGGCACGTGGGCCATGAGTAGGCGTCCTCCTGGCCTTTAAGAAGCGGAGGCTGTAAAATACGCCAAAATAATATTTAACAATTAGTAAGTTAAATTTCAACAATGTCAAATAAAATCATACAAAAATAAATTATTGTAGCAAAAGTGTTTCGTATATATTGTGTCATTTCTTATATTATGAGCATTAGGGATACACCTGTTGTGGTAAACTTGGTTCCTTCTCTCGATATGAGGAATATATTCCTGAGATTTTGGTGTTTGTCTTAATAATTATATTTTGTTGTTATGGTAATTATTTGTATGTAGATAAATCCTTGAAAGGTAGATCGTGTTATTATATTTATTAAATTTCCCTATTCCCTCAAAACTGCATTTATGGAATCAATAAATCAGAGAATTATTATGTTTCGTAAGAAACGAAAGAATAGTAAAAATATATGCAAGACAAGATTACATGTGTATTTGGAAACTGTGATTAAGGATAAAGTAACAATCATTATATACCCTAACAGAAGTGTCGAATGTATATTATCATTAGAATTACCACATATTAATAGAAAAATTTTACTTGGTTTTTTATATTTGTTAAATCAGTTTTTACCCTAAATTCAATTTGGAACTGAATTAATGGAATCATATTGATGTACCACCCCAATCGTTCCAATCAGTTATATTTATTTTTTATCCAAGATTTCATGTTAATACCTAGGAAGCACCATCATGATTGAGATTCAGAAACCTTTTATTAAAATGTTACTTGTCTATGTGCTCTTTATTCCTCAATTAAATTAATGTTGGTGAAAAGAACGAATAGTACAATTTTCTTATTCAGGAGCAGTTGGTACTTTAGCTGTTTTAGATGGGTTAATCTGCATGAAAATACAGTTCTTGACCTGTATTGAGTTTAATTCGCATTTGAAATTTAGTACCGCCAGAATTTCAGTTCCTCAACCACCTCAGAGATTTCTCTGGCTTTCGCAGATTATCTCAGGTCAGTGCTTATGTGGAGTCCGTAATAAGACCAAGACTGCTTGTTCCATTTTCCTCCTGTCCCATATTTTCCACCCAAATCCTGGGGATAAACAAAGTCGATTATCCTCAAAAATCCCAACTATCAATCTATTGGAAAAGGGATCACAAATACAGGGAATTATCTAAAGGCGACTATTCCGTAGTTCATGATTCCTCCAACGTCGTCGTATTACAGCAATTTTAGATTCATTTGTAATATATGTTTAACAAGTAACAGCTTTCAAATTAAATAAAAATTCTATTTATTGGTTTTACTCTTCATAAAAATTAGATCATTTAAAGCAGAAAACACTCTACATGAAACTGAAATTAAAATTTTGATTGAAGCATAAAGTTATTTTCACTTCAACGAAGAATGCAATACTTGAATGATTCATCAAAAAGCTTATCTGTGTTCTTCAACGGATTCTATTTATAGATTTGGAATTTACAAATGTATTCTTTAATTATAAACACATTTAACAATAGCAGATTATGATTAATCCTATTTCAAAGAAAAGTTGTTATTAATAATATCATTTCTATTAAATTCTAATAAAATTATGAAAAAAAATCCCCAAATTAGAGTTGGAACCACGGAACACGAGAAGGCTCATTTTGTTTTTTGAAGATGACAGGGTACTTTAAGGTAATCGGAATTGTGGTAAGTTTTATTTAATAGCATGGGGAGGGATTTGAAAGAGGAAGGCGGAATGAAGAGCGAGATAGCCAAATGCTAGAATGGCCCGTGAGTATACTTTAAGGATAGTACCCGGCATCGACATTCGCCTCAAAATGATACTGGGCAAATAATATAAACCTGCATCAGGTAGGTAAGCCTCGGCACTTCACACAGTTTAAGTATAGTACGGTCTTCATAATAAGTCAAGATGTGAATAATTAATTTAAGTAATATGTACCTATAGAATCTTCATTCATGTTTCTTAAAGATTTATAACAGATTTATCTCCATTACAAGACAAATAAAATTTATAAATGTAGTAAGAAACACTTTTGCAGTGTTAAGATCATTATTGGTATATTTTACATTTACCATAATCTTTAATGTAAATTAACTAGTCGACGTGTGTTCTCTTTTAATTATCTTTGCGCATATTTAGAATTCCGAAGTAAGTAATTAATTTCTTATTGAAATGAAATTACGTGGATAAAATACCTGTTCTTACTTTCAAATTGAATTCTGATGTTTCAAATATACTTCAATATTTCAATACTAGCTTATCGTCTTAAAATGTAACTTTGGAAATTTATTCCGTATTCAAACTTTGTCTCGTTTTAGTTGAAAAGTACTTCTAGGTAATAAGGCAGTCGTAGATATTGTAGCTATTTTCATCAATATTATTAGGCCGTATTCTCTTCCTTCAAGTATTTTTTCTAGAACATTTCCTGCAGTGTTGCTGTGAATAATTTAGGTTATATTGAGTCGCCTTGTCTGACCTCTCTGCCGATTTTGAACTCAATACTGCAGTCGTAGAGTAAACTTCAGTAATAATAATTTTAAAATATTACATTTAACATCTATTACATGTAATAAAACAAGAAATTTACAAGAAATGGCAAAGACGATTTGAGAAATTATTAGCAAGATAACGTGATATATAAAATTAACTGTCCTGGGTCCAACCGACAAAAATGTTATATTGTTCAAACAAAACGTGCGTTGCGAACAAGATTGAATGAACATAAGAATAATTACAAACCGACGATCCATAATATAATTACAACACATAGGCTTGAAGAGAAACTTCAATTAGACTGGGAAAAGGTTTAAATTCTAGATTTAGAGCAAAGTTTGTACAAAAAGAATCTATCTTAAATGATATGCATTGAAACCATTACGAATACACTCAATTCACAAAATGACACGAGTAATCTAAGTAATACTTATAATATGCTATTTTCTTCTTTTTTTAGTTTAACTATGTTAGTTTACTAATTTCTGAAAACTTTCATTTTATTTTACTCTGTTGTTTCTTATATTTTGAGGTAAGACGCTTCCTGTTACACATTGGGTCAGAGGTTTGGAAACCCCAAATGTCAGGCCAAAACTTCTCTAGCCTACGAATATTTCTTCATTTATTCTGGTTGAACCTACTGTTAAATCTCACTTTCTATTGTTTGTCCTCATACGTTATTCTAATCTTGTATTTTCATACTGTTGTGGTAAGTTTGATTTAGTATAAATTTTTAAGTTTCGTTTAACTTTATCTTCCTTAGTTTTAATTAACTGAGAAAAAAACTGAATACATTTAAAGAAAAAAGTCTATAAAATGTCATAAATTGCTTCATTATATACAACGGACGTTAAATTTAAACTTTTAATGACAAAAATTATTTAATTATAATTCAATTAATATTTAGATTGTCCTGAAAATATAATTAAATTAAAATTACTCTTATATTGCCCTATAATGATAATTTTAATTAAACTTTGATTTAAAGCGTTATTGGAATGAGTATAATAAGGTCTTATGTAAATTTAAGGAATAAATTTTAAAAAACTCATTTACTGTTCTAATAAGTTTTATTTAGTATAAACTTTTAAGTTTTCTTAACTTTATCTTTTTTGGTTTTAATTCACTATAAATATTACCTCTATAGGAAAAAATCCTGAAGAAACATGGAAATATGCCCAAACTTCGTTATTAATAAATTAAAAGAATAATGTCTGTAAAATCTCATAAATTATTTCATAATGTACAACGGTCGTTAATTTAAACTTTGAATATCAAAAATTGTTTAATTATGATTTAATTAATTGGTAAGAATGTCATGAAAGCTTATTAGAAAATCTGATCAATTTGTGTTTAAAAATAATACAACCGTATGTCAGGAGACATTTTAAATTAAGGCAGTACGAGTTATAAGTGCCGAAATGTTTGCTAGTGTAATTTCTTTATTCAGGAGGAACAGGTTTCTTCAAAAGCCATACGTTTTTTAGAACATAGAACATTTGTAAATCAGCAGTAAGCTACGTCACGTGTTTAGTTGCAGCTCCTACCTTATAACCACTCCAGAATTTAGTTTTCCCAAATAATAGGTTTTGAGGTATACATCTACGATATTTATTAATAAATTATTATAATTTCTTGTGGCCATAGTAGGCTCAGTTCACTGCTGGAGTAACGATACGCTGACCACGTGTGTCTCCAAAGATGACAGTCCACAGTCCCCCGGTAGGCCCAGGCCCTCAATGGGCTGTAGAGCCAAAGGAGAAGAGAAGTAGGCTCAGCTACCCATGATCAAATAAAGTAAATTTGTTTCTGGGTATTTATTTTCAACATGCGCAAACGGAATGAAGTACTACAATACGGAAGCATTAACAAATGAGTTAAATATTCATAAAAAAAAGAATATATCATTTCATATCGAAAAATTTTATGTTATAAAGGGGATCTCACTTACATAATTCTTAAACACTGAATGAAATAATTTTATGTAAAAGAAATATCATCACAGATGTTGGTAAACTGCAAAGTACTTAACAAAGCAATTTAAATTTTCCAAATTATAAACTGTCTCGTTTTTAGGGGATTGAATTTTTAAATAGTTATCAAAATATTGTTGATAAATGGAGAGAAATTTCCAGCTCTACACCATAACGTCGCTTTCCTGATGAGTTCCTTGAAACTTATATCGTAACGAAAATCTTGTTTCCGAAACAAGCTTCCTAATAAAGTGCGCTAGGCTGTTTTATAACTAAATCCAAGTTGTTTCAATATGATCTCCTTATTGCTGTGCGAGTTACGAGTATCGGCAAAGTATTAATCGCCGCGCCGATTTTTTGGGGAAACTTTGAAGTATATGAGCGTAAATAATAAAACTTTGCGCTTAGTCGGAAGTTCGTGAGAAGTTATTTTCCTTGAGCACATACTTCACGCTTTATCACATCAACCAGATATATTGAGAATTACGTACTCTCGAATTATTTCGTTTTAAAATTCAAGGAAAATAATCAGAAGATAACCACACAGAATTTTAGTACATACAGGATTAAGAAACTGCCCATAATAACTAGTTTTAAAAAATTTCTTAGAAAATATAGTACTTGATTACTAATTCTGCGGCAATGGGACGAATACCGGTATTTAATAAAGTAAAATAAAACAAAAACCAGAACAGTGAGAGTATTTCAACTTTTTCAACACCCTTAGGTGTTAAATTGGTGAAATAAACTGGAACTTCAAAAAAGTTGATAACGATTCATTCGGTATATAATATTTAATGTCTGAAACTGAATTTTATTTAATATTTTATTAAAGTTTCTCAACTAAAAATTGTCGAAATTCCTATTGATAATTAAATCTGTTCCTGAATCCACGTTCAAAATCATCCGTTGAGATCTCATCTCGTAGAGTTTACTAGTGTGCTTAAAATATGTAATATTCATATGTTAACAAAAATACTAATTAAGAAACACGGGTTTGAAAGGTTGGTCAAATTGAAATAATGACATAAGAAATTAAAACTTGAGAGAATCTGGAATAAACTCCACATGGATTTATGTAACTCAGTTTATTAATTCGAATAATGATTAGTGTCCCTAACATCCGGTCCATATTTTCAGAAAGAAATATGCTTTAGAGAGTTGCGGATTATGACGATATTGGAGGGAAACTTTGGAATTATTCTTTTGGATCGAAAATTTGACCTAAAATGCACACTACCCGTTTACGAATTTAGGCGGCACATTATTTCCCACTCTTAGAGGCTGACGTCCAGCCTCACTCGTATATTGAATTATCGAATGAAACTGAGCAACTCCCATAACATCGGTTGTTTTGATATTAATTTTACGCAATGCCCCTCCACCTTAATCCCGCGCCATGATGTATATAGATGAAATTATTTGCAAAGAAATATCAGGAAAAACATTGTAAAATAAGCTAACCTTAAAAATATTTATTTGCCGCAAAAATAGCCGTTTTTTGAACATTTTAAAATATCCAACCCTATCAATAGTAGTAGTTATTTACCAGTCACAAAGAATAAGTGTACAAAATTTGGTGAAAATTTCTCAACGCGTTTTTATTTATAAGCGAAACTAACGCACAAGCACAGAATCACTCAATTTTATTTATTAAATACAATATTATATGATGAAACATGCATATTTACCCACATTCCAAAACAAAGTAGAAAACAATTAATCGTAAAACATAGACTTGCCCGATAGCAATATGAGGAAAACATCACTTGTTTGATGAACAGGGTAATATTTACCTTTACCCTTATCTAGGGTAAAAATACGGCAAAATAGTTTCTTAGTGGTAAGCAGTTATCCAATTAATTTTTAACATTACGTGAATTATTCACCAAGAAACGCCTTAAATTGTGAAAATTTTGTGTATATTTACTCATACCATGAGCTTACCCACAACCAGACAAGGAATTTTTGTCCAGTACGAACGTCACTAATCCTAAAAATCCTCGCAATTCATGTGACGAATTACCAAGAACTTTATTCCCATTCCCCAAAATCAAATCGGCACTAAAATGAACACATTTATCAACATTTATCGTACTGTACACAAGAAAGTAGAAGTGCTCCTTCTTAGCCTCATTGAAAGAACGATAATTTTGAATAAGTGTTAGATAAGTATACATAAGTATGTACAATTAGTTTGGTGTAACTTTGAGAATAACTGTAATTAATTATTCATGTATTAATAGAAGAAAGTTGTAGCACCAATCTCGTTACTTTTTCCAAGCTGTCATTTGACATTAAAAACAAAAATTCTGATTTGGGTACAGGCTACATGAGGGTGATTCTTAAACAGGCAACTTTAATAGCATAGAAAGGAAATTGAAAAGGCTGGATTTGGAAGATAGAGCAAGGTAGCCAAAGGGGCCTGGTGCTATAAATTAAGGTTCCTACCCGGTGTTTCACCTAAAAGAGATACAGGTAAAACCGTTGGAAACCTGCATCAGGTAGGCCGGGAACTTTTCTCACTCCCTTCCGAATGACGTGAGGTGAGCTTGCTGTGGGGTCGCAGCGTTACCTTCTCCGTATCTAGACAAGTTTTAGGAGACAGATGACCGACTCATCCAATAGGTTCATCGGACATCTCTTATAGTATTCCCAAGGTTTTCGACCCCAGTATACACATCTTCTAAAATAAATGAAGGTGCCTCGGTATGTGAGAAACCTTGAAAAAGCCAGAGAGAGTACGAGGCATTCACAAAGGTGAGTCCCGCAGTCAATCTGTGGAGAAAACCAGTCATACGGCTCAATTTTTGTTTTGTTAACAAGCTACATGAGGGTTTTCCTGAAGTAGGTAATTCCCCTTTAATAGCATACGAAAGGAATTGTAAAGGGGATGTGGAGGGTAGCGCAAGGGTTGACTACGGCCCCGGGATCTAGTTTAATGATCCTACCCGGTGATTCACCTAAGGAGAAGCAGGAGAAACCCTAGAAAACCTGCATCACGTAGGTCGGGCTATTGGGTTCTATTCTCACGCCCTTCTAACGAGTTTGCAGTGAGGTCGCAGCATTCCCTTGTCCGTGTTTTCTCCAGTTTTAGGAGTCAATTGGCCGACTGATCCAGTAGGAACAGCAGACAACCGTTACCGTATGCCCTAAGTCTTCGACCGCAGTACATAGACCTCACAAAATAGATGAAGGTGCCTGGTCATCTGAGAACCTTGATAAACCAGAGAGAGTACGAAGCATTCCCAACTTAGTCTGGTGAGCCCCGCAGTCATTCTGGGAATAAATACTTGAGTTATGTAAGTTTTTACATGAATGCGCGACGGCATTGTTGCGTCAGCTCGGAATGATGAGCTCAATCATAAAGGTTCGCTGTTTAGTTGGTCGATTACCCTGTGTCCTATAGAAATTACTGTGAGAATCCTGGAGTTTATCACGGACACTTCTTGTTTGTATTTATCACTTTTACTCAGTATTCCTAAAAACCATCTTGCCTTATACACAATTCTGATGGTTGCAGATTACATACATCAGACTACTGGACATCACGATCTCCACCCGCCATACATCCAGAACATCTCCCATCCTAGGAGACAACAGGAGTTCATCATATCTTCCAAACGATACAGCTAATTCCTTCATAGATACTGTGAAGGGGTCTACACGTGAACCACTACATTTCTTCTCAATAGTTCCAGGGAAGGGATATTTTGACGGAAGTTAAGGAATTCTGCTACTTGGCATGCGTAATAACTAGGGATGGTAGAAGTATAGTAGACATAAAGAGTAGGATAGCACAGGTAAGGAAGGCTTTCGCGAAAAAGAGGAATTTACATACTGGTAATATAAGTGTGAATATTAGGAAATCGTTTCTAAAAATGTTCGTATGGAGCGTGGCGTTATATGGGGGCGAAACGTGGACGACAGAAGTTGTGGAAAGGAAAAGAATAGAAGCCTTTGAAATGTGGTGCTATAGGAGAATGCTCAGAATCAGATAGGTTGATAGAATCACTGACGAGGAAGAGAAGGGATAGATTAATAGGCCACGTTTTGAGACACGAGGGTCTTGTAAAAATAGCAATAGAGGGAAGTCTGTGGGATAATAACATAAGAGGGAGGCCAAGGATGTATTACGCTAAACAGATTAGAGAGGATGTGGATTGTGCTTGTTATAAGGAAATGAAAAGGCTTAGCATAGAGGGTTGCATCAGACCAGTCTTAGGACTGAAAACAACAACAACTACAGTTCGAGGAGAAATCGCGATCTTCCAGACACCGATCTTAGAGACAGGAAAAACAAACGGTGACCGAAAAAAATTTCAATACCAAAAGGTTGAATTGGTTTCAAAATATAATTTAAATTGCTGTCAAATATCCTAAACTATTTCTTTTAAAGCTCGTTTTAAGATTACAATGTTGTGCGAACTGTCTTCTGAGTTTAGGAGAACTGTCATTTGAAATTTAGAATCACTATAAACTTTATATCTAATTATCATTTTGTTTTTTGTTGATATGAAAAAGTTCTAACTTGTGCCGACAGCTAAAATAAACACACTTTGTAAGTCTGTTCCTATTTAAATTTGTACAATATTCTCACTACTCTGAACTTCAAAACTTGTTACAAATGAAAAGCGATGTTTATCTTTATGATAATTCGACTTATTATACAAAATAAATTAAACATTTCTTACAATTTTGTATCACTTTCCTAAAATCAACAGTTCCTTGTATCTATACGAGAAGAAACTACAGCAGAAGAAGAATATTTCATTTTTTATATTCGTATTTTACTGTTCGTTGCAATGACTTCCAGCTGTGGAACATTGTTTTCAATTAAATTCATTACACGTTAAAAATACTGAAAGTAATTGTTGAAATATTGAGATTAAAAATTTTGTTTTCACATTAACTGTTAGTATTGCATTCATTTTCATGGAAGAAGACGAAAAAAAATTATAAAATAATATTTTCTTCTGAACATTCTTTTTATAAAAGTAATTTTAAGTTCCATGCCTCAGGACATCATAAAACGATGCAGACTAAATTCCCGTCTCTCTATCACGCAGACTTATTCACTTTTCACAACAGAAGTTGCTGGCCGATTTCATTGCTACTTTTGGATTTTGTTCTGTAATACCGTGTCACGGTTCTAAACTGCCTATTGGAGAAAACAGTAAGACTTACAAAATTTTTATTCGCTTCCTTTTACAATGGCACTGTCCCGTTCATAGACAAATAACTAAATGATCTTCTTCTGCAGTTTAAAATAACTTTGAGACTTACATTTTCATCCAGCCTCCTATTCTATTAAACGGGAGTTGGCGGTTTAATAATCAACCTCATGTAGCCTTTTAACAAAAAAAACAACTGTCAACCAACTGTCTCCCAAGTATTTCTTCCCAGATTGCGGGTATTACCTTTGGGGTTGCCTCATCTTGTTTATCATTTTTTCTAGGTTCTCATATACCGAGGCACCTTCATCTGTTTTAGGAGGTCCATGTACAGAGGTCGAGAACCTAGGGAATACGGTAACAGTGGTCTGCCTATCTCCTAAGACAGGTTGAGACACGGAGAAGTGAATGCTGCGACCCCATAGTAAAATTCTCTCCCGTCATTCGGAAGGGTGTGAGAATAGTACCCAAGAGCCCGACCTATCAAATATAGGTTTCCTAGGGTTTTCCCTGCATCTCTTTTGGGTGAAACACCAGATCGGATCTTTAAATTATTGGCCGATGGACCTAGTCAACCGCTGATATACGATGGCCAGTGGTACTTTTCTCTCGCAGGCACTTCTCCCCAGAGTGACTGCGGGGCTCACCTGATTATGTCGGGAATGCCTCGTACTCTCTCTGGGTTTTTTCAAAGTTCTCACATGCCGATACACCTTCACCTATTTTGGGAGGTATATGTACTGGGGTCGAAGACCTTGGGCATATGGTAAGAGTTATCCGCTGATTCCATTGGATCAGTCAGCTAACTGCCTCCTAAAACTGGTGAAGACACGGAGAAGGGAATTCTGCGACCCCACAGCAAACTCGACTCCGGTCATACGGAAGGGCGTGATAATAGTACCCAATGCCCAACCTACCTGATGCAGGTTATCCAGGGTTTTCCCTGCATCTCTTCAGGCGGAACACTGGAGCCCCTAATCAACCCTTGGCTACCTTGCTGTACCTTCTAATTCCCCCATTTTCAATTCCCTTCCTATGCTATAATAGGGGAGTTGCCTGTTTCAGGATCACACTCATGTAGCCTGTTAACCCAAAAAAATCCCTAGCAAACCCTTGCTACCTTTCTATATCACATCCCTCCTTTTCAACTCGCTTCCTATGATATTAAAGGGGAGTTGCCTGTTTTCGTTCACCCTCATATAGCCTATTACCAAAAATCAAAAAAACTTTCATCCAGTTCAAAACTAATTATTCTCTGTTTCCAATTCATTTCTGTTAAGAGTTAATCAAACTGTTTTATTTCTTATGCAGTCTGAAAGTACTTGTAAAAATACAGGCAATAAATATAGAAAAATAAAATTTCACAATTAGTTGTTTTGTAACAATAAATTATAAGGAATGCGCTTCAGAAAAAATATGCTAAATTATTACCCTACAATAATAGTTAATTAAGCTTTTAACTAAAAGCTATACCTGTCGTGAATAGTGTTTTGACCCTATCTAAAGGACGTATAATCAGTTAGGCGACTTCTAGGCTATTAACTGTGTAATTACGACTCAGATGCATTTTATACTGTAAATTAGTCACACATCCATTTATCCTCTACTGAAAATCCAACCGAAAGGCGTTAAGCTTAAGGAGACTCGAAAGCACTATGTGATTCACGTCATTTACATGAAAAACCTCTACATTCTGCTTTTCCCTAAGTGCATGGTATTCCAGAGTTCTATACGCCGAGATAATTTTACGTCAACAAAAAGTTGCGCAAGATATTGTGATGGGAACGACAGTGGGAAAATCCAGGCACTCTGAGGCTGTGATCCGTGGATTACTCTCATGGCGCAAGTGCTTTGGCAAATCTCCACTCTTCTTTACGTTTACAGAATCACTTGTCCTGAGTCTCTATTGCATAAGGACTCAAATAAAAGTAATGCTATAATGTTAATTCAATGGTAATTTCCTTACGATCCTTTATTTTATTCATTTAATAGAAATATATAGTTAAATATAATTTCCTTATGATAAATTTATTTTTTATTTGGGAAATATCGCTGCTACGGTTATAAATAATTTACTTTATTTCAAATGAACATAAAATGTAGTAATAGAGCGAGGGTTGCCCGATGCACGTTTTCTCGACACGATAATGCCAAGTGACATTTGCTCAACATGTTAGTATCCCGATTGTTCATTTTCCTGAAAGGTGCGGATTTACTAAATACATGAATAAAATTAATATTTTTGTAGTTTATACATTTTATGGTTATTCTGCGTACGTATCTGTGAAATGAAAATTTTGTTATCCCCTTCAGGTTCCACTTGACATCTACTTGCAATCATCGAATTCTTAGAGCAGAGCTTCTTTATAAACAACATTTCGAGTTTTCTTTTCTTGGGCTAAAATGACAATATTTGTCAAGTTATTTACTCCTGAACAAGCAACGTATAGCTGTCCATGAGTAAAACAACTCTTTCTCAAGTCATCGCCAACTTTTCCGAAAGCTTGGGCTTGCGACTAATTTACAGTCATTGCGAAACACACAGCAACACTAAACTGCAGCCGGTTGAATTCAAAGTGATAGTTATTGGTGTGCTGTTCGTTTCACACCAAAAATTATTATTATAAATCGGGTATTGATAAGATAAAAATAATTTAGTTAATTTTAAAAACAATTAATTTAACTTTGACGATTAAAATTGAATTTTGGTACATAATTTTAAAATGAAATTATTTACTCAATAAAAAAACTCAAATTAAATGTTTTTATACATAAAATATTTGACGAAATTATATGAAAATAAGCCTGGGTCGATAAAGTGAAAATAATCTCTTTGCAGCCTCTAACTGGCTGCCCTCGGGAACGCGGGCGGTAATTTAAATGAAACATACAATTGAATAAATAAGCTTCAAAATGAGAATGATTTTCAAGAAATCAACACCGGAAGAAAAAATGCTTTTACCGTGGATGCTAACTGTTTAGATGGTTAGATGATGTCCCTGGATCAGTCGATGAATTTTCATGGGGCAGTTCTCGTTGAATGTCTCCTACTGGGGGTTCACACTAAGCTGTATCGTGCAGATTGCCAAAATCTGTTGTCTTTCTCAAATATGCAGAAACAAATTATATATTTTTTAGTTTTTTTTCTGCCTACTGACCTGCCTCCTATGCAATCTGTCCACCTTCTGCGTGAGCAAAGAATTCCAGGCCAAAATAGCCGTAACGACCAACCGCGACCTTCGCCCTCCTTTACGCGACTCAGCTAACTGTTAAACTAAATAATTTTTCATTTACCGAGTCTTAATTTACTTTTATTAATATTTAACCCTCCGTCAGGTGCGCCTTATATTGTAACGCCGTTAGGCGCGCTAGGTCTAGCGGACCTACGGCTTGACTGAATAGTAATATAAACCAATTATTATTAATATACCTTCCGTAAATTAACATATATATATACTTTTGCACTCATATGTACATCATTCACACATCCAATCAAAGTCTTGATTACTGAAAACTGTAATATAATTATTTTAATAAAATTCTGATAAAAATAAAATTGTAAGTTTTAAACTACACAATATTTGGTATTTTATATCTCCTAAATATATTGAGGCTTATTTTAAAAACCAAACATCAGTTAAAGAGATTAATTATTATAAATTCAATCATATTTTTATATTATTAAGTTTTAATTTGACTTTAAGGTACTGATTTATTTAATGTATACATAATTCTTATGAAGTAGGTTATTATAATTTTAATAAAATCAGTGAATTATTCTGCGTCTGTAGCAGCAACTTTTTTCGAAGATTCGTAGAAACATTCTGGGCCCAATATCTTCGTATATAATCATGAAAACAAATAATTACTGCACTTTTACATCAATTTTGATATTTAAACTGTTGTTTACTTTCTTTGTATGGTCTACCGTGTACTCTTACGTCTTGGTTTAATTCGCTTATTGTCGCCTCTTCAGTTTCCGATTCACCCAGCGATTCTTAAATACCGTCTTCTGGCACAACATTTTAGTCACAAATACGAACATCTCCTTCATATATTGAGCATAATTCAATTTATATACGTTTTTACTCATAATGCAAAACATTATCAAAAACAGTTATGAAATAAAAAAACTCGAAATTTATTGGATCCACATATAAAAATAAATATTTATGTAACAAATATAAAAATATTTAATGCTAACGTGAATATTCATCAACGATTTCTACGAAAATAACTCAATAATCGCGAAGTACTGCTGAAAAATAATTACGCAAGTGGGCGCAGTAGGCCCCCTGGACCTACCCTGTGTTTCTTTCTCAATCTCTCGTCATTTTCCTAGAAAAATGTTGCCTGTTCTGGAATATGGCCTCGGCAGACCATTGGAAACATATTATTCTAGGATGTCATAAAAGTTCATCCCAGTACCTGACATGCCTTTACAAATATAATGGAAATAAAACGGCATAGGTCCGCTGGGTCTGACGCGCCCAACCGAGGGTTGATTGAATGTGGCGGATACGAGGCACTGGGAATAATTAGTATCTGCCCTTTACCAGAGCCGGTCAAGATGGTTGCTTCAATTATGTTTCTTTATAATGTAACTACTCGTAACATTGTCCCATTACACAGCTTAGGGTTTTTTTAATTTCATCAAAGCATTATAAGAACGCCAATTTTAAATTTTCTTATGTGAGCAGGTAGTCCTGTAGTTCGAATACTGTTTAAAATTAGACATGACAGTGTAATGACTCGCCCTCTTTGCAAACAGTATTTTGTACTTTCCTTTGTCAAATCACCATGAATTTTTCCCGACATATTTATTGGGATACATTATATTTTTTATTTGCTTTTAAAAATAGACAATTACTACACATTAAAATTTACCTGATACGAAAAATAAAACCAATTTACGTATAGATCGTATCGATGATCCCAAGAAGTTTATTTTTTCTCAGGCAGTTAGCTCTCTGCCAACGATAGGTTAATTACGGCGCGAAATGTATATAATTAAAAAATATATAGTATATATATATATATATATATTAGTATTCGAAATCCGATTTCACGTTTTAACGATCTTGATGCGCGTATGGTACACGAAACCTTTAGTAGATTTTTTTGTTTTATATTAGCACCTTCTGAACCGTGTAATATATACAAATGAAACATTCACGAATATATAAGTTAAACCTCCTGTTTAGAACTCTCAAATTTTCATTGAGCCGTTTCGGAGTCTATTCGAGATAAACTTTCAGACAGACTGACTGACACTTCAATTTTATTTATTGGTATAGATGTAAACCCCTATCAAGATTAGGAACTCTTGGGTTCGAGAGGCAGAGGATGACATAAGTAATGATAAAACGTCCGAGTTTATGGTAGTCGCTGATTGCAATTATGACTGTCTGCAAGATTAATTTAACGTTTATGACGAATTCACATTTTTAGCATTGTTGGATCATTTAGAAACCATTACAACTACAAGTATAAAAATCATTAATCTAATTGGAAGAGTAGCAACAATAATCTTCCAAATTCCTTTAAATAATTTTAAACGACATCACGACTTTCTATTGGCAGGAACCTCAGGTTACGATGATAACACATTGAGGCTTTTTACAGAAATGGTAAAGATCCAAGTAATTCAGACGAAAACTCTGTTAAGAATATTATTTGCCGTCAGTAAACCCCTTCATAAGCAGAAATAGGCCTCCTGGCTGATGTCTCCTTGGACCCAGAGATCAAGAAAAGGGGCGCGCAGTACTGGCCCAAAAAAAGGAACAAGTGCAAAGTTGTAGAATTTGAGACAGGGAATCAAATACTAAAATAGAAATTTAAAAATAAAGAAACATTAAAAAATAAATATTGAATTTATCAAATAAAGGAAAACAGGTTTACCAAATTCTACCTAACATAAGAGAAAGATTACAACTTAGACAATCTCAACCCATTCAAGGTTGTCATACATTTTCTCACCGATCACGGTCCATATGTATAATAACAGACCAGACATTCTATATGCCTGTGGAACACCGAAACATGTGGAGCTGCATTGCACCAATTATACGTTAGACCATACAATCGGAGATTCCTCGAGAAAAGAAAGACGTTGGAAAGTAATCAGAAGCCTACCAATCACCGAAGCTCTAGACATGCCACATCAGGTATCTGCAGTAGAACCGAGAAAATACTGTACTATAAAGAACATAGACTCTTCTAAAGAGAGTACTATGATGCAATTAATAATAATAATAAACTATTCCTAAATCATTACAACATTAGTGTCCATTCATCATCGGACCGGTCGGTCAAATACTGGAGAGAGATGAGTATAAAGACCAAAACTATAATATTTTTTAATATGATATACATAACAGGAGAATATAGAATATAACCTAAATCATACCAAGATTAATCAAATAAAAACAATCAATAAATTATCTTAAACATAATACAAAACGTTCGCTAATACAAATCATACAACACCAGAATTATTTGTAACAATATTAACATTATTAACATTATAAATAATAAATTTATAATTAATAATAAGAAAATTATAAAACCTAAGAACATATTGCTACTATTCGACCGACGCTTAATTGTGTTCCGGAAACGTGAGTCGTGACAGAAAAACCGAAGTTGTTTAGAAAACAAAATGAATCAACGTTCAAAGACAAAAAGAAGGGAATATATTTAGGATAGTTTTGGCTCCAACTTTCCTAATAATGATCAGGGTACAAGGAAATTAAGAATTCTTTCCTTCAGCCTCTCCTCGTATAAATATAAGAAAATATATCACTCCTGTGATATATATATTACTAAAATATTTGCTATAATCTTAATACAAAAATGGGTTTTATTTCTGCTTTGGTTATTAATTTTCAAGCTGCTATGGAAATATACATACTTTATATTTATAATCACACACATATATATAAAAGGAATTAAACGTAACAAAGAAAAACAGGTTAATTGACTTATTAATTAGAATCAAATAAAAATGTACATATAAATTTAAAATCCATAAATAAAATTACTTTAGAAACACAGTATACTGGTATTCCAGTCCTAATCCAAACTATTAGAATAATCTTTCGAGAAACCTGGTAATAAAACAGTCTGTAACATCATATTGACAGTGTGTTTTATATGGAATAGTAAGACATTTGTTGCAAGTTCACTTCTTGAAAAGCGTGTTGTTGCGAATTGGTGTTTCCTTGCAAAGGTATGACCAGTGCAGAGGTGCCTCAGACGGCAGTAGTGGTCGAGGGACTGCCAAGTTAATGAAGTGGTGGGCCTCTCCACTGCTAAGGGGACTTCCACTCAGCAGCTGCATTCGGACCAGACTAACTGGATGTGGCTCTCCCGCATCCGCTTTACAGAAAAATGAATGCTTACTCTGTGTGCTTTCCTGCTATACGTTACGTGCAGCAGTAGGTTTATTCATGGCGAAGGTAGACCGCAATTCATCGTTCTCGGTAATCCTTCAGAGAAAACTGATGATTCATCTTATATTCGGAGCACATAAACGTTTTATACATACAGTACACTACAGAGATATACGCTTGGGGTGAAATATAATTCAGTGTCGAATAATGAACAATCGATGGAATGACCGCGTTTGAACTCGCGGCCTCGGGCTTCGAACGCAGCACTGAGTCTATTTAAATTACAGCGTAGGAATGCTTGTTAAAACGAAGCGTTATACATAATTGCGAACAAGATTGCCAATTATGGGAAACATTTAGATGAATTGTATAAATACGGACTGCTGAGAAAAATGGTTGACTATTGTGTAAACAGTTCATATACGAGGGACAATGTTTAACCACAGATATATCAATTTCACATGACGAGATCTTTCTATATTGTGGCGTGCATTATCGCCCAAAAGTTAATTTTATAAAAAGCTAGTTCTGCCCACGACTCCGTTCGCGCGTAAATAGTTGTTTTTATTTTGCCCTAAAAACGAAACAACAGAATTTTAATAAATTTGAATTCATTAAATATATAAAAAATACGGTATCATTTATTTATGATCTATAAATCGCTATTGGTTTTTAACAGATCCCGCTATCATAGGTTACGGAACCAATAAAAATTAACAATTACGAAATATTAAAATTTACCTGACGCGAAAAATAAAACTAATTTACGTATAAATCGTGTCGACGAATCAAACAAGATTATTATTTTTCAGGGAGTTTGCTCATTGCCAACAATACGGCTGCGAATCTTACTGAAACAATAGATGGAGTGATCGCCCTCCACTCTCTCTCCTAAGCTGCCAAAATTTATATAATAAGTGGGTATCGGAACGTCTAATAGGACTTAGAACTCGCAGTTGGTTGTCATGCCTCCTTTCGTGCGGCAATTCAATGGCTTTAAGTATATTTACATTAATATCTTCTGAACTCTGCAAGATATCTCAATGAAGCATACACGAAAATTTAAGTCCTGTTTCAATCCCTGAAATTTGTATTTAAATCGTTGAGCCCTTTCGGAGCATAAAGAGATCAAGAGTATAGGCAACCCGCATTCACTTTTTGGAGACTTGAAATCTCTTGTTTTTAAACCCTCAAATTTTCATTGAAATCCGTCGAGCAGTTTCGGAACTTATTAGAGACAAACATACGGACAGACACTCAGACAGACAGAGAGACCGAAAAGACACTTCAGTTTAATTTATTGGTATAGATATAGGAAACCTGTGAGCAGGTTTGGGCAGATGGTAATTTTTTGTTACTTGAAAAGGTGCACAATGAACCCATGGTCTAGGACTAACGGTCTGCTGCGATGATAGAGGGGGTGAGGGAGGCGTCCGAGACGGAAACAGGAAGCTAAGGACGCTTGGAGAAGAAACTTAGACCCCAAAATCTTGGAGAAATGTAAAGTAATGAAACTTTTGAGGAGTCTTGAGGCAGTCCTTAGAGAGAGAGAGGGGGTGGTGAAACGTCATCGCACAAGGCGATGGATTGAAAATATTTTGAGATTCTTATGAGTGGAAGTGGAGTCACTCCGACGTGCTGAGTATATCACACCACCATCAACATTCCCCACCCATCACCATTGAGACGTGACCGACGTAGACGCCTAGACAACCATCCCATTGCTGGCTACGCGGATTTCTTTACTGACGATTAAATTTTGAACACTGGTGAGATCCAACTATTGCTATAAAAATAATCATCATATGCATTGTCGGACCCGATGATTAATTAAGTGTCCTCTGCTAATTGCTGCTTGAAATAAATGTAACTGTCTAAAATTAATTTTGCTCTGGATAATATGTTTCATTGTTTGCAATTAATAATAATAAATTATAATATCTTTAAATTTTGTTTCATAAACTAATGTTATTTATTGAATTACTGCCTCCATTTTTAAATTAAATTAAAATTCTATGCATAATTAATAAGTTGTATTTCATTACAATATATACATATATTTGTAAACGCTTGATGAAATAATTTAGGTAAACTATCAATTGTTTCAAGCGTTTGTCTTCCTTATCAGGGTACGAAACTTTCGTTCTGTAAAAGGAATGAAATTTTATCCCCACACAATAGAAGCAATATTGACTTTGCATGTAATTTTAGAAGACAGGATAAGAAAAAACGGGCCTACGTGGTAGTTTTAGTAAAAGCCTTTGACAATGTCAACTGGATACTATTAAGGATTTTGAAGAGAACAGGAATAAAATATCATGAGAGAAGGCTTATACATAACCTCTACAGAAGGCAGTCAGCAATTATAATTAAGATCAAGTAAAGAAAGTAGAAATCAAGAAAGGAGTAAGGCAAAGAATGCAGGCTATCGCTATGTTGTTTAATTTATATGTAGAACTGGCGACGAAGGAAGTTAAAACGGGAAAAGAACAAATAAAAACCCTACGCATTGCCGACGATATTGTAGTCGTAGAGGAGACAGAAGAAGACTTGGACCCATAATAAATGGCATGAACGTGGTCACGGAGATAGAGTTCAATATGAGGACTAATGGAATGAAAACCAAGGTAATGGAGTGTAATATGGGAAAAAAGTAAATGGGTGTTAGATTGGGAAAGGATATTTTGAAGGAAGTTAAGGAATTCTGCTACTTGGGAAGCGTAATAACTAGGAATGGTAGTAGTATAGTAAAGTAGGATAGCACAGGCAGGGAAATCTTTCGAGAAAAACATGAATTTACTTACTAACTATAATTTAAATAAAAGCTATATACGTAAAAATATTTAATCCCTTTACTATTTTTCTATAAAAAGAAGAATATGTGGGGTAAATATCTTTCTCGCACCCTAAATCCTATGTCCAAGACGATATTTAATATTTTAATCCTATCCAAATATAGCGGTTCGTAGTTATAAGAATGAATTTTATTTTTCAAATTAATCCTTCTAATAAATCCAAATTTTAACAATCTTGCACGTCGTCAATGATGCAGGCAATGGCGGTTGAAACATTCGCGGTCAGAGTTATTGAAATCATATCGCAGCATTGACCCATCACACGAATATTTTAGATATAAGGGCAGACACCCAAATTATGAAAAGTTCGTATTTTACTGAAAGATAAGTTACTAATTCAGAAATTTCTTTGTGCCACAAATAGTAGCCTAAATCTAATCATCTTATCATTCTTAATTAAATATAATCAAATATTTTTAATGAACCAAAATTTTATAATATTAACACAAAATACGTAAATTAGCATTTTCTAATCAGTCTTCTTTAAAACGTAAATTTTAGATGTAGGATTAAAAAGGTTATATTCATACATTGTTGAAGATAGCCGGAAATATAGATGGGTAAATTTAGCCTAATTTTCTAGTACAATATTATTTCTTTTCTATTACTGTGCTAAAAACTTTTAATTTGATATTGTGTCTAAAAATATGATTTTCTTAACCTATTCAGATGGCACTGTGGTATTTAAATAATAGGGACTTGGCTTCGGATCACCTTCGGTTCATCCTTATTTGTATTTCCTTTGGTTTCAACGATGCACTTCGATAATACATATAATGAATTTTAAATTCAATTCTCGGGCCAATTACTTATAAAAAGAGGTTTCACTGCAAAACTTAACAGTATTCGCGTACACTTACCGTTTTACAATGAAAATATACAGTGCATAAATAATAACCTTTTATATTATAATTACAGAAGCATCATCTTCATTATGGATAATTGCGCGCGTAAAACTGAATATACGATAATTATGTTAAGGTCTACTAATTGTAACAACACGTCAATGATTTTGTTTCTATTTAATTGTGAGTAATCAAAGTTGTAGCAAGGTGTTAATGATTCTGTTTCATCTACTAAATGAGTTACTGGCGCGAACCTCATCGCATGGATAGGAATATTAACGGACTACGATAATTACTTTTGATTATATATGTATATATATATATATATTTGTAATACCATTGATTTAATCACTATTTTGGCTATTTATAATCCAATACATAAAGAAGTTTCTTTTTATAACAACAAGAACATTACACTCTCGTATTAAAATTGGTTAAATGAAAGTTTCGTCTACGCAATGAGTTACTTGGGTATAATTTATAATTATTTTTATTGATTTCTAGTTGATAATGAATGTTATTTTATGGCGAAAAATATTGAATCAAGCGTTTCTAATTTTATATATATATTAATTTTAAAGATCCTAATATTCATCTCTTAGGCATGGTTAGAGATGAATATTAGGATCTTTAAATTTAATATTTAGAAAATCACGAAAAGCTTGATTTAATATTAAGTCAGCTCTTTCAAACTCTGCAGCGCGGACAGTAATATTACTTCATGGTTTAGATTCTTGAAAATAATTCATAGTTTGGCTTTCAGGGCTTTTAATACTGTTAAAAAAATTAATAATTGAAGTGATAAAATGTCACCAGATAATAGTATTACCTTCAGTTAAAATAACCGGTTCAAGGATAAACTAATATAAGTTAATTATGAGTAATGTTTTTGTTAAGATGAAGGTAAATTTAAGCGACTGTCAAGTTAGTAGCGTATTATTTTTTGTAACACAATTGGACGCTACTCCATTTAAGTTGTAATCTTATGGTCACGAAGACGTATGTAGATGAAATGTATTTAATGAATCTAAGGACGCCTTTTCTTTTGATGAAGACCGACTACATAAGGGTAAACCAGTTTTCAAGGGGAAAGCAGAAGGGAAAGGAAGACAGTCAAGGGTTAACAAGGGTTCCTGAGCTATTGTTTAAGGATCCTACCGGTATTCTCTTAAAATGGATGCATGACAAAATACAGTTAACCTGTAACTGGCGCTGTGGGGACGCAGCATCCACTTCTTCATGCCTCGACAAGTTCAGATCGCACTGAGCGACTGCTTCAGCGTGAACAGCAGACATATTCCAATGTCTACGGCCTGGAAGATTACACCTCTAAAAACTGACCGATGTGTCTTAGCTTATGAGAGCCTTACTCGAAACCAGAGAGAGAAGTTTTCCTTTTAGCCTCCTTGTTCTCTACATGAAGCGTTCCACGTGGGAGTATTTTTTAGGAAGGAGGGTGGGGGAGGAGTGCGACAGGGTGTTCAGAAACTGGAAAAACTCCACCAATAGCATAGGAAGGGAATTTGAAAAGAGAGGATGCGGAAGGGAGAAGAAAGCAGTCCAGGGCTGATTAGGGTTCCCGGGCTAAGTTTAAGGATCCTACACCGTATTCACTTGAAATAAACGCAGAGAATACCCTATAAAACCTGCATTAGGTAGGCCAGGAAGTAACACTTTCATGTGATTTTTTTCCTTTTTTCCGTCGATCTAAAAACATGCGCATGTAAAATTTCTAATTTAGTAAAGAGTGCGTGATTTGAAAAATAAAATTTGTACCTAGTTAAATAAACGAGAATTAAGAGTTTATATTTAATGCTAAAATGAATATCCGTAGACTATATCTAAAAGTAATTACTAAATCAACGAGACCGATAAATACAAAATAGTTATAACGAAATATAAGCTATGGTTGCTTCAGTTATTTATAACTACTTGAACTTTTAGATTCGTTGGATCACTAATTCATAAATATTAAAATTGTTTCAATTCATCAACCCCTTAATATCACGAC
This sequence comes from Eucriotettix oculatus, assembly GCA_034510155.1. NCBI lineage: Eukaryota > Metazoa > Arthropoda > Insecta > Orthoptera > Tetrigidae > Eucriotettix > Eucriotettix oculatus. The sequence continues at coordinate 133,162,211 of CM067377.1, forward strand.
TGTGTGTGACTGATTTGCTTTCTACGTATTCTGTCCATAGTCTAATTTAGGCTCTGCACGTGTAAAATCAGAAAATATTAATATTTTGAAACGATCAATGTCCATAACTTCAAAGTCGACATAGGTATCAATATTGTATCTGAAACTCGGGCAGCCAGGTTCAGAATCACAAATGCCGTATGAAAGTTTGACAAGGGAGAACTTATCGATTATAAAAGCTGTATCCTACATATTCCTATTATATATTAACTGTGCCAGTTTAAACATTTTCCGCTTTATATTTCAATATCACCGTTAATTGATCCACCAAATAAATTGCTACAAGTTTATTATGCGATAAGAATTGTTCGAGATGAGAAGGTTAATATTGACACATTTATTCTCTTTAAAATATTTTCTGGAAAGAGACAAAGGTTATAATTTAGTCTCTCCTGATTCGTATCTGTCACTTTGGATCGATCAGAGTTCATTTTCTATTCTTCTCAGTGCTCAGCAGGATTCAAATCTGCGAACTAAACTTAGACCTCAGCAGCCCTCCGCCTCTTATAAAAGTTGAAATTATTCCTATCAGTAGATGCTGTGCTTGCTAGAGTAGTTTACAGAAGTCTGTGAAAGACTTGTAAACTTCCTTTAGCTTACAACGCGAAGTAAAGAAAGTATTTTTACTTTGTACCCTCGCTGCGAATGTGAGCATATTTGCGGTCACGGTGTTACTCATAATTCTAGAAATCCAAGGGAGATTTCGCTCCTGCTGGAGGAACATTAAGTGACACCAAGAGCACACCAGGTGAATCGGACTAATTAAAATTAGCATACTAAACCAGCCAGGAAGGAAAATGCTCACGGTCTTTTACCGCTTTGTTTAAGCGCCGCGGCATTTATATTTTACACTCAGGAGCACTATGTGAACCTACCGCGTCCCGGATGGTCTTAATAGTGAATGTGAGGAAGCAAACATTACCCGTGAATAAACAGACACAAGAAAGTGGTCTAAATTATAGCTCACGACGAACTTGTAATATTACTTCATTACCATTAGAGATGTGTCAAGAAAATTTATATGAAAATATTGAAGAATTTTTTTATGGTTCACAGGCTACATGATGGTGATACTGAAAATGCAAAGCGCCTTTAATAGCATAGCTAGGGCATTGAAAGGAAGGGGGGATTTTGAGGGTAGAGCAAGAAAGGCAATGAATGTCTATGACACCCAGGCTATAGTTTAAGGATCCTACCCGTTGTATCACCTAAAGACATCCTGGGAAAACCTTGGATCTGCATCAGGTAGGTCGGGATATTGGGTTCTATTCTCACGCACTTCCGAATGATGGGAGATGGGTTTGCTGTGGGGTCGCAGCATTCCCTTCTCCGTGTCACGACGAGTTTTTTAGGAGGCAGTTAGCCGGGTGATCCAAAGGGATCAGCGGACAACTTTTACCGTATGTCCAAGGTCTTTGAATCCAGTACATACACCTCCTAAAATAAATTAAGGTAACTCGGCATGTGAGAACCTTTAAAAAACTAGAGAAGGTGCGAGGCATTACAATACAGTTTTCTGACTTTCAAATTTACCATAAATAAAATGACAGCCAAAAGTCAGCATATAAATTTTTCACTATTTATTAAAAAAAACATTTCCTTTCCTTTTTAAAACTTCCTCAGGCGTACTACAAACATAATACTACAATTAATTAAATATGGGTTCTATGTTAAAAAAAATTATTTTACATAAAAAACATGGTTCAACCTTACAAATTAAGCAATTCATATTTACTCAATGACTCCGTCAGCCGAAAAGATTATTGAATGTTCATGTGAAAAATTACATGAATGACATGCGAAGAATTTAATGTCATGGACCATCTCCAGCCCCTGGCGGTTACGGCCGAAATGATGTAATAACAATGAGTGCTTTCGGCAATTAAATTTCAACAATGGAGAATAATATTAAAAAGCTAAACTATTATAACAAAGAAGTATCGTAATTTTGTTAAAATTATTCATTCATTTTCAACATTGATTACATGAGGGTTGAACCTGATATACAACATATCACTCATAATTCTCGAGAAGTAATTATTTTCTTCGTCTAAAATGTCAACATTTTGCCAATCTAAATTGTGATTATTAATATGTACGTGTTTGGACACAACTGAGTACTTTTTACTTGTTGTTATGTTTTTAATGCCAGTTTTTAAATTTCTTTTAGTTTGACCGATATACAATGCATTACAACCTAAACAATTAATTTTGTAGATAATATTGTCTTTCCATTAATTGGTTATTGATTTAAAAACAACATCTTCACCGTAAATGTGAAACAAGTCAATTAGTTTATATTGTATGTTAGCTATATAAGGTAAAATTATGAAATTCATTTCTCTGTTATTAATCTTTTTAACAGATAAATTTTTGACGGAATACCTGATTTTATTCAATCTAATTTTGTCATGTTTGTTGATAAAATTAATTGGGTATGAATTTAGTAACAATGAAGATATAAAAGATATGAAATTTCTGAAATTGAATCATTTCAGTTTGAAAACCTTTTAATATTTCTGACGCCAGAGGTATTTATCAGATATTTCATTGTGTTTTAAATTTATTGTCCGGTTAATGCATTTAACGATATAAACGAACAATTGAGATTAATTCAATTATAGATAATAGTGAATGTAGTTTCCGTAGGTATTAATGAACAGGAAAATATTTTAATTGACTCTATATAATTATCTTGAATGAACCAAGGGAACTCCTTGATAAAACCCTTCCTCTCTGTTAACTCAGATATGATACCTGTACTTAAAGTAAGTTCGAATATTTACTTAAAAATAATAGAACAATGTTTTCCAGATTTTGTTATCAATTGTTACCTTACACCTCGTACTACTTCTTCACAAAGTCACCGCTGTTATTCAGGTGGTTGACGTAACGGGAAACCCGTTTGTTTATGCCTTGGTCAAAAAAAGGTGTAGCTTGTTATGAAAATAAAGTCTGCACTTCCTTTTTCACATCATAATCGTCGTTGAAATGTTTTTCATCAAGGAATTTATTCAATCGAAGGAACAGATGAAAATCATTTGGCGCCAAATCAGGATTGTAGGGAAAGTTGTCGAAATTTTCCCAAACAAATGATGCGATTAGACCTTGAGTTTGTCTGAAGTTGTGTGCCAATGAATCAAAATGATTCCATGCGAAAGCATTTCACGCCTTTTCTTATGTATTGCACGACGAAGCTTTCGCAGCGTTCCATAATTAATGTCTTGTTATTTATCGGATTCCTGTGCATACAAAACACCTTGTTTATCTCAGAAAACAATTAAATTGTTTTTGCTAGTGGATAGCATCTATATACTTCACTGGGGATGTTGTGTGCCTCCGCTCAAGATATTTTTACCTTGATTCAGGAGTGATATCAGACGCCTATGTCTCAGCACTAGTAACAATGTTCCTTAGCAATTGTGTTTAACGCTTCAAAACATATGGAAAACTCAATATTCAACAGTTCTGAATAGGTCTGACTCCCTATTAAGGGAGAATGTGGCCGCGCATGCTCAAAATAACAGCTGTAGCGCCGCGTAGCAATAAATTCAAAAACGGCCCTCGTATTTAAATTTCATTAGAAAATCCCGACATTGAGCACCAATTCATGAATCCAACAATCAATGTACATTCGATATGGGACGGGAATCACTTTTATTCGCAAATAAAATAGCACACCATCTCCCAATACACGTTCTTTTGCGAGAGACGCGGCTCTTTCCGCGCAGCTTCTCAATTATAATATTTACCTGCCAAATCATTTATTTAAAAAAGTATATAATAATTCACAATAATCTTACATTTAATGACCGAAATAATTTAATTTGCAGGAATTAGGGATTTGATATTCACTGAACGGAAAATTTATGAAAGGTTAATAATTTATTATTCAAAACACTGAAACAGTGTGTCTGACTGTTTTACTTGAAACGGGTTCAACAATTACCGTGAATAGACGAATGTTGATGGGAATGATTTATGGCACTATTATTTATAAAGTTAGGTGATATCATAATAAGTAACAGGGAGGAAATCTTAAAACTATTTTCTAACGTATTTCACATTATTTTAGATAACTTAAAAAATTAAGGATTTAAATTATTTTCAACTTTTGCGCTAATTAGGTGACGATATTATCCAAAACAAACAAATAAGGTGCGTGTATCGATTCCCTGAAGTAGCAAATGTCTAATTTCCGATAGCGATATGTTGAGATATTATGTAAAATTATACCGTAATTTGTTTATAGTATACGAACATTTTTCATATATAAAGAATAACGCTTTCAAACTTCCAAAATAGAAACTTATTAAACGCCTGTTTTTTGTTACCATCAACTATTTGGTTGCTGTAACTTGGATGACTTGTATGATTCATATTTAACGGAAGCATTTGAAACAAAATAGAGAATGTTGGATTTTTAATGCCCTTGGCTATTTAGTTGCGACTTCTCGGGGAGACTCAGGAATTTGCTTTTTTTAAAAAAGTAATAAATTAAATTAACATTGATAAAAACATATTTATGTCCTGTTGAATTAGATGAAAATATTTTAATAAAGATAGATTAAAAAATTTATCTTGATATAATTAACCATAATTTCCATTGTTCTAAATAAACTTTAAAATACGTGTATCAAGTGTGTTGTCGGATAAAGGAACCAATTATTGGATGATGAGTTGATATTCGGTGACAATTTAAAGCGTTACTTTTAATATCAAGTGGTGAATTTCAATAAAATATAAATAGAGAATGAACGGTGGGTAGGTATATATTGCAGTCATCCCTAATTAGAAATAATTTATATTTATAACATGAATAAATAACTATCAACAATATTCTTAATTTAAAATAATAAAAGTCCTTAATTTCGTGACACCTTTTAAGGCAAAGTGAGATAAAAGTGAAACAAAAATAATAATTTATTGAAAGGAAACCTTTATGGAACTTTAATTGTATTAGTCTAATTATTATTTGTATTTGTATATCAACAAAATAAACGGCTTTTTATTAAAATAATTTAATTATATTTACTAAAATATACTAATTATTACTAAAATAAATATTAAGTAGTTGTATTAGCTTACGTTTTAGTGACAAATATAGCTAAATTCTGTGGTGCAATGGCCAGTGTTGATGCCTCGCGTCATAGAAGTCCTGAGTTTGAATCTCCGCATAGGCGAAGATGTTGTGTTTTCAAACTGTGAAACTATTAACACGTAAACGAGTTCTCTATCGTTGTTACTAATGACCATAATAGTTTTAGTGACTCTAAATAAAGTTAAATAATATATTTTCATATCATTTAAATTTATTTTCTACCTGTTCGGGATTAGCTATTGATATATGAGTTGTTATAAATTAAAATGTATCCATAAAAAATGCAACGTAATTATTTTTCTGAAAAAATAATTCAATGAAGATTTCAGTCGTAATCGAACTTATTATTAGAAACCATTGTGACGATATCTGGCGGGTACATTCCCTTGAAGTGGTCTTGTAATTGAATAGCTGCAAGTACCACGCTTCTCTATTTTCCATTTGAGCTCACCGCCACTTATCAAACCTTCCACTCTTCTCAAATTCCAAATAAAGGCAAAATCATCGATTCTTCAACGTAAAGAAAAACCTTTCACCGCGTAGACGCTCTGGGAATTCCGGCCACGGAAGCTCTCCGTGTTTGTATTCGTGCGTAAACAGTACATCTAAATTCGGTTTCAGGTAATATGAGATTTGATACTTGAACTATATGCCTGCTTTAGTCCAAGAACTTCTAGTAAACATATTCTAAAGTTCGGCGAGCAGGTTTGACGGGATGTAATATTCCAAATCATAAGCAGCCCATGAGTTAAGAAATACTTATTAATCATATTATGGGACATTTTCTATTATTCAAAATTTCTGTTAATCTACTACCTTCAAAATAATAAGATATATACTCCAAGAATTTTTCATCTAATATTTTTCATATCACAGTTATACCTTCTTTCGATAAATCTCTAGGGCTAAGTTTATAATTAATACTTATGAACATTAAGAATGGGATATTTGATTACGTCCCCTTATAAGAACGATTTATTGGATATTTCTCGCCATCTTTATTTGAGAATGGAATAGTGTGTGTGTGTATGTAACTACTTTCATTTATCAATAAATAATGGCACCTTAAGAAAAATATACATTTTAGCACATTTTCATCAATACTATTTCTGTATTTCTATAGATAACTATTTACATCAAATTAATTACTTTCCTGTAAATTTATAATAATCTTAGTTAGATTTGAAAGAGACTAAAAATATAATCATTGTATGTGAGACGCATAAGAGTGTATTAGATAATACGAAATACTACAAGGTTTAAAACAATGTGAAATTTAAATTTTTCACAATTCAGCATCTGTGAGTACAGATTTCGTATATGAATGGAATTATTGTAAAAATATTCGTCTTAGCAATTTCAGTTGGGTTCAGTATTTTAGGCAACCTTTCGTGAATGATTCATCATAATAATGTTTCTACCTCTACTGAGTAACAGAAAAATTTTGCAAGCATATGTATTCGAGTGTCCACCATTAAATTCTATAAATGAGAAAGTTTGAATTGGTAAATTATGTCGCAAAACTTTTACGATATTGGCTTTTCTTCAGCATTACCTCAATTTAGGATGTTTTGGCCACGATACAGAGGTATGTAAATGGCCAATTATGAGAGTATATAGACAATCCACTTTGACATATTAAATCTTATGCAAATATTTGGTTCACAAAGATGTACATAAACACAAACAAATTTACCAGCATGCTACAACTAACCGACATAAAGGCGTTATTTAATACAAGTCCGCAGCAAAGTATCAAGTCCGAAAAAAACATCGTGAAGTAAAAATATTATTACGGATTATTTTCAAATACTTTAATTCCTACTACAGTTTTGATTGTGTAGCTAAATAATTGTAAAATTTAAAAACAATTTTTGTTAATTAAACAATATTCTTACTAAAAATAAGACAAATTTCAATGCAATAAAGGAACTTTTACGTCTTTTTTAAGGAAATAGTGATTTATTAATATGCATTGTGATTTTTTTCTGCTTTGATAAGTAAACTGGAATAAAATGTTAGAAAAATGTCATATAATTAACATATTCTTTAATAATTTATGGCAATATATATATATTATTTTTTCTGAAAATAGAATTAATGTATTACAGATATTTACAATACAGAAATATACATATAATGTTTAATAATTTTTCATTATTTAGTGGATTTTATTCATGTTGAATCTCTAGCACAACACCTGCTAAATGAACTGTTTCAGTGTTACATGTTTGTCTTCTATAAAGTGCCTTAAACAAATATTTGTGTTCTAAATTGAACCGAAAACTTTCGCTCTCTACAATATTTATGTATGTATCTCTGGCAACATCCAAATTAGTAATCGTCTATTAAACTTAATTCAATAATAATTTCATCTGAAGACGATCCCTGTTATATAGATTTATGTTTCAAATATATATATATATATATATATATATATTGCAATAATCTTACACACGGCTAATTATACGAATACTACGGATATTAATTTAATGAATAATAAATTTACTTTATTTATATCTAGGCTAAGACAATTAAATCAAAATTATATGATAACATAACTTAAAAAGCTTATAAAATATATTTTAGTTACAATATAACAAGTAGAACTCTATAAAATGCTCTATAAGTTTTTACCCACTTGAGGAAGATGGCTAAGGAAGATATCGAAACGTTGTGCACGTAAGCAGCTGACTCCAGTCGAATGAAATTTTGCTAGCAATGTCTACGTCGATAGCTTCAAGTATGTCTCATAAATGTTGTCACTGTAAGGAGCTAATTTGTTTATAAGAGCCATGTGTAACTTACCGTGGCACGCTGGCCTGACACAGTCCTACAGAGTCACTCCCGCCCGCACTGTCCAGGTCGGCCGCATAGCCGAGACTAGCGCCTACGGGCCTGACACACGCAACGCATGCGCCTGCAACATGCAGCCTGCGCAACGCTCAAATTCCACCCTGCTTTCTCGTCTATGTTTATTATAGCATCGCTACCAGAGACTCGCGAACAATGAATAAACGTCACGTCATTTCAGTTCAATGATGTAATTTGCTCAGAGTATATTCCACAGACGAAAGCAGCTGGAAGTTTTACAGTGACAAACTACGCGGCACCAGTTATGAATTTATTACCCCTCTACGGGGCACAACATTTCCCCAAATGAGCAGAAGGAAACAAATAGTGGTATGTCGTATCAGAACTCGTTACACTGACTTCACCAAATTATTTATTTTTTCTAATTCAAATGCTCCTGTCTGCCAGCAGTGAATATTTTCACTCTCAACTCTCCGCATCATTTTTGAACGTCAAGCCCACGAACATCTTAGATCAATATCGATTCTGGAAATTCAATTGAGGAAAAATCTACCTATGAGACATTTATGCCTGCACTCATATAATTTTTACTTGATGTCCTCTTATTTAAAACATTACAATTATGTTTTCATTTATTTCTACTTTTAAATGTATATTGACTGTTCGCTAACGTCCATTATTCTTTACACGACTCTGTATGAATAATTATAAAAACTTTTACAAAATAATTAATTTACTATTGGATATTTTTATATTTTACGGAAAATTGTTTCAATTTGTTTTCTTATGAAGAAACTTTACGGTACATCAGCGGTGTTCCTTTAAGAGAATCAAGTGTCGTGTATGGTCAGTAAAACACTTGAAGGTAAACATCTGGCTGTACGTTAAATCACGACAAATATCCGCACTTACAATTTTGACACATGTACAAATTTTTCGCATCGTGTTATCCCAAGGACTTGGAATAATCCACGATAATTCTCGTACTGTTATTTGCCAACGGTAATTCAGAATTGAGACTTCCTATGAATCTTGGATCATCTATTCCGTCGTCAAGATATTACGCGGGGGTAACGTCCTGGCCGGCCGTAAACACAAGATGCTTCGTAACGCGGAATGGAAGGTGGAGGAGAGGCAGGTGGGGTGTGAGAAAGTGGACGATAAGTGCTTTCTTCTGGTTCTGGACGGTCCAGAGCTGCCCTCGGAAGCAAACGGTGGCGTGAGCCTGGAATTGTATACCAGCTTTTTATTACTTTCCTTGAACTTTTAATTGATTCTTTTCTTTATTTTATTCATGATAATAAACCTTTGGTAATTTTCGTATTGTGGTTTTCGTTTAACCCTGCCTGCCACGTGGCTACCCGAGAGGTTTAACCTAAATTACGACATTGAAAATATTTGTGTGCACGCGTATAGTAGGTTTAATTTTGTAATACTCTTTGAATTATGGTGCCTTAACACGAAATTTTATATTTTTCTCCACGGCAACCAGTGATTCTGGAACATTTAACCCCCTTTCTCAATAATGTTCTTGTCTGTATAAAACTTAATATCTAATAATATCGTTACCAATTGACATAACAAGTTTGCCAACCAAAAACAGAATGTGCCCTTTAACACACACATTGTTCGATATATATGTGTTGTAAGGGAACACTTGCATCACTGTTTCACCATGCTCTCTTCGTCACCGTTTCGGTATTTGAATGGCAGAGGGCAGTGTGGAGCTACCCCGTGACGTAGGAGCAGTGGAGGGGAGCTAAGATGTCGCTAGCTGAGTTACGAGCGGAGCGAAGTACTTCTACTTTGGTGACCCGTGGTGGATGGTCGTCTCTCTTGCAGGGCTGCTCTCTGATGCCAACCAGTCGTCCACATTTAGAAGCGTTCTTGTTTATATTTTGTTTTCTGTCTTTTTCGTTAGTGAAACTTTGTCAATTTTTGTGTTGCATATTGATCGTTTCTGTTTATTCCAGCCTGCCACGTGGAACACCCGAGAGGTCAAATAGAAACAACATAAGAAGGACGAAAAACAATGTTCCGTCATAATATATATATATATATATATATATATATATATATATATATATCATCCTACGTATTTATTTCCGTAACACAAAATTGTATTCCTTTACTTATATATTATAAATAATATTTATAATTCTTTTAAATAGATCCCTCTCAAAGTAAACGTATATCTAACATTACTTATATATAATTCATAAATAATTAAATAGTTCATCTGATAATGAAATATATAATAAGTAAGTTAAATTAGCCTCTTTGTGAGTTTTTAAATTTAAATGTTAAACATTACAACGTTTCGTCTCTCATTTAAGACTTATTTTGGAACTAAAAATAAATTTACAGTTGATTACATTAGGTAATATGTTATGCAATAATAATTTGAATTTTTTTAAAACTTGAAAAAATTGAAATATTAGATAAGCACAGAGTTGCATATAAAATTAATTGCTTGGATTGCCAAGTAACATGTAGGGCAGACAAAAAGACCTGTAAAAATACGCATTTCGAAGCACATGAAGAACACTAAAAGCAGTTTTATCGAAACACATAATTATGAAAAGTCACCATATTTATTGGAACCATGTTGAAATTATAGATGAGAACAAAATTATTTATCGAGAATAATGACCGAAATGCTCCACATTACAAAAAAAACATTCAATGTAAAAACATAAAAAGTGATACCAATAACTTTAATTATATATATATATATCATTATTTACTGTAGTAATCCATTGTTGGTTTAAATTTGTAACGGAAATTCACTCCTAGGCTCGATTTGTGGCACTTTCCTGCATTCCGGCCGAAGGAGACATGGAGTCAGGTGCCATATACTGCTAAATTTTGTAAGTTTATTACCACATTTTGTATTTAAATTATTTTTCATAACATTGCCCAATATAATTCATTGTGAATTTATTTTTAGTTCCTGCAGAAGTCTCTAATGAGAGACAAAACATTGTAATATTTCAATAAAAAACTGACAGAGACTTATTTAACTCAGTTAATTAATAAATAAACCAGTAGAATTTTATATCCAATACAACAATTTGGACTAATATCTTGTTCTTTCATCTTCGTCACTACCAAACTTGTTTTGACACAGTTATAGTCGAAATTTATTCATTCCTCCTCTTGTTAATATTTTGTAAACGCGAGGCAGCAACGCTAACCTTTACACCACAGAAGGTCGGCAAGTTCCACATTATAAAATGTATCAAAATTATCTCCAAATACCTAGGAGGTTAATTTACTAATAATTTATGAAATTGCTATCGGACACCAAGGAACAATTAGATTTTTGTGTACTAATTGAATGAAATATATTAGAAAACGTTCTATTTACGAAGAATTATATTTCATCATCAGTGTCATGTACAAAGTTTAAACGGGAATCTCAGCGTAATTAAATTTTCTGTACCTAGTGCATAGTAGACAGTTGAGGCAGCAGAAGCTTACATCACAGACACGAATGCTGGTTATAGGACTGTTTCTACCTAAATCATGTGGCCATTGTGTTGAGCCCCCGCGTTGGGCGTTACGCACCTGCCAGAAACTCCACATCACAAAGAGCCACCCTCCATTCAGACTTCCAACAAAATCCAGGGGAACTTTCGTTTTTAGTACTCAGATGTAATTTTCAGAGCAGCAATATGTGAGCACGGGCATGGGTAATTTTTTTTTCTTTCATAATAATAATCTGACAAATTACCTTCTTATGTTGTTTTAATGATTTATTTTCCTTTTTGTGTGTATTATATAATTCAAGTTCTCTGTAAATAAATTTAATTTCTTTATCAATCAAATGGTACGTCAAATACTGAAGACATTCTTAATTTACATTTTCAAATAGCTTTAAATATTTCAAAGTATTGAATTTGTAGAACTTGTTTTACAAATATAAAAATCAAGAAACAATACATATGAACGGCTACAGTTTGGAGATTCATGATTATGATTTGGGGTCAAAAATAAAATTGGTCTTTTAATAAAATTAAAATTTTATTTTTAATTAATTATATTTACAATAAAAAGATTTTCATCCAGACATTTTAAAGTCGCAACCGGCTTGAAGTGTCTCAATGCAGTTGGGGTCCATGCTTTCGTGTTGTTTTCTCCGTATTCGAACCATGTCATCTGCTTGGTGTGTTTGAAATTGTGATACGTCAGACCACATAATCCTTTTCCAGCCATCTAATATCCAATCCTTGCGCTCCTTTGTGAACTGAAGACACCTTCTCTTGATGTTCAAGGCAGACAGAAGAGGATTTCGAACAGCTTCCATAGTCCCATATAGTGTAATGCCCGGCCAACGGATCGTTTGGATGCGTTCGCAGTTTTTCCTTGAATAAGAATCTCCGCTATGTTACGTACTTTTGCTCTTCTATTGCAGGGAACAAATCTGGCAAGTTCCTTCAGCTCGACCATTGAGTAGCGTGGACAAGACTGATTTTGAGACCCGGTTTTAACTTGGCAGTTCACTCTCTGTCAACATTAATAACTGCAACCTTGAACACTTCATATGTACCACCGTTTTGTTGATTCTGGTTCCGACGCTTCAAGCGCATTTGATCATCCCATGTTCAAATTCAGTTAAATCATGTCTTTTGTCCACATATTCGCAAACAACAGAATGCAAATGATGATTCACTTCTCCTTTATTCCCATTTTATAGTTATCTCGCCCATTAGAGGCTACACTGTGACTCTGTCAGGTGGTCATAATAATTTACCACTCAATTTATATATATATATATATTATATATATATATTGTACCATGTGAAATTAAAACACCAGGCGACTGTTGGTAATAGGCGGCCAGACTAAATTAGGCGTGCGTGACGTTGATTCCTGACGTAAGTGAACGGGGAAAAATAAGCTGTACATTCAGTGTACACGTGATCTGGCGTTGCAAATGGCCGACGCGGATAGGGAGATCACATGCTTGCAATTAGCTGTTGAGGTAAGGTGACCGTGTTTCTTCGAAATGGCGTAGGACAGGAGAAAACATGAATGGGAGACGTCAGCGCGAGGCGCTGGAGGACGGATGTGTTGTGACTCGCGAATTCTTCGTGGTCACGTATGAGGAGTCGCCAGCAGAATGTGGTGGTAGCAAGATGTATTTTGTGATACGTGCAGCTTGCAAGTAAGCCATGAATAAATAGTGTTAGGCGTAAATTAGAATCGCGATTAGTAGCTGTTGTTGCTGTAATTGATTTAAATACGAGTGATAAAAAATTGATTGAAGTAACCACACCCTGTTTTAGATCATTTATTTCGTGTTTCTGATTTCAATTTAACTATTGTGTTAAACTTTTGGGATTATTTCTGGCAAAAATACCTGCCGCCCTATATTATTCCTAGTCAGAGGAGTAAAGACGATATTGACGTAGACGTATTATATATATATATATATATATATATATATATATTACAACATATATTTTATTGCTTCTTAATAATATTGTAACACCTGAAAGTCCTAAATGTTTGGATGAAATATTGTGTTTCTTCTGTTTTAAATTTTTCTTTTTAAATACAATTTTTATTAATCTTCCTATACTACCTTTCAAGGATTATGCATTAGCCATATTCCGCTCTCAACATATTTTCTCGGTCTTCCCATACTTCTCTTGCGTATTGGATTATATCACATTGCTTGTTTAGGAATTTCTTACTGTGGCCTGCTACATGTGTGTTTTGTTTTAAGTCGGAACCCTTTTCTGTTGTTATATCTCTAATTCTTCTCCTATAATTTCGTTCCTCATTTTAACTCAACTTAGAAACATCAGTAATATTAATCTACACATTTAATACATTTTCTGACATTTTCGTGTATTGATACATGAATTAGAATTTACAACATGTTCCTAAAGATATATCTTATTTCGTCAATTTATCCTTACTGAAATGGTTCTAAATATTTTAAAAATAAAGGATGATAGTATTCTGAAACGTTAATTTTATGACATTTGTATCTTAAAAAACTTCTATATTATGACAGGATATTTAGATAATATTGAGCTTTAATGGAAAAATTTTATAAGGTTAATTATGGAGAAAGTACCTCTAGCCGCTCAAAGAGAAAATGTTTTGTTTGTCCTTCCACAAGTTTTTCAGCGAAGAACTTTTTCTCTTTATAGAGTCTCTCCAATTGTTACCTGGTTTGTTATGATTTCGTCCATTCTTCAGAACACATATTTTAAATATTTTAATATGTTCTATTCTTTAAACCTGAAAACATTTCCATTACTCAGAATAATAGTTTTTTGTTAATTTGGCAAAGGCATACTTCAAATTTATCTACGATTTGTATCTTAATAACTAAATTAGATGTATTTTATATAATTTTAAATTATTCCCAAAGACACGAGTATCGTTTTTGATTTATAGTTATCGTTTCCCGATAAGGTATCTCCAGTTTAATGAATGGAAGTGTCCTCGTATGTATAGTTCAATAGACACGTTTCCTCGCTCTTTGTATCACCAAGGGACATTAGCTGTTTCGTAAAGAGATTCTATCCTACCGGCTTGTCTTCTGTCGATCTTTATCACAAATCAAAGACTTTCAATTTGCTTCGTTTTCCAGTACGGAATAGATTTTCCGACATGTGCCCTTCAAGACGATACAAATCGAAACAAAATTTTTTATACACACTACTGTTCGATTAATCAATTGATATAACTAGTTTTATATTGAAATAAACCTTTTGTAAAATATATTATCTCATAAATAAAATCGTTATTTTAATAAATAATTATTATATTCTTATTACATTAAACAATTGATTTAATCAGTTTTAAATTGAAATAAATCTTCTGTAAATATATGTCATTGCATATACAAAATTGATATTGTAATAAATAAATATTATAGGATATTAAAACAATTGTTTTTCATTTCATTACTCTTTCAATTCCCTCGGAGCCCAGCTTCCCTATAGGAGTCAAGGAACATGACAATATACTTGCTTTAATTTCTTACAGTTCGCCATCAAATTTATTAAACGTCTTCATTGCCAGCTGTTTTATAGATTTTATTTCCTACTAATTTGGTTCTCGTATTTTTCCGGATATTTATTTCCACTAGCCCAATAGGGTATTGAAATCGACAATAATATCTTGCTCAACGTGTCATTATAACACTATCGGCAGTAATCTATTTGTCCGCCCGTGATTAAATCAGCATCCAGAATGTCATATTTTAAAATTCCTCTACATTATATGAGCTAACAAAAAGTGAATGTCATCATAAATTATTTTGTGATTCAAATAATCACATTAACTTAAATGAAAAATATTTACTCAATTAAGACGAACTGCCTGACCAGCGGTAATTAGAACGGTTTGCAGTCTTTTTTCGTTGCCCGTCTGTTGTAATTCAAGAGATGCCATTTTCTATCGTGCACGATGTGTATCGACATGCGCTTGTCGTTTTGGGTGACTGAAATTTCTCTCTTCATATTAGGTTCAATTCAATTATGTCAAGCGTGCATACTCATCCACTTAACTTAATATGAAATGCAGTCACTTATTCATGTTTTATATAACTTCACACATATATATATATATATACACTTTCAATCATGTTACTGTCTAGCTAGTGGATGATTACTGAACTTGCTGTAAAGCATCGTACGGGACTCACCTGACTTCCGCCAACACCGCCTTAAATACAACTGGCTGCCGCCACCACAACTTTTTGCAATAAGAGTAAGAATAGGCTAACCACTGCACCACGTCACTGTTTGATCATCTATCCCACTTGGGGATAATACGATAAGATATTCGTTGCCGAGCCACCTGTGAATGAATTAATTAATCATAGAGATTATTTACATGGATGAACTAAACCATTGATATTTTTGTAATATTGTAATGTTATGTACGAGTGTGTTTAAACATGAGACTTGATTAAACCTTCGCAACGTGCACATCGCATTATATATATATTGGCGCAATTTCTTTAGTAAGACACGTTTCAAATCAACGGCTAATTCAACTGTTAACGTTTACACAGTATACTCAATCAATACAGCGTTCTCTTTTAATCCTCAAAGATCACTTAAGCAAATTATTATTTTCTATGTGGTAATGAAATCTAACCGCTACATTCGTGCGACTCTCGTGACATCTGTTTCGGAGTTTTCACAGCTGTTTTGATTTTTTGGCTTAAAAGGAAAGGAAGGAAGGGACCTAAATCTTCAAAAGATTAACAGAAACCTTTTCTGATGTGAGCACTACAACTCACCAAATTTTCATACCAATCGGATTAATAGTATAGGTTTCCATATGGGACAAACATACATTCATTTTTACTTATATAGATAGCAGCTTTTCGTCTTCCCGTAACATCTCCCAATAACAGACTGATGTATTATCCCATAATCATTGATACGTGTTGTTTCAATTGCACTTCCACAGCACTTATTCTCATGCCAGTAATTTAGTTGTTATTGATAAACATTACTCTTTTATTTACGATATTGACCGGCTATGAATGACCTGAAACTAGATCAATATCTTCGCTTCGTTGAATTTTTTAGCACGACTTTCTTTTTAAGTGGGTCAGTTACTGCCGGAAGCTTATTAACACAATTTCTTTCGTAGAATATTAATTAATAAAGAAATTTCAATATAGTTGTGTGTGCGGAAGGAGGGCTAATAATTATTTATATTTATCATCCTGTTTGTCCATGAATATATTATTTTTACTGAAGCTGCAGTTTTAGCTGGAAATTTTAGCATATACACTTAAAGTTTGGGATTTTGAAGTTTCAACTGTAATGAATAAGTAGTCGATGAAGTTTTGAAAATTTATATCAAAAGCTACCGAAAATTTCTTTATTTTTGTGTGTTTGTATAAAATTAACTTTTTACAGTTTTTTGGTTCCGTTGTATTTCTCTCCAAACTGAACTTGTATTGAAAGCCTTTCGTTTTTTGAATAAATGAATGTTCTGTTTGACAGCTGTTTTCTTCCTACTTCGTACATATAAGACTTACGAGCCCTGCTAATAGTTCGCGTAGTTATCTGACCTCGTTACTAGAAAATACTGAGAAAATGTTTTCAATTTATATAAAAAAAGGTGGTTTCTTGTGTAGTTATGTTAAAAGTGTTGGTTAATTATTTCTTATTTTTATCTCATCTAATCGTCAAGATATTGTATACTTCACTTGAATCAAATGTTCTAGTTAAAATAAATAAAAAGTACGCTTAGCATATATTCATAAATTAAGGTCAACATTATTCCGTTCCACGGCTGCTTGTAGATTTTTGAGGGTAGTAATGTGGCACTGCACTGACGTTGCTGACCCTGCAGCATTTCCCTGGCGACCGCGCTGTTCTCCGAGCTTGAATAAAGAAACAGCACTGTGACTGGAGATAAATGCATTACTCTAACTTTGCCACGCTCCACTCTGCGTGAAATCGAGACGTTTCCTCTAATCGCCATGACTTCTCATTCCACGGAGATAAAAACGAAACGCCGTATTCTTTAAGCTAATGTGTCTCCAAAGAGCGGCTGATGTCCTGTCTTTTATTACTCATTAGATATAAAAACTAGTAGCTAAAATGGTGCACAAACATTTATGAAATACTTTTTACCGCTCAAAACAAATTTTGCTCAAAAGTAGGATACTTATTAAAGTCTTTATATAAAAAAAACGAAAAAAGAACAGACGAAAGTTGGGACAACGTCTGTCTAATATAAAACCTTGAAGTAAGAACACTTTTGTATTTATTATAAAAGTATTAAGTGCAAAAAAATTGTAAGTTATTTTTAGTTCTCACTCTTATATTGACTTAACTTTTTCTGAGTTTCGTTAGTAACTTTTGGTTTCCAGGAAATAAATATATGAAATTCGTATTTCAATACAGGTACAACTCCACTTTTCATCATTACAGAGTCTGAAACATAAATTAATGATGAAAAATCTGTATTTAAGAACATATACTAGGGCCGTACAATGTTATAATGTGTATAATTCCAATTTTTCCCACTATTTACAAGCCGACATTATCACGATTACATCAATCTCAGACAAGTTAGCTATATAATTCGTCTCACTAGAGACATTCGACTTGAATTTGAAGTTGAGACCAAAACAAATTATCAGCGATAGCGGTATGCTTCTATCGAGATGAATGAACTATGCGCACTGAACGAATTCCGCTAAACATATTTGGAAGCTAATAGGCAAGGTTCTCGTACGTGACAAATTCTACTTTCACATCAACACAATACACGTTGCCGAGAGATATTATCCGTTGGTTTTTACTAAGAGTTGTTCCCTGTTACTACCCAAAATTTGTCGGAGAAAGAAGAAGGGAATACTGTATTGCTACATCAAACCCCAATCCAGCCATCAGAAAGACGTGAGACAAGTACTAAGACGTTTTCTAGAATTTGCCAAGAAACACTTTTAGATGACAGCCGGGTAGCATAATTAAACTATAGCCTCAGAGTGTAAATAAATCCTCAAATGCTTTCTTATTCCTCCTGTATATCTCATTTCAAAATAAATGTCCAAAAGTTAAAAAATTTAATTTTGTAAAAAAAGGAATGAAACTGCCTTAACGCCGTGTGTTTATAACAATTCAACATGGTAATTTATAATAAAAAATACTGACAGTTAAGGCTGTTTTATTCATTTAATTATTTAATTTCAGATAAACTAACCCTCACACATCGATGTCCAGCGGATGTGTCCTTGGACATGCTACTTTCTTGGAAGCTTCCGAAAACTCTCCTTTTATTCAATCCACCATCACCTTACATCAAAGACCACCTCACCAACATGTTTTATCAAATGATTATAGCTTAAAGCTCCTGATGAAATAAAGATATTGACTGGCAATAATTAGTTAATTTATTGTCTCTGTGATGGCCTATGTAAGTTATTGAAAGTTACGGAAACTAGTTTAATTTTTGCGCCAATAATACCGTCCTGTTAGACTATAATGCGTCTAAATCGTTACAATTGGAGCAATAATTAAATATGTTTAAGTAAGAATAAAAAATTAGACGTTTGTTTATTATATACGATATGAATGTTATTGGTTTTTTAAAAGTGTTTATTCGCTGTTTGATAATAATTAGGTATTTATGCAGCTGTATGTATTAACACAATTGATTTACTATTTGTAATATTCGCGGAAACAGGTGATTTCCAAACTTAAGTCCTAATGTGAATATATGTTTTTGGGGATGTGTACCGAAGATTTCCCAAATGCAGTGTGCACGTAAACTGTTGCTTTAAACTCGATAACAACTGGAACCAACTATCTAATCTATATAGATATAATATATTTGTGGTAACCCGATAAAGAGAGTTAAAACTATAAGTTCTATAATAGATATTCAATAAAATATTTAAAGTAGGAATTTGGAGAAAACTCCCCAATTCATAATTAATATTCTGTAGTATTCATTCGTAAAAATAGTGATATCTTCTTAATTGTAATTAAATAGTATCGACAACATATGCCGTTTAATATATGCATATATATTCTAAATCATGTTTTTAATCAAAATTCATAATTATATTTATAATATTGTATAGTTAGTTTTTGTTATTTAAAGTTTCTTGATGCTATTTAATAGTTAACTTTACAAGGACCCAAAGCAAATTTAACTTTTTTAATTGAAATGAAATATTTCTCCCAAGGTAGTATTCCGTGGGGAGATATAGCAAAAGTATGAGTAGCTATTATAGTACTAAGTTTCGATAATCAGAAGTTTATTTCGACTTACCTGTAGTCCATAATGTAATTCAATTTATTTGTTTCCTTCACCTTCCGGAATCACTTTCACAGACACACACAATAAAAAATAAAAAAGTTTACCCTGTTTGTATTAGTTATCCATTTCTTTTCTTTATTTTAATATCCTTTTTTTCGCCGTCCATATTTCTTCTAAAGAAGATTCTCTTACAATTTCTCTTTACTTTGGTCTCTCTCCCGAAAACATTTTGTTCTTTTCCTGAAGTACTTTCTTATTTACATATTAATTTATATTATTTTGCCCATTGTTCATTGACAGCATATCACGATTCTCAAAATCTTAAAAATATATATATCTGCTACTGTTGTCATTTTTACGGCAGACTCGGAGAAAGAGATCGTCCAGCCAATAAATTACGTCAAACCTCTCCCGCTGGGCCTTCGGTTATCCCTCTTTACCGAGCCAGACGTGGCAAAATACGTCACTATGCCCACATTTTAAATTTCAAAAATTAACTTGGGCATTCTCAATACAATATAATAGTTTACGAAAGAGAAAGTCATTAATTTATGATGCAGACATACCTATCATAAAATGAATCTATTTAAACCTCATGAATTTAGTTATAGTTTAGGTAAGGAAAATAATTGAATAATGTCAAAATAGTTATTTGAAATTACTTTAAGTAATAAACATAATAAATTTCATGAACGTGATCCTGGAGGAAGAGTACAACATGAGGATTCATAGAGGGAAAACAAATGTATGGGAAATAGTGGAATAAAAAAAGATGTTAGATTGAAAAGGGATATTTTGAAGGAATTTAAGAAATTCTGCTACTAGGGCAGCATAATAACTAGGGATGGTAGAAGTGGAGAATAGCACAGGCAAGAAAGGCTTTCGCAAAAAACTGCTAATATAACTATGAGTATTATTATTAAAAATGTTCGCATGGAGAGTGGTGTTAAATGGGCGTGAAATGTGGATGGCAGGAGTTGCAGACAGGAAAATAATAGAAACTTTAGAAATGTGGTGCTATAGTAGAATGTTAAAAATATTATGAGTGGATAGGGTAACTAAGAAGGAAGTTATAAGGAGAGTAAGAGGAGAGAGAATAATTTGGAGGACTTTGATTAAGAGAAGGGACAAATTAATAGTTTACATTTTGAGGCATGATGATCTTGTAAAATTAGGATTAGAGGAAAGTGTGTGGGGAGGTCAAGGATGCAAAGCGCTAAGCATATTAGGGAGTATGTGGTTGCTTGTGCAGTATAGTTAGCAATATAGGGTTGTATCAGACCTGTCTTAGTAAATTTAGGTTTATTATTCAAACCACTCGGTTGAGGAAATAGGATACGTCAAATATAATATTACAGGAAATATACAAAATTTTACAATTAAGAATTTGAGGTCAAAAAGAGGAAAGAAAATTCAATCTTCAATTTTCAGTCGACGGAGGAGGCAGCAGATGATCGTGTGTAGGTTCCCGTCGAACATGAAAAAGAAAATAAGTCAGCAGTTAAATTCTAGTAGAGTATAGCTGTAAAATAATAGGAGAATTTGATAGGACACCGGCAAACTGTTTTAGTCCTTCCAATCTACGAACACTTTCAGTGACTAATACGCTCCATTCATTAACAGCGATTTACAGCTCTTTATAAATAATTTTGGAACCTTTAATAGGTAGTACTGATTACAACAACAACTTCAATTACTTGAAACTAGATTTTTTAAGAAAATTATAAGAACATAGGAAAATAATAAATAGTAATAATAACAATTAACTCACAGTATTTGTTTATAATTAGTAAAAATAAATATAAATGTAGGGTAAAATCTTAATTTGTGCTTCTATTTGTCGCTTTCCGAAATGTTGAACGTATAAGACATATTTCATACGTTACTGTGTTTGATGTGATTTATGTTAATTTGCACATTACCGCCACAAAGCAGCTATCCGTAGCATTAGTATAGATACAGATGTATATCATTGAGTCCTCTGAGATGTGTTCTCTAATTAGCTGGGAACAGTTTCGTGCAGGATAGGGCGAGCATGCAAAAGTTGCTTCATTTTGTTGCGATACAAAAGCAGACTTGGCTGAGGATGCAAGTTTGAGGAGTCTGGCGAATAATTCACGACTCTGGTAATAACTGCGCAGGCGGTCCGCCGTAAATGGAGCCGCGTCTGATGAGCAGCGCTCGCGTCTTGGAAACCCCATCCTCCCCCGCACCAAACTTCTTTCAAGGCAGGATTAACTCAACCATAATATTTGGCGTGGTAGTGACTGGCTGGAGACGATGTGCCTTTACCTTGAGACGAATATGCAAATGCTACCTTCGTTGAAAGCTTCCTTTGTGTACCATTTACGGCATTACTCATAATGATCCAGGAGTTCCATATATTGACATATGAGATCCGTTACAGATTAAATCAAGAAGAAAAGAAATGTTTTCAAATGATCCTTGAACATACTGATATATTTTGAAATGTAGTTCACTAATAATGCAACGAATATGACAACTCTGATATTTTATAAAGAGGGCTATATAATACTAAGTTATTATAAAAAAGAAATTTTGACAGATATAATCACAAACTACTCCAGTTTAGCAAAAGATCTTGTTTTTAAGAGACAGTATACATATTATAACTCATTATCAGGTAGATTTCAAAACAGTGAGCATAGCAGTGTGTGGTATTAAATAGGGAATTTCCACCTTGGCTTAATATTATTTCTGTTGTATCAAACTACAGAAATCATCGTCTGATTACAATAGAACAAACGCAAACGACGCCTTGTGTTTATTGCTATCCTAGCTATTCTTCTGATATAAGTATTAGATCAAGTTAAATCTGCATTGCACCACTCAAACAATATATGTATTCGGATGAAATCTTCACGGTTAACCAACCCGTTCAGGATTTTAAAAGAACACGACGTTTCTGCGCATGCGCATGACGACATAGCCTGAAGACTGCTGCAGAAACGTTGTGTTCTTTTAAAAACCTGACCCGGTTTTCATCCAAATTATTCACCGGGAAAGTCTACGTTCATTAATATATGAATTTTCTAATTCATGTTTCCAACCTAAATTCCGTAAGAATTATAATATTGTATAGTCATTTTTTGTAATGTGTCTTTATATGATTTGACTAAATTGTTTTGGTATTTTAGCAGTTTACTTTACAAGGAAACATGAATATAAATTTAATTTTTTAAATTGAAATAAAATATTTCTCCCAATGTATTATTCCGTGTGTAGATGTAGGCAAAAGTTTGAGTAGCAATTATGAGACCCTAAGTCGATGCATTATGATTTCTTCTCAAGTACGAACAAGTATGAAACTTCATTATAGAACTTACATTGCAATCAACTCTTACAATATTGTAATTACGTTATTCGTAAGTGAAATATTAACACTATAGCTACGGTTCCTATCAGAATTATGTCTTTAATTAATCTCCTTGATATATCCTTTGCTATGTTGTTCTCCTCCAGTACTTTATTAAATGTCATTATATAGCAATTTTACGCATTAAAATGTTGTGATATTGGGTTTAAAGAACAAGAGGTTCCATTACGTTCCTTAATAACGGTTCATGAAAAGTATCTGAATATATTCAACACAAATTAAATTATTTGATTTTTTATAGATTTGGTAGATAAAATTAGTTAATGCGTTTCCCATTAATAAAATAATGGTAAGTAATTTTACCACACTAAATTGAAACTAATTCATTTATAAAACACAAATTAACACCTCCCGCTTTTTTATTATGGATTTTCTATAAGTGAAACCCCGTATTAATTAAAACTGTAACAGAAGATTATTTCCCCGATAGTTTATTAACATTCATTACCTTACACATCACATTGCCGTTTGTTGTAACGGGATAAACGTACAGCATTCCTTCGTCAAAGAAAGATACCGCCTGTGATGAAATACAAGTCTGTACTTTTGTTTCGCATCGACATAAAACGATGAAATCGTTTTGCAACAAGTAATTTCTTGAGATTAAGATACTGTTCAAAATTGCATGGTGTCAAATCCCAGATTGTAGGGGGGAGGGTCGAACCGTTCGCAACCAGATCTTGATTTTGTCTGACGATAAGTGGCCGGGAGTTGTCGTGAATCAAAACGATTCCACGCTATAACATTCTACCGATTCTGTATTGCTTCACGGAGTTTTCTTGATGTCTCACAATAGTAGTCTTTGTTGATTCTCGCATTCCTGACCAGCAATTAAAGCAGCTTGACTCCATACATAAACGTTCTGCCGCACCGCGGCACGCAATCACGATCTTCGTTAAACTATTTAATCGACTTCCATGAATTTCATAATTCATTATTTCTTTCCTATTACAGCTCATAAATTTCTGATGAGTGTTTTCTAGCATAATAAGCCTTCCACCCCAGAAATCACAGTCGGCGGGTCGTTGAATTGTTTTGAACATTTTTGAAGCGTTCAAACAGAAAGAAAGAAAAAGCAGAGTTGATTCTTCACAACTGTGTCTGCTTTGTTAATGAAAGAAGAGTGTGATCACGAATGCTCAAAATTGTAACTTCAGCGCTGAAGGGGCAAAATGTTGAAGAGGTACTTTCTTTAAGAACGGCCCTCGTACAGTGTGGGATGATGTGCGCTCGGTTATCAGTCCCACACAATGACGTACATTTTCTCGTTTGTTTAATACATATTTTTTACTTTTGAAAAACTAAAATGAATATATAACTGGCCCAAGGGAAAATATAATAAATTAGTAAATTAGTTCTCAATCTCAGTTCATTAAAATGAGAAGTAGTAAAACTGCAAAACCATCACGAAGCCACAATCAGTAGTCGGTTGTCTGAAAACTGAAGTATGCCAACACTTTACAACAATGACCAGCGATGTAACTATGTGTCAACTCTTTAATGCCACAAACCTCTTGGATTATAGTGAGGACGTTCCAATGGCAAAATCTCAGGTTTTAGATCCCTCATATACTGTGAAAATGACATAGTTATGGAGTAAAATTAAGGAAATAAAAATTCCATTTAAACTTTTACTTCGAAGTTTCTGCCAGTCTCAATTTTTTATAAATAGTTAGAATTTGATAATAAATTAAATAAAACCTAAATGTTCTCAAAACACTATATTACATTGAATAAATTAAATAGTTATTTTCCAATCAACAACATCGCATCAAAAGATTTAAAAAAATTATATTTGGTAATTTGAGTGTTTATAATTAGTTTTATTTGAAAAATTATTCATATGTTTCATTATAAATTTAAAACAGATTAAATTTAAATAATTAAATGAGATAGGGTTTCATTTTTAAACTATATTTGGTATAAAAAATCTTATTTTCAGAATTTAGATCCAAGGACCTCCCACCTTATCGCGGTGGGGTGGTTTGTGTTCCCCAATGACTCTTTGGGTTATGCTAGTGGGATCGTAAGCTTCTGGTAGGGTCAGCCAAGCCAGATAGGTCGAGGGATAGGGGACAGACTAAGAGTAGCCGGAGGAGGCTAGGGCCCGATTCCGGGCTCTCGAACCTTAGAGAGAAGAAGAAGATCCAAGTTGTAATTTTCCCCCAGGAAAGGGAGGTGAAAGAAAGTTCTGTATACAATTTAAATGCGTGGATAAATTTCAAAATAATAATATTTGGACAAGGTCCTTGCCACCCGGAAAGAACGTTCTGAGGGTAAGTCGTTACCTTGACACCTTAGGGATGTATGTGGTGGTGAGTGGACGGGGTCAGATATTTTAAAACATAGTAAAAGATTGATATTTGTTCAGAATTAATTCTTTTGGGGTCATTGAGATGTATGATGTTTCTCAAAAATATTTTAAACCTGAACTTATTGTTTTTCTTATTTGGCTCTACAGCCCATTGAGGGCCTGGGCCTATCGGGAGGACTGCGGACTCCCATCTTGTATGACACATTCCGAATTGGCGATGAGCGCTGAAGGGGGTGAAATGCATGAACAGAAAATCATATTTTAAACTAAAAAAAAGCAGATAACTCAAAATTTCTTTGCCTGAAATTAAAATACACTATTTTCTTTCTTACTCCCATTATGAAATACTTACCTGGCTAATATAATTAAACATAAGGAAAACTACGGGCACCCAGCTAATTATAAATTATTCGCGGATCCATATTGAAACATTTATTCAACCAAGCAACAGAGAAATAAATTGCTAGCTTATCAATTTCCGAGAATACGGGAAAGATATGACACTATGTCAAAATTAAATCGATTACTTTTGTAAAAGAAGCTTTAACAAATAATTTTAATTGCAGTAGATTAATGATAAGGCAGAAAATATGTGTAGAAATAAATATAAATAAGGTGAGTAGTGGACGAAAAGTGAGTCGGCAGTAAATAAGTACCGATGAAGTGGAGCTTCGCGAGGCTAAATAATAAAAAAGAGCTGAAATGGCATTTACATGATTTATTCGCTTAGTAGGCGGTTCTCTTGTTTATAATCTATCCTGGACTGGAGTTATAGGTTTGATTCCTTGTCCGGTCGAAATTCATCTATATTAATTCATTAATTCAGTTTAATTGCCCTTACAGCCTAATCCTTTATTAAAAGCATTTCTTCTGTTCTTCAACTATTAATTAATTATATTATGGACTGATTAACCTATGCGTCATGATAACTAAATATAAATAAGTGCTTATTTATATCGACATATGTTAAGTACGTTTAATCCAAAACTTTTATATCAGTCAATATTATTATAATAATCATAATCATCTAATCGGTTTACATAAATTATTTAACAATTAATACAGTGTGAACTATACGGTTTTCACGTAAGAGAGCAACACTTTATAAAGCTTCAGTGGTTCGTATGAAGGAAAATTTTACCTTAATAGATAAAAAATTTACCTAACACATATGTTGAATATGTTTATTAAACCAAAATAAGGGATTATTGCTGTCAATAATATAATATCATAATATTTCAGCTTATTCTGAGCATAAAAAGCAGATAAATCAAAACTTCCTTACTTGAAATTAATACAAACGATTTTTTTCTTACATTAAATGGGTCTTATAAAAGAAATTCTGCATACTTTTAAAGTTTTATATTAGACCACTTTCACTCACATCAATTTAATTTATATTTAGATTCAGAAAATTTCAACAAAATGCCTGGAGAGAAAACTTGAGCACCAATTACGACCTCTGAACTATTTATATCTAGTTTCTAATTTTATTAGTACCGTACGATTATTATTACAGGTAAATAGCTTAATAAAAATAGTTTACTATACATATATTAGTTTTTAACATAAAATTCTTAAACAATTTCCTTTTAATTTCCATTAAACTTCCTAACTGCAACAAGTGAATTTTAGCAACATTTGTGGCCTACCTTGAATCTAATTTCCTGACACGTATTATTTTATTTGCAGATGTTGGCAGACTCATTTCCCGTGTTTAGGATTTATGTTTTGCCTCTGCCGGTGGTCTGGCAAGAACAAATGTCTGCGGAAATAAAGGATGTAGAGGCCCGTGTAAAGGGGTGCGCTCTCTCTCCCAAAAACATGCGAGAGTTCGGCCTTTTTCACAGATATGAATAAATAACTGCGTACTGTTAGAATACATTCTGGTTTCTTACTCTGTCGTGTACTAAATATTTCGTCGTCCTGTATTTTATAAGCTACGTCAACCCGAGCGAAGTGGGGGGCTGATATATCGACTCGGAACATTACCAACAGACTCCATTAACGTTTAATTATTGAAAACCCATTTTCGGTTATCACCTTCTAAAATTCCAATACACTTCATCTAATATCAAGAGATGATGAAAGTAATTATACTTAGTTGTATTTATTCTCAATCGTGAATCACATATGGACGTTAATGAAAAAATAAATATTTATACTCAAAAAGACTTCAAATTTCTAGATTGCATTCTCAATAATGACGTGCATCAACGTTTTCATTCCTTAAATTTTAGTGAAGGTATTTCGTTCCAGACAATATCTATATGTGATCAACTTTTATTATCGTCTCTGTTGAATCCAACATCCTTTCAAGAGCAGAGGAGGATGATCTGAAGTGCTCCAACATTATTCAATTATTTATTTTATATATCCTTCAAGTATGCCAGAAATGTTTTTAAAAAATTAAAATCCATTGGTGACCAAATCTAACAGATAGGTTTTTGAGACAATACTAAATTTTTGTAAACGGCTGAGGCAAACCAGGAGTCAGAGTTGTAATAAATTCCTAAATATTGGAAAGGCTATTAAGTATTCCTAAACGATTTTATCATATCTCACATACAAAAACCATATTCAACTATAAAATACTATATGTTCGTACGTTTTGTCAGTTTCAGACTGTTTAACAAATGTTTGATACAATCTGAGTCGAATTACTATCCAGGCAATTGGGTTGTGGATATATATATATATATATATATATATATTATCTGTGATAATATTAATCGTGTGCCGAATCATAGAATTGCATCCACTTCTGCTGAACTATGGACTTTTTTATTTACTCCATTATTATGAGGAAAAAGTATACGTCATTACATAAATCACAAAATTATCCTTGGAAGTTACAACCGATCAAAAATATTAAATTAAGTTTTCAAACACACAGACAATTTAGCAGTCCTATATAACTAAAAGTACAATATAATATTAATAACAATAATCCTTTAACTTTACTAGTGATATAACATAATATTCATGGTATGCATATTATTCCTTGGCTCTGCAGCCCATAGCCTTAGCCTACTGGGTCGAACTGTCACCTTAGATGATACTTTCCGAATTTGGAGTGATACGTGGTTATCAGATCGATTTTAGCAGTCTTAATCCCGGTCTCCGTGACCATGATGTCACCAACATCCAAGCCCATGCCAAGATTCGAAGTCGGACCTCTTCGTTGTGAAGCAGCGACGCTAGCCACTAGATAACAGAGGTCGGCCAAATTAAACATGCACCGAGTAAAATAATTATTTAAACAATAAATGTTACAAATACGTCTCAATAAATATGAGATTCTACACGAGAATAAAACAAAAAATCTAACACACGCACACTAGTGAGAAGCACAGACTAAACAGTCACTTATCGGAACTGAACGACGAGGAATCTACCGTTCCGTAAAAACTCCAGGCCGTACATTACACATACAAAAAAATGAGCAGAAAATCTGAACGGAAAGTAAGCAACTTTGAAATAAATGATTTGACACTTTTGCAGTTCAAAATATTTTGGGCATTAACAATTATGAAGAGAGAAAAAAGTATCCTACAATGATTCGCAAAGCTCTTGTATAGTTCTTAATGTTTTTATCTCTGAAGGAAAACTGTTTTATAAAATTATCCCTGAACTCCCGCTTAAGACCGCTGGAAGAATACCTAAAAGGCCACCTCTGTGGTCTAGTGGCCAGCGTAACAGCCTCGCACCACAGAGGTCCCGGGTTCGCAAGGACCTGCGTCACTCAGTATATGCCAGTCAAAGAAAGGGAAATAGATAATGACCTTGATGTTAATGCGACTATAAAAACAGGATGAAAAAGAAAGTCGTCGAAATTATTAACATTATTTGGAGCTCTAGATGATCATTTACCAAGATATAATTAGTTACACATCCCTACGGGAATCATAAAGAACGTTCATCTGAAAATATCTTAATTTCCGTCATAGAAATTCTAGCTGCATTTTATATACAAGAATTTTTACGAACGACTGCCAAAGTAAACAAACTCCCCAAGTGGGAAATTCCTTCCCGTACTCATGAACTAGCGAATGGAAACGAATTCCAGGCAAAATAAGCCACGGAGGTCCTTCTTATGTCTAGGCATATCTTTTCCATTAATCAACTTTCTCGCTTGAAAGAAATTCCGCTCTTGGCATTCCAACGGCGTATTTCATTTCGTTCCGGTCGGTTCTTGGAACGACGCTAATATATTCTGCGTGAGACTTCCAGTAAAAGCATGTCACACTGGGCATTAAAAGTGAAGGAGTGAGACTAAAAAAACTCAAAGAAGAGAATCTTGTTAGAAATTAACCTCCGCTCCCGAAAGAGGAAGTGGTTGAATAAAATGATACTGTTACGAAGGTACGGATATAAATCTCAAGCTGCGTATCCTTACTCTCCTCGCGTATTATACAAATAAATCTCAAAAACATATTAAAAGGACTTTTAAGGAACTAAAATGTACAGGGGAAAGGATTAAAGTTATAATCAATTTGACTTCAGAGTTGTTAAGTAGAATGAAATCAATCTGAAACTTTTAATAAGCTTACCAGACTTTCAAAGTAAGAGCTGAATGGAAATATCTGTTGTTTGATGAATACTTCACTAGTACTGAAGCAAATGGTACCTGAAAATCTTTTCAATTAATGTTGACTGTGGATCATATTTCGTCAATTCTATGGATGCATACAAGGCATTATAACATCGAAAACGTCTCATACAGTTATTAAGACAAACGTGTAAAGGAACGTTCACAAGATGAGGTATTCTTATTCTCTTCATAACAACATAATTATACCAATACCGAAGAAGACTAGCGCTGATGAAGCGAACAGCACAGGACTAGTTTAATATCCCATGCCTGCAAAAATTAACGAAAAAAGTACACAGAATGGAACGTCAAATAGAATGCGAATTATGGGAAGATCCGTTTGTTTTTAGGAATGGTGTAGGGAAAAGAGAAGCAATATTCGCTCTGCGTCTAATTTTAGAACACGGAATAAGGAAAACAGGCCTATGTTCATGGCATTTGTACATTCAGAAAAAAACTTTAATGATTTAAACTGAAAAAACTATTATTGCTTTTTAAGATGACAGGAATAAAATATAGAGAAAGAAGAGTGATACATAACTTCTACAGATGGCAGTCAGAAGTAATTAGAATTGAAGGGCAAGAAAAGAAAGCAGAAATCAAGAAAGGAGTAAGGCAAGGATGCAGTTAGTCGCCAATGTTCTTTAACTTATATATATAGAATAAGCAATGAAGAAAGTTAAAACAGAATACGGAATACGCAAAAAAAAAGAATTAAAAACCCTAAGGTTTTCCGATAATATTGTCCTATTAGGGGAGTCAGAAGTAGACTTGGAAACCATAATAAATGGCATGAACGTGGTCATGTAGAAAGAGTTCAATATGACTATTAATAGAGGGAAAAAAAAGATAGCGGAGTGCAGTATGGGAAACAGTGGAATAACAAAGGGTGTTAAATTGAGAAGGGATATTTT
Source organism: Eucriotettix oculatus (assembly GCA_034510155.1). Taxonomy (NCBI): domain Eukaryota; kingdom Metazoa; phylum Arthropoda; class Insecta; order Orthoptera; family Tetrigidae; genus Eucriotettix; species Eucriotettix oculatus. The sequence goes on from CM067377.1 coordinate 133,193,150, forward strand.
GAAGGAAGCTAAGCCTACTTGGGAAGCATAATAACTAAAGATGGTAGACATAAAGTGTAGTATAGCACAGGCAAGGAAGCCTTTCGCAAAAAAAAGAGGAATTTACTTACGGCTAATATAACTATGAATATTACGACATGTTCATATGGAGCCTGGCGTTATGTGGGTACGAAACGAGGACGGTAGGAGTTGAAGAAGAGAAAAGAATAGAAGCTATGTTGTGCTATAGAAGAATGCTGAAAATCAAATGGGTGGATAGAGTAACTAACCAGGAAGTTCTGAGTCGAATAAGAGAAGAGTGAACAATTTGGAGGACTTTGAATAAGAGAAAGGATAGATTAATAGTCTGGGAGGATCTTATAAAATTAGCGTTAGAGAGAAATGTGTGAGGTAAGAACTGAAGAGGGGGGCCAAGTATGGGAAACGCTGAGAAGATTAGGGAGGATGTGGGATGTGGTACTTATGTAGTAATAAAAAGGCTTGCGTAGAATAGGAATGAATACAGCAGCAAATACAACAATAATTCACTCATGTCAAATCATATATTAACAATAATAATGTAGTTATTACCAGATCTGGCATAGACTAATGAAATATATGAAGGCATAAAATATTTTAACAGCCTTTCAGCTATCAATAAGAAGTAGCCAACATTGAACAGAAAATATCACTTATTTAGACACCCCTTGAAAACAGTGAGCATAAAAACTAATCAAAGTAAGTAAAAATATTAAATTGTAGTTTAATTCGTAGGCGATATGACTGTTACTCATATATCTTTTTTCTCAGATATCACTTATTGATTAATAAACTTGAGTCCTTCTCCTTTGAAGCCTTACTATCATTTCAGTATAGAGTTAAAAATTGTCATGCTTGACTATTTGCCACAGACTAAATAATTATTCTCATTCGGATTAAATATAATTTGTGAGTTTACCTCTGAGTGAAAATTTAAAAAGTTTCTTTTACAAATACAATTTCGTAATCAAATTATTGTGTCAGAACAAACACTCTTGTATTGTGTAAGGAGGTTCAAAACTGATATTGAGAAAAGTTAGGAGCTGTCGAAACTTAGTACTTTTTATTTTCAACCTTAATTAACGCACGGCATTTTCACAATACGATTGTACATATTTAAGTTATGTTACATGGTAGTAAATTTCTCATAAGAGAAGAATCATTACCCTAAGTACTACTAATGTGTACATATGTTGTTTAAATAATCAGCATGTTCCTACAAATCTATTTTCTCGTATATTATAGCAACTAACTGACTCTCATTATATGAACTTAAAATGACAATTCGTCATTCTACTATCACAAGTTTAGTTTTACTTTTCTATTAATTAAAATTTAAGAAAGTGAAAGCAGATAGAAAATTTGTAAAGTTTTTAACTCAAGTTACATTTTCAAGTAAAGATCAAATTTGTAAAATCTTATGTTTATGAATTTCCTCTTATTTGTACTATTGAAGATCTATTATTGATTTTGTGTCACATGCCAGAGGCCAACTGCTGCTATTAGTTTCTGCAAATAATGGGCAAACTTGGGGCATAAAGCCCAATAATTAATTTTGTCCAGTAGCTGTGTGTCTAAGTTAGAGTACAAATTCTAATAATCTCCACACAGAGAAGTCAAACTATTCCGCATTCAATTTCTTTCCCGTTTTAAGTTTTCATTTCAATTTTTAATTAGCAACCAATGCAATTAAATTATTTCGTATTCTTTTGTCATTACGGACAGTGTATAAAATCAAACAATTTTATACCTACACCACATAAGACATCAATTTAGCTGGGGTAAAAGTGAACGAATTCTTCGTTCGGTAGAAACATGATGTTGGCAGGATGCCTATTATCTTTTAATTAGATTTATTCAACATACTGACTCTCCAATTTATTACTCAAATGTTTTCGTAAGGCATAAAAGCATAGTGGATATGGTTTATATAGTTATAAAATTTATTTTCATCTTATATTATGCAAATTTTGCACAACATAAAACTAAAAAAATTATCTGGGCTTATCACGTACCACAGAGAAGATTCCTTTTAGAAATGTTTTGAATTTGATGTTTTCACATTAAATATATTTTTCTAATATTTTTATCTACTTACCTTTATTCAGCACAATTTCTTCCCACCCAATTGATTAAGTATAGAATGCTGTAAAACATGTGTATGAAATATATACGTAGATCAAATCTTGATTTTAAAATTAAATTATTTTTCATAACTAACAGAAAATACATATTTATCTTCATCTATCTTAATTGTAGTTTACCATGTTTTCTGGTTTCAATAAACATTTTACTCGTTCTCGTAATATAAGAATTTAGCGGTTTCCCGCCTTTCTTCGTAATTTATCGCAGATGAGCTGATTACGGACGGAATCTACTGAACTTAAATTCGTGAGCTCCCTGGAGCACAGTTCAGTAATTGATTCTACTCCTGCAGTGAGTTGATAAGATTCAAGTGTACTTCAACGACTTTCAGTCCTTTCCACTCAAACAAACTTTTTGTATAAAAGGGAGGACAATAACAGGAATGCGGATATTAGTATTATACATAATAATATGTAGCCTGATTACAGTACTTTTTAAGAACATAAAATCCGTACTGATGAATAAAAATTTATTTACAGTAAGTTTTTATTATAGCTTTTGCACTACTCAGATTTCAGTATTACACACAGTTTAATTTTTCTACATATGTCATTTGGTTTAAAATAGAATTTACAATAAGTAAGGTTTCTACTATTTTAGTTTCACTTTTAAAGATTTAAGATAATAATTATTATAACCATTCACTGGTTTCACAAAATTATTATTCATTCATTTCGAGTCACGAAAACAACATTTTGGACCCCAGTCATGCAGATATAGTTTTTAAATGAAGAAGCACCTTTTGACACAAGTTCCATGCGTGCTTTGAGGTTAACACTATGCACTTATGTATAGTAACATTATGTATTATGTTATAAAAAATTTCAAACTGAGGTAATTTAAGCATAAAAAATTCGTAAAATGAGTATTCAATATTTTTATGCTCCAGTGAATATTCGCAAGTGAATATAGCAGCAATTCCTTATAATGAGATTATACTGCTGAACTTCAAGGGTAGCTTAATGAGCCTTCTCCTGTAACCACGTGGAATTAAGTGGTTTGACCTCCGTTTGTATCAAGCTCCATAGGGAAACATTAATGGTGCAGGGTCTTCTCGAGATTCAAGAACACTGTCATTTTGTGATTTTAGTATTTTAACCAAATATTTCAGAAAATGTTGCAAATCATTTCATTTAATAGACATTAAAAAATGTTTTACAATATAGTAAATTTTTCTAAAAAAACGTTTCTTTTTTCTATTAATTAGGCTAGAAACTCAGAAAAAATATATCGATTTCAAATTACTGAAAATATTTCCATTTTCTGCTTCAGAAAGCTAAAGGGTTTAAAACAATAAACAGTTTTTAAAGTATATATTTCGTGGGGTAATTGAATGGAAGTTGGAATATACTATTTAACAGTGTGGAAATTTTTTATGAATAAATAATGTGGAATAAATTGCAGAGGGGAGAATATACGAAAAATACAAAGAGATACACTCACGCCGTCAAATAAAACCGTATGAAAAATACAAATGTGGGTAGGGTATTCAGGATAACCTACAGACAAAACATTTAACAGTAACTTAATATTATGTCTAGGTACCATACAGTATGGTAAAGCTTATATTTTTAACAAGTTCAATCCACTTTCTGTGAGGCAGAAAAAATCCTGTATAATTCCCATAAACCCTACAATCCGGATGAAACATTTCTTGTAATCAGATGAACGATCACATTTGGTTACTACCAGTGAAACAAAGAACTTTAAACTCAAAACATCTAGGACGTAAGAGGAAAGCAGAAAATTGTAGTAATTAATCAAATGTATATATATATATGTATATATTGTCCTTTATTATATTATTAAATGTTATTATACTGTAATTAATAAATTACAATTAAAAACTTCAGTTTATAATTTTTTTTAAATAGTTTAAGTGTGTATTTAAGATTGTATTATTTCAACTGCATTTTTGTGAGTTACAATAATACAGATTTATTAAGAAACATTTGATAAAATTAAGTAATGTTAAATATAAATAAATATCTTTCACACTATTTCAACCCCTTGCTATGGTTAAAATTCAAATCAGCTACCCCCATAACAATGATTTGGACACCAATCTCTATTGTTGTTTTATTATTTTTATGTCACACCTCCATCCCAGCCCTATTAATGCTCCTCTCCAGTCCTACATGGGTTTCAAATATACAAAAACAGTCTCTATGGAAATACTGTCAAAGTAATTGCCCCCGAAAAATATTTATGTCACCCAATATCGGCAGTTGTTTAAGAATAAAAAATTTACGCTCCCTCCACCCTTCCACCGAGAACAGATATCCGTGTCTTATCACAAGGTATACGCGTATAAATTTTGGTCGCAATTTCTCCTGTCGTTGAGGGACTGAAATGATACTGAACCGGCATGTTTAATATCAAAACTAATCACAGTAACTCCCAAAATGGTTTTGATACACATCTCGATTTTTATTGTTATTTTACGTTGTTTTCTGTCCCCACCCCGAAGAGTGCTCACCTCCCATAATGAATGAGGTTAAAATCATAACAAACAACATCGGAAATTCACACACATTCTGTTTAACTGCCGGACGTTCTCCGCCATCATAAGAGCCACTATTGGCAACTACACCAACTCCGAACTCTGTTCCAGCCCTGAAGCTATATTGAAGTTGATGGAGTTCATGATGCAAGCTGATTAAAAAAAGATATTTAGAATCACTCAGATACTAGTCATTGTAATAGTGTTTATGTAACTGTTTTACTGTAGCCTCTCATGACTATAAACTTAAATAATAATAAAACAATGGAAAAACAATATAAATTTGATTGACCCAGAAATATCCTTACCAGACGAAAATATCAGCAGTTCTTTCGTGTTTCAATATATCCACCTGCTCCATCCCCATACTTGGGGGAGTGGTCTTGTTTTACACTAAAATGCTCATTCATCTCATCAGCGCGGGACCGGATATTTTGGTACCATCACGAAATTTTAAGTAATTTACTGAACATATCTCGAAAGTTGGGAACGAAACGTTTTAAAATTTAAAATACTTTTATTTATGATTTTTTTCCATTATTTGTATTTTATTTATAAAACTGAAAATAATTTACAACTGATAAGCACAGGTAGTCAACATGATCTTTATAAATATAGAGAAGATAGTTTAGAAAAAACTATAATCAAACTGAAATATTTTTGTGTTATGTAGTTAAACGTACAAAATATAGTTTAATGAAAGCTAATAATAATTCCATATAATATATCAAATAGACTACAGGAAATAATTAGATGCAAATCCAGATGCCATGTAAGATGACAGTTTATCAGTCGTCCAACTAAAATATTCAAAGGATACTTCTCTTTTCCATGCAGAATTTAAGTACTAATTCTAAATTATTTACCACGGTATTTTAAATATTTTGCATATTTAAATAACCAGTGCTTCATCATTTGGTAGTCGAATAGTCTTCAAATCGAATTATAATTAATACAAAAAATTATATGCAATTAAAAAGTTCTTTGATTACAAATATTTGATTGAATTATTCATTTGATCTGCTACTTTTGTATAGCGATTCCCTTAATCAAGATAATAAATATGATAATAGAGAAAGGTTGGCCAGCCCTAGTTTCCTTACGTAACGCTCAAGGCTGCGAGCATGGATTTCGTCTTCATAAATATGCAAGTAAAGGCAAGAGTAAGAAAGTGGATCATCGTTAGTTTGACTCTGAAGAGCCACTCAAGCTCATCATTATAGAAGCCTATCGCATAATGAGTTGTGTATGCGGAATGACAAATAAGGAATCCTTAGAAATTACTCGTCACTTGGCAGTCGAATATTTTTTTATAGCCTATATTATATTTTCGATAGTTTTCGAATGTAAGTGTAATCATGCGAAACAATTCAAAAATGCAGGAATATTCCTCGATAGTATAATGACAATGTTTAAGGACTATTAACTGAAGCCACTACTAGTGTTTTTAATGACTTAGGTAATATTTATGGTGTTGTATCACGCCAACGTTTATGAATTTATACTCCGACGTCAGTAAAAGAATATGGCATATCTTACTGTCAATGTTTTGTTATTGTTTGGTACATTCAACTGAGTTTACATTCTATAAATAAATCTGTATATAAATTTAAATATAATTGAACAGAATTGAGTTCAATATACGCACAAAATGGTCAAAAATATATACAATAGAAATATAAATTTGCATTTATCAGATACAGTATGATAAAGTTCATTCGGTGCACGTGGAAAATATTAATATTTCGTGTATTTAAAAACAGTACATTCGGTGCACCATAAACCTCTTTAATAAATTATACCTCATCTCATCAATAACTAGCATATGTTTGTTCTAGTCCTTAGACTGCTCTGATGCAACATATAAATATTATGATATAATTTAATTTACTTTTCATAAATAATGTGTTTCGTGTTTTGTATATTTTCTGTAGGGTGACTTTCATAAATGAGCATTTTCATACTATGATTCTCAATCACAATGACTCCATGCAATTTCGAACATCCAAAATGTATTTGTTTTTCCCTTCTTTACTGTTATTAAATGTTTCATACTGTAATAACTAATTAACAGTTACAAAACTAAGAATTTTCAATTTTTTTAAGATCTAAATTTTGAAATTTAAAGTTTCAATTACTTCAAACCATAAGTTTCGTAGCCAAAGTCCAGCTGATTAAATGAAGTTAGTTTGTCTTCATTGGCAGTAAATCCCATATGTATCTCTTCTCATGGTGGAACATTTACTGCGTTTATCAGCTTATTAAGGTTATCAAAAGGAGTAAAACTCAAAGATGTAACGTGCAGGATTAGATTAATAAACACATTTACTTGACGTAATATAAAATATTGTAAAAATGAAATGTATGAAAATTAACCTGGTTTTGAAGTCTGTAGACAATGGTGAGTTAGTATCGTTATTGAGTTTTTTCCGGTCTGAGTAAAAAGGAGGAAAATATATTAGAGACGAATCAGATAGAAGGATATCAGAGCAGATAAACCAAAAGAAACAAGTTATGTTTTTTTCCTCGAGAAAGAGAGAGAGAGAAGGATAACAGAGAAACAAACAAGAGAGAAAGGTGTCAGATAGGAAACCAAACAGGTTATGTTTATTCCTGTGAAATTGACCAGTGAAAAGTCTAGTGGGAAAACGGAGTAAGAAAAAATTAGAGTAAGAAAGCAGATTAAGAAAAGAAATTAGATAAATTACTCCAACGTTTCGAACAGTCAGGAAACTCTGTTCATGAGAAGGGAACAGAAGCGTAATACGTAGCCGATTGCGGTACTATAGGACTAGACCGAATTGAGTAAGTCTACATCCTCATGACAGTACAGATCCTCGTACAGTGATAATCCTAACCTGTTTGTTTGGTTTTCTTATCCGATATCCTTCTCTCTTGTTTGTTTTTCTGCCATCCTTCGTCACTCTGAATATTGGGGAATCATTTCTAAAAATGTTTGTATGGAATGTGGCGTTATATGGGTGCGACACTTGGACCGGAGGAGTTGCAGAAAGCAAAAGAATAAAAGCCTTTGAAATGTGGTGATATTGGAGAATGCTGAAAAGCAGATGGGTGGATATAATCACTAACGAGGAAGTTCTAAACAGAATAGGGGAAGAGCGAACAATATGAAGGACGTTGGCCAAGATCAATAGATCACGTTTTAAGCCATGAGGGTCTTGGAAATAACATTAGAGGGGAGTGTGTGGGGAAAGGATAGAGTACTCCAAACAGACTAGGGAGGTTGTGAGATGTGGTAATTGTGTGAAAATAAAAAGGCTTGCCCAAAATAGGTTTGCATGGAGGGTTGTTTCAGATCTGTCTTAGGACTGAATACCATAACAACAAAACATTAAACAAAGAAAATTATAGTAAGACAAACGGCAATTATAAACTAGTGACATAAATAGAGGTGGAAATCTAAATTTATCGAAACGTAGAATAACAGAAGCCTCGCGTGGAAATACAGCTGAACGAACAGTAGCCTTTCATTCATTGTCAGTAGATTAATGTTTCGTTTCAACGTAAAGCAACATATTTAATTAATAACGACAATTTCCCCGTTTTGATGAATGTCTTAGAGCATTCTACCCATTCTTAATCTATGTAACGTTCTGTCTTGTGATTTTATTTGACATCTAAATGCACAAAAACGTTCGTCACCATTGTTTGGTAGAAAGCTCACAAATGATTTTATAATATTCTCTCTCTCTCTCTCTGGAAGGGATACAAGCCTGAACAAGGGATGCCTGTGAAAGTTTTCTCTCGCGTGTATTTCTCTCCAGATTGACTGCGGGGCTCACCTGGCTATGTTGGGAATGCCTCGCCCTCTCTCGTTTTTTTTAAAGTTCCCACATGCCAAGGTACATTTGCCAATTTTAGGAGGTATATTTACTGGGGTCGAAGACCTTGGGCATATGATGAGAGTTGTCCCTGATTCTATTGCATCAGTCGACTAACTGCCTCCTGAAACTAGTGCAGACTCGGAGAAGAGAATGCTGCGACCCCACAGCAAACTCGTCTCCCATCATTCGGACGGGAGAATAGTACTCGGCCTATCTGATGCAAGTTTTCTAGAGTTTTCCCTGGAACACGGGGTAGGAAACTATAGCCCGGAGGCTCTAGTTAATCCTTGGCTACCTTGCTCTACCTTTCACATGCCCATTCCAATTCCCTTCCTATGCTATCAAATGGGAGTTGCCTGTTTCATGATCACCCTCATGAATCCTGTTACCCTAAAAAGGGATACAAAGATTCTGTATGGCATTCTCTATCATAATAACCAACTTTTAAGAGTCCTTAAATACTTTTTAATTCCAAAAACTTAAAAGATATGAACTATTCTTTTCATGAGCACCGCTTAGTATACACTTATACTATATTTGGCAAAATTCCTCGAGTCTGGGTAGGATGAATGTTAAGATATCGGTTCAGGAAGGAGAATATGTAACGAATGAGGAGTGAAAGTAATCGGCGAAGACCAGTAGAAGAATTGCTCACGAAAAGATACAGTAATATCCATAAACCTGCAAAACGGTGACGAGTTGGACACATTATCCCCTAGGCACGATATGAAATCCAATCGGTAACCGCGGACGCGTTAATAATTGGAGTTAATGACCCATACAATGGGAACAGTGAACGTCATTGAACCTGTAGTACATAAGCCGCGTTGCTAAAGGGAATGTAGACGTCCATGAATGGCATTTCCTTGAAAATGCGACCCGTTCCTGACTGTTTCTGAAACAAACTAATTTATTCACGTTAATGGAACAAAATTATGTATAGGCGAGTGTACTTTCACCTCTTCATTGCGCAATTAGAATCTCGTTTGATCTAGGGTATATTACAGGTTACTAACTTGTAAATAAATTTATATTTAAAGTCGGTATTAAATAAGTTCTGTAAATAAAATAGACGGAAAACGATGTTATAAAAAGCTTCTGAATTCTCGTTATTATAATTAATATTATTTATAACGATAAAATTTTATTCCAGTAACTACTTTAAATTTGAGTAGATGTTATTTTGTATTTGTTCTACAGTACACTCACAACTTCCCATTCAGTTTGTTAAAGTTATAATTTAGTCCTTTCCACGAAACTAATTAACAAGCTTCAAAAATAATTCAGAGGCCCGTCGCATATGAGTCACAGTTATTATTGGATAACATTTTATGTCAGCTTTGATCTGGTAAACGTAAAGCGAAGGCAGGTGAGACGAACTGCCGAAGTTTGTGTTGCTGGCCTCTCACTAAATGACAACATTCCGGAGCCATGTTCTATCGTGCGGCTCGCTCCTGATTTCTTTTTGTGGAACGACGCCCTCGATCCAACGACGTTTACGCACGCGAGACGTGTGCCACACCCACAATACACAAACAGACAAAGCTGACAAAGGCCGATGCTACACAATATACCCTGTTTACTTAATATATCAACAGCCATTCAAGTAAACAGTAATGGATTCCTAACTTTTTTATTCATAGATTGATTTTTAAGGTTGTAAAACTATATTTAGTTAGTTACGGACTATGGTTATTACGTATAATAAATCAATATTTTTATCTGTACATTACTTAAAAAAATTATGACGATTTCATATAAATTCCCTTATTTTGTTCGATTTTCTCAAAAAGGTGGAAGCGATTTTTAAGATATTTTTAAGTCAATATCACCATTTTTATGATAAAAGAAGGGCGTTCAAATTAATGTTTTTTATTATATGATATGGTGAAATCCCTAGGTTTTGTCAGTCACGCCATTTAATGAACCAAAACAATATATTAATTATGATTTTATAATTTCATTATTTTATTTAATTTATTAAATGCTGTGAATGATAAACCCTAGGTATTTCACCATATTATATAAATTAAAAATCAGTCATTTAAAAATTTAAAAATTTTCTTGAAGAAATTAATGATTTTTTCCATATTGAAACGGTACGACTGATTTCTATTAATCTTTTATTCCTTGTTATATACAGTCTTGATAAGATTTTTAATGATTTCTAACTGAAATATTTTCAATTCAAGGACAGAAGATATGCTCTCAGCAATACTCAAAGAGGCTATTGAAATTTAAATTTCTACGCCGGATCGTGAATTGAATTAGGGACTTGATCATGGGAATTTTTACCAAGTGAGCTATCCAAATTCCCGTTTGGTGCGATATTTCTTCATCCATTGTATCGAGCTGAATACAGGATCCCCTACAATTAGCTGAATCACATTCTTACCCGCCTCAGTTGGGTGGGACCCAGGTTCGATTCCCGAAACTGGAGTGATTTTTCCATCCTGATCCTTTGCTACAATCCATTTTTTATGAGACAAAGTAGTAAACGTTCAAAATAGTCCTACTTTGGGGTTATTCAATGTATTCAGGATTCTTTTGATGATTTGTCCATCGTTTTTGTTTGTGTTTCCGAGTGTGTTTCGTTATTTGAATTATTCTCTACTTTTCATTGTTTATTGCCATATTTATCGATTTTTGATAACGTTATAAATAATTTTACTCATTATATGCTTTGTCTTTAATTATTTATTTAATTACATCAATTTCATGCATACGCTACAAATATTATTATATTGTACACTTTGACAAGATAAGTCAGTCTCTAGAGTTCTATTCTAATTATGCAATGGCGTGGTCCTCGTTGCTATTGATTTATTGTAAATATTAAATTGCATTACTAGCTGTAAAGGATACAATCTTCTGTTCTGTTAATTTTTAAATGTTGTGTAAATTTATTTTCTAAGTATTATATGTAAATTCGTTAAATGCGTATTCAGTTCTTCAACAGATGGCTAATAGAATGAATAATAAATTAATAAAATGAATGCATGATAAATGTTTAAAACATTAATTTTTACGCTTTTCACGAGACATTTGTTGAACCGATTTCAACGTTTCGTTGTTATTAAAGTCATAAGAAGGATTTTATTAGTAACACGACACCATCCGCATTCTCGACTTTAAGGATAACGTTCAGAAATCGTATTTTAGCTGCTTGGACAAAAAGCTTCTTCGATGCACAGAAAAACATCTGGAAATTTTTTCTGTAAAATGGTTAGAAGACTTCGTAAATTATCAGGCACCCTTCAGTTCGTCCAAATTAATTATCTGTTTCCATTTCATTTTATTATCAGGTTATCAATCATGATAAAAATGCAATGAGAGACAAACAGCATTATTAATACGTTAAGAACGTTGCTAAATGGATTCATATCCTTTTGAGGGACGGGTATCAATTCAGATTGTAAATAAAAACTGCTAATAGCACAGTATTTTCTGCCGGAGCAATAAAATTATCTATAATGTGAATAATTCATTAAGTCACAGAAGGTAAGTAAGTCCAAACAAGAGCAACTCCAAACATTACTTGAAGAGTAAAGCAACAACTACAACAAAAGGAAGAAAGAAGCTAGCGTGCTGCTTCGAGCGAAGAAAACAATCTCAAGCTTCTTTGAACTTCGGTAAGAACTTTGAAACGAGATACTTGGAGCGCAAAATTGAAAGTGGGACACAGGAATAGAGATGGGGGAGCATCTGGTCAGTGCTACAGCCCCAGGGAAGAGCAGCAAGTGACAGCGAAAGCGAACGAATGGAGAGGGGCTTCCTTACTCTCACTTCCTTTAATACGAAATTCCGCGATTCATATCAGCTCTCATTTAAAAAATCAAGAATCCGCATTGAAATCAATGTAGATCAGAAATTCGGTCTTATTTACATTTCAAGTTATTTTACAGCTTTTATGGACTATTTTGCAACTAGGTAAAAAATTTTGGTGCTACAAAATATAATGCTGTCAGTTCTGGATATGTTGTACGTCCAGAAACTCATCTGTAAAATAATAATGATACTATATGTTCAAAATATGTCGCAGTCTCCATATCCTGTTCGTATGAATACAATTAATATTTTTAACAATGCGAGTAGCGTTCCGGTATACTGTTGAAGGGGAAGTTCCTCCTCAAACGGCAATACCCCCTTTCCCTACTGTGCATTTAAACATACCATGCAGAATCTCATGAAATGTACATTGTCAAAGATTGTTGTGGTGTTAATAATCGTTCGATTGTGTTTTAATTACAGCGTTATTAACGATGTAAAGACATTGAAAATGATTACGGTCTTCTCGTCCACTTTATGTATAAATCCTAATTTTTATCTTTAATACCTTTATGATGATATATTGAAAAAATATTATAGGCTATTATTTTAAGACAATTGTAGTACTCTCAAATTATTTGTTTTAAATTTAAATGATGCAACACGACAATTATTGTGTATTTTCGGTTGATGCTGTCGTACGCATTCAAGAATAGAATCGCATTATTATTCATCAAAATTTAACATTACCTGAGGAAGATCCAAATATAGTGACCAAAACGTCGATGCAACTAAATAAAAACTTTGTATCTTTTCGTTAATTTCTTTTATTTTATTATTACTAAAAACAGAACTGAATTGATTTACTATTATATTATAATATTGTCTGCTTTCTGTTGAAACACTTAGGCATTTATTTATGTGATTTGTTCTAGCTTAAAGAAAATATTTAATTGTTGATAAACTTTCATGTGGTGACAAATACGAATATTTGTGAAAAATATAATTCCCTCCAAATTTATGCTAGTCGTTTCTCGCCCCACCACTGCTTTTCCTCGTGTTTATAAAAATGTGTCCAAGTTTTGTATCAATCTGTCTACGCGTTTAAATTAGTATTAAGAATTACAGACATTCAAACCTAAATCCTCTTTTAATATATATGTGACAAATTTCTAACTATACCTTCTACACACACATTGAGAAAGTAGTGATTGTTGCCTACACACTGTATTGGAGCGTTTTGTTGTAATGTAAAAATGTTAACTTTAAAGGTAAATGTAAATTACAAAAGTAACATATCTTAAATTCTATTTCAAACATTTCTGTCAATTTGTCTGGTTTATTCATTTGTTATTCAGGAATAATTCTTGTTAATAATATGTTCTTATCGTCGATAAATTTTTAAAATTACGGAAAAACGTAAGTTATTTTAAATTTTTGATGAATGTATTACATTAGAGGATCAAGTATTTTTCCATGTGCTTAATTCTAGTAGATTTACAAATAATAAATATAGTTGTACTATAAATTAGTTGGATTGTGAGAAACATCGTGGCCCGGTAAGTCTAACAAAGTGTCGAAAGACCTCTTCCAATATGAGTTATTTTAGCGAGTAATTAACAAAGTTCAGAACTTTCTTATGAGTGTTACAAATGAATTACGTATTCCGCCTATTTTCATAAAGCCCCATTTATAATTTCAAATTCTTGCAAACTATTTATGCCCCATGCATTAAAATCACCTTAAAAGCATTCTTAGACTGCTAGACGTAATAAAATATTAATCGAACTAAAAAGGAGTTAATTAAACCCTCTAATATCCTTCATTTATGAGTTCATTTTTACACATTTTAAAATAACCTCCAACAGCAATATGAATAGATTAGATTTATTAGTTCCGCTAATCCTCAATGAGCAAATAGGATAAGTCAAAATGATTATTTATAAATATAATAAGAACATTAATATCGTAAATACTATGATTATACATAACTACTCATTCTAACTCATTACAAAAAATAAGAAAGCTTAGGCACTATATGTAAAGTAAGAATAAAAATTATTACATGTCATATACACGTCACTTCACAAGTATCACTAAATGCCACTGCACATCATCTCCTGACGAATGTATCTGGCAGTTCAGGTCAGCGACATGAAACCTCCTGCGGTCCCATGAAATAGAAAATTGTGCATTATCAGTTGGATAAAAATAGAAAATAAACTTATATTAGCACTCCATAAAAAACTAGTATTTTCTAGGAAACTAATGTGTGTTAGGCTTACATCGATTTACAAATTCAGCAACAGAGTAAGAAGTACGCGCCGTTAATAAGTATAGTTTTGCATTCTTTAATAAATACGTTGTAACTTTTTATAATTTTTATTCTTAGAGGAAGGAAATTGGATAGCTTTACTCCAAAGTAGTCTATACGTTTTTCAAAAAAGTGGAAGATTATGTTTATTCGTCCGTAAAGTCGTGCGGTTTCTGGTATTATAATCGTGGAATTCCCCGTTGGTATCAAATAGAATTCCATTACGGCATACATATTTAAGGCTTTTTAGAATGTATGGTCGGTAATGTTAAAATTCGAAGAGCTTTGAAGAGAGGTCTACTACAGCTTTCTCTAAAAAAAAATCCGCATAGTATACGGACTATGTTCCTCCGAAAGAGAAGCAAGTCCCCAGATCATTATTCCATAAGACATATTAGATTGTAAATATGCATAATATACCGTTTTTTCCAGTTAAGTCTTCTACTTGTTGCATTAATAACCGAAGGCAGTAACAGACGAAAGTGGGTTTACTTGAGAGTGCCTGAATATGTTCATTCCACCCTAACATTTCGTCAACTTGAATTCCCGGAAATGATGTATAAGCAGATTTTTGGTTTTCTAACCCAGCAATGTTATTACGGGACAAAAATTGAACCAGTTTTGTTTACTCTAAGATAAAAAAAACACAGTTTATTTGCACTGAACCACATATTCAGTAACTGAAGTGCGTTATCGACATTTATAATAATCACTGCTACAAATTAATATACTTATTTATATTTTGTTTATCACTATCCGGGACTCCGGCGTTCTCGCGTAATTTTATATTTTATCCCGGCACATTATTTAGATATTGGTCAACACAAGATTAAACGGGCATCGAAAGCGTCATAATATGAACCTCAAATATATTCCTAGTATCTTGAGAGAGTAAAAAATATTCCCCGTGCATAGTAGGGCTAAAAATATTTTCAGTAAAATAAATGTATTAAAATTCTCATGACACTCCCGGTACATTAAAGAAATAAAAATTTTCACCCTGTAATTCAAGAGTGTGCAAAGTATTTCCGGTAACCCGAATAGAATAAGAAACACTCACTGTTCCTTAAGAAAGGCAAAATTACGTGCGGTATTTTAAGATGGTAATAATTAGTTTCGGTGCCATAAGATAGTAAGAGATGCTCCCTGTAGGAGTTAGAGGTTTCTTTACACGTCACGTGTTCAAACTGGACCTAAGTAATATATAAACTAATTCGATTGAAATACCTCCTAATGTAACAGAACTGAGTTTACCGACTTGATAATCACTAAAATTAACATTGCGTAGAAATATGTTTTACCCCGTCCAGGCCCACTGGAAACAGAATTATACAACATGATTGTTCGGCAACGCTTCTTGTCACACCCTCCATTTTAAGTATCATGATTGGTCGATTGAAGATCACAGAGAAGAGAAAACTAATTTTAATTTGACTATAATTTATAAATATAGAAGCTTTTAATGGTCGGTACGTTTATATGAACGACTGCATCATATGGTTGAATCCTTCTCTTCGTTAAATATTTTCGAATCCTTTATAACTACTCATGTTATATCAATGACGAGATATCATTCCATTCCACGTTTGCCATTCCCTTCGATTATAAGAAAATTAATTATTATTTATTTTCTCAAGTATGCTAAAACAATGTTTTTATTGTCTTTTTACAGTTTTTACATGAAAAATTTGTATACATGTTAATAATGCAGTACTTAATAAGACGAAATTAATTTTTAATTATATCCATTCCACGTATGTAGGCAGAGAATTTATTGAAATATAACTTTTAAATAAAATTTTTCCTGCCAAAGTTCCTTGTACGCCCATATAAATTTTGAATATACTAGAATAACCAATAATTGGAATTAAGAGGAAATCTTCGTGCTGGCCGAGTTTCCTCATGTCCGCTATTCATATAAAAGCCTATATCCGGTCACCATTCACGCGCAATAATCCTGTTTCAGTGGATGGGATTAACTGAATGTTCTGGACAGTTTTGTTATAATTCACGTTACTTCTTTTTCCTGCAGTACTGAACACAATTAAGAAAAAAATGATAATATAAATAAAAGGTTACTGTTTTCGATATGTAAAATATATTATGAACGTAAAAATTGTGGGCAGTGGAAGGTTAACTTCAAATAGCCGTTGAAAAATTAATTATTTTAACAGAAAGAAAATTTTATGTACTCTTCAACAAGTCGTATATTTTGTTGTGTGTTTATTAATTTTATACAAATTTATTTATGACCCATTCATAGTAATGACTTTTTTCTATGTTGAGAGCGACATTAATAAGTAATGTGTATTTAAACATATACAATTACAGCTTTCTTTCTACCGTACACTTGGTGGCTATAATGTAGCGACGTGCTCTGTATATTGCAATCTGATGTATTACACAAGAAGCATAACTTTAAAACTGTAAACGATTTTAAGTTAAAGCGTTGCGACAGTCATTGTTCCGAATATCTAAAATATGTTGGTCGGTTTGGCTTTCCTCGTGATAACTGTAAAGAATTACAACTACATCCTCATTTCTAACACACAACAAATACTGCTGTCTCATTTCTTACACCGTTTTGAAACATATTGTACAAAACAAAATGAACTCATTTCAATCTACAGATTGCCCAAATCGTATAGTCGAGTGCTGAAACGCGTGTTATTAAGAAAATTATATAAATAAACAAAAACAATTCATTTTTCGTTACAAACAGTGAAAATCAAAACGAGGAGCTCTTCGTTTTATTAATTGATACTCTTAGTTCTATACTCTTGTAAATTGTTGATTTTTTTTACAATTTTTAAAAGTCTCTGTAGAAGACTGAAAGGGAGCGCCCGACGGCGAAGAAGTATTTTTCTTTCATGTGGGGCAGTCTTTAGTAATTCGACATTCTGACAGCGCGCTTCTGTTGCCACAGAACAAAGTAATAAAGTGAGGGGAAAACTAATGTGATATTCCCCGGGGACGCGTGTCTGGCATTGAGTTGTGTTTGTCTCCTCGGCGCAGGCGTGTTCGGGGTTGTCGGCTGCGGTTACACTCGCTAATTACGAACAAAAACTATCTCCAATTCATGTGCGTTAAATGCCTGATATCTGAGTGCGTAACGTTATTAATTATCATCTACTGCGTAGATAATTAACAATATTTTATCATTTATTTTAATGATGAGTCGTGTTACTCAATTAGAAATTTATGAATCGTTATGTAAAATTTCCCTCCAGAGTATTCTAGCTTATTTTAAGAGCAACTTAAAAAAACTCTGATATAAAATATATTTGTATTAAATAAAATAAAACCACTTTGAGTTGTCAATTCTGTATTATTTCAGAATCTTTCGGCCATGGCCATTTTCAACTGTATATTTCAATTACCTCACGTACAGGTTTTACAATTCATAGTACCAGAGTGGTACACGTCTACATATTATGAGTGTTCAATTCATGTAGACGTGTACCACTCTGGTACTATGAATTGTAAAACTTGTACGTGAGGTAATTGAATTATACAGTTAAAAAATGGTCATGGCTGAAAGATTCTGAAAGAATATCAAATTGGCAACTCAATGTTTTTTTCTTTTATTTAATTATCATTTGTTAAAGTTGTTTTAGTTGAATTTAATATCCTTATATTTGACGCGGTTTCTTGGCGTGCTGGAATAAGACATTAAACTTTACATGTATTGAATATCACAGCTTTACTCACCTCAGTTGATTTTTATAATCAATTTATCGACATCTTGATGAACAAAGATACTTTGAAGCTCCAAAACATGATCACTAGCTACTGCGAGATTTAGGCGTTACAGACACGTGGCACGATAAAAAAAGTACAGAATTTTTTTTTTTTGTTAACAGGCAACATGAGCGTAATCCTGAAACAGGGGGGAGGGTGAGGAAGGTTGAGCATGGTAGACAAGGGTTGACTAGCGCCCCCCGGGCTGTGGTTTAAGGATCCTACCCGGTGGTTCACCTAAATAGATGCTGGGAAAACTCATAAAACCTGCATCAGATAGGTCGGACATAGGATACTATTCTTACGCCCTTCTAAATGACGGGAGGCGAGTTTTTTTTTCTTTTGAGTTAACAGGCTACATGAGGGTGATCCTGAAACAGGCAACTCCACTTTAATAGCATAGGAAGGGAGTTTGCATCAGAAACGAATAATAAATCGTTCTAACAACAATACTGTGATAAAATAAGGGAAATTCAATGACATAAGAAATTAGCTAACAAAGAAGAATTTATGGCCTGTCATCAGAGTACGAGTATCTGTGGACCGGCGCAGATGGTCGGCTGTTAACGCGGTACTGTAGTGAACATTTATGGAAGGTTGTTAAAGGACGATGTACTACGACTAGGAAAAAAAGGCATTGAATGTCCATGCATTTTCAAAGAACGTTGTTTTCAAAGAATTGCCCACTATGTTAATATCTGTGAAAGCGTACAATGCTGACGTAAGGCACTCAGTTCACAAAATGTTGAAAATATATTTATGCTTCAAGTCTTCCCCGGTAGAGAGGATATCTGGCTGTCAATGTCATATGGGTAGATCACGATTCAGTGTTCTGAGAACGTTAACTCACGATGATTTATGCGTTAACAAATTATCTCAACCTGATGTAATAAATCTAGAACTTGTTTTAAAAACTTATAGAGACCAGTAAGGAAAAAGAAAAGTAAATACGACCATCGACGTAAGATATTATATCAATTGTAGAAAAGTATTAATTTTAAGGAAACCTGAATGACTTATACTTTGATATACACACTATATATATATATATATATATATATATATATATATATAGTAACATGAAGACACGGCCCTGCGATTAAAGCTAGAAAGCCTTTTGAGGCAAGCAGCCAGAAGACTACATAGTCGTATGTTGCCAGACGCGCGGTTAATCATTGCAGTTCACACGACACATCGCCAGAAAAGGTTGTTAGAGAGTTTACAATGGGACGCAGCAGGAGGATGAGATGCCAGGTCTCGAATACCGATATGTGATTTATAAATAGCAGCTCCCCCAGAGGCACGGTCGTGTAAGGTTGAGTTCGTGGCGGAAAATGACTGGCGGAGATTGGCGAAAGTTGTGTTGAGGTGGTGACCAAGCCCTGAATAAATGCTTTTATTCTCATTAATCACAAATAAATCGACTTATTTAAAAAACTTTTGGTATTTTTTTTTGATAAATTACCTGGCGCCCATATTATTTACTGGTGGTAGAAACAAAGGCGTTTAAGCTGAGCAATCGAAAAATATAATACTTCTAAGCATCCATAACGCCGAAAAACGGGCCACGCGTTACTTATCTCTCTGTGTATGTACTTAACACCACATTTTTTATATGGTTTCTATTCTTAAATATAAATTTCCAGAAATATGTGTAATATGACGGCGGGAAATTTTTAGAGAATCATTTCAAAAATATATCTTGTTCAATCAGTCGTTAAAACTGTCATGAATTACTTTTCATATTTTCTAACAATGATCAATTGTATCTCTACCTTACGTGTAAGGTAGAAAATAAATTAACCTCGATTACTATCTTCTTAATAAAGTAAAGAAACAAATTGTCTTCAACTGTCAAATATTTTTAAGTATCTATAGTTTATTTGTAATTATTAAGGATAGTTTTATTTAAGTTTTATTAAATTAAGAATAGAATATACATGACGTGAAAATCAATAACAGAATAATTGTTAACTCTATTTCTGTGGTTATTATTTAAAAGAGCGGAGGTCTAAACGGCATCAAAATCGCATTCTTTACTGAATCACCTACTGACGCCCACCAGCGTTAAGCAAGTTCCAAACCGCATGCCACATAAGTGGAATTACTCTCGCTGACTGCAGCGCGAAGTCTCCTCTGTTTTCTGAGCCCCATAAACTTTTATGGAACGTTCCTCCCACTCGCTGCCCCTCACAACGCAGTCGGTGGCATCCACGGCATACACGCCGGGACCTGGACTCCCAATTTGGAAGAAAGTTTTCAGAATTGCGTAAAGGCTTTGGATCATACCGAACCCGGCACTGGAGCGACTCACTGACGCTTCGTAGAGTGCAAACAGAGCGGCGTTAGAGGAGTATTTTGCTCCAACTATCCCTATCGTTTTATTATATAATTTTATATTATATTATATAATATTTACTAGCTCAGATTTTTGTCATTCATTCAGCCGTATTGTTACGTTCTCCAAAAGCGCAACGAGAAATTAATGGTAAGGCCAGATGAAATGCTTACTTTTGAACTGTGTGAGGTTTTAACGAATTTCTTTTTTATTCGAAAGACCGCCACATATTTTATTTCATTTCAACAGTTTTCCAAGTGTTATCAACGGATTAGGATAAAAATTTCTAATTGCCTGTCAATCGAACCCAGGACATCTGATAAGTTAACCTAGCGCAATCCCTATGGTTAGCCAACTTAGTGACTCGAGGAAAACTTACCTTTTAATTTTATAAGCCACTATATTGTATTTTGGCCTTATTCGCTTGAACTGCTGTCAGTCACAATTATTCCTTCTCCTTAGTCGCATCTTGAGGTGCAAATAGGTACTAGATGCTTATAATATGCATCAGAAGGTGTTGTGTATTTTGTTATCCCGCTACATATTTTGAATCATAGCAGTTATTTTATATGCAGTAATGGTGTTTTTAGGTGCGTACAACTGAGAAGTGAGAGTAATGCAATGAAATGGAACAGACTGTTGTTAATTCACCTTCTTGGTTAATCGATTTACAACGCCTATTCAATTTCATCAGGAAAGAAGATAAAACTTGGAAAATTGTTGAAATGAAATAAAATAAGCTGTGAGTGGGCCTTCCGTATAAAGAAGAATTTCGTTAAAACCTCACACACAGCTTTTTTTATTTCACATCAGTACTTCAACATCGACCCACCATTATTGAAAAACCTTATACAGTTAGTAAGGGAAAATGTTAGAAAAATACTATTCAGAAAGAAAAAAGTAGGTGGAGGTAGAAGAACCTCCAAATAAATGCAATAAAACTGACTGAAATTTTATAAATGACTTTAAAGTAAAATTCTCATAGACAGCATAGTATGCAAAAGAAGGGGAAAAGGTAGAGGACAAAATACTACTGTCAAGATTCTGAAACACCACTTTGCCTGAATAATTGGTTTGAAATGTACTACTGATAATGAGTTATTGATTTGCACGATTAATAAAAACAATGTGTCTTCATGTACAAAAAATTATTCCAAATTCGTCGCTCTAAAATTTCCTGGATTAAAACACCTCCAATACACGCCAATACGTATCCGAAACAGCCGTGTGATAAAGTGTTGTGCACAACGTGTCATTTCACAGGCGGGGACTGGCGACGCGCTGAGCGTCTAGCGCACTAGTCACGACCAACACTCAACGGGGCCAGTAGTGAAACAGTTAATGGTAAGATTACTGAAAATTACGTTTCAAATTATGCCACAACTTGATTATATTCAGTATTAGGTTTCTGAGGCTCTTTCTCTAACCAATTATGACGCTACTGGTAACAGCAATCCCCATTCAAGGCTACATGAGGGTGATCCTGAAGCAGGCAACTCCCCTTTAATAGCATAGGAAGGGAATTGAAAAGGGCGGATGCGGAAGGTAGAGCAAGGTAGCCAAGGGTTGACTAGGGCACACAAAACTATAGTTTAATGATCCTACCCGGTGTTTCACCCAAAGAGATGCTGCAGATTAGTCGGACATTGGGTACTATTCTCACGCCCTTCCGAATGACTGCAGACAAGTTTGCTGTGAGGTCACAGCATTCCCTTCTCCGTATCTCCACTAGTTTTAGAAGACAATTGGGTTGCTGATCCAATGGGATCAGCGGGAAACTCTTGCCATATACCCAAGGTCTTCGACCCCAGTACATATACCTCCTAAAATAGGTGAAGGTGTCTCGGCATAGGAGAACTTTGATAAACAAAAAACAGAAAGAGTGCGAGCCATTCCCGACATAATCAGGTGAGCCCCGCAACCACTCTGGGGAGAAATGCCTGCGAGAAGACTCCGACAGGCACTATCCGACCGGTCTGTGGGACGTTTTTCCCATTCTATATAAGATACATATTTAAAAATCCGATTTCAATCGATATCAAACGATGCCGGCACTGATCAACTAGAAATTCTGTAACGAAACGCCCATAACGGTTTTCAAATGGGACCCTTTAAGACTTTCAGCAAATAAGCGTAGAGAAACAGACAATCGTTAGCACAAGTAGCTCGAAAATAATGATTGCCAGAAAATCATTACCGCAAGACAGCCGCATGGACATTTATATGTGTCAACGACACCAGAAATCGTTTGAAGGTCAAATCAGTTCCAATTGGAAGTAAGTACAGCTACAATTACAGCTCATGACTTGTTCATGCTATCAAACTACGTCGTTTGAACCTGAGACACCAAGTTTTCATACATCTTCATGTTCTCGATCATCCAGGTTTCCGCATTTCCACCCAACTGGTCACATTTGGCCAGATGTAAAAGAAAGACTGCAGGTTATGGCCGCACGTTTGAATAAGCTTTCAAATGGTGAAAGTGCCTCGTCACGCTTTCACTACCCTCGGCGAGTACTTGTTCATCTGGTTGTAGTAGGTCTTCTTCCGATACTGCCTGCCTACCTACATAACGTTACAAACAATGAACATTTCCCCACTGTAAATGGAGTCTATATTTGATGGTTTTATGCATGTGTCACAGATTGGTTGTTAGGAAAAGGTCTCTTCAGTCCAAGTTTGTCACCTCAAAACCCTCCTGTTAAAATAGCACAGATGATTCGTGGGCTTTCAAAACCGCTACCCGCCGCCCTCTAACCTACAGGCATAGTGGTACGCGAAAATGTCCAATTAAAACCTCATCGGCGTACGGGGCACCACCACTTACTCTGCTGAGAATTCACAGCGCTTGAGATTAAGTGCTCCAAGCGACCCCAGCAGAACTGTCATTACATGACCAAATACTTTAACACAGAAACTAGAATATTCAAGTGGGAACTCCCCTAATCGATCGCCTAGAACGGATCGAACAGTCATTACGACAGACGAGGACAGCAAGTCTCACGCCCCAGCACGTTCGTGTTCAATGACATTAACGTGAACTCCCGCGTATTCACCATCCAAGGGTCTCTGTCCACAATACTCGAGCCCTCTCAGAGTAATAAACCAGGGTTCAAACACAATATACAACATCGTTGAAGGAGAGGAATCACGTACATAGATATACTAGCTCAACCCTTAGCAAAGAAAGAAAAAGTGGCAATAACGATCACAAAAGGCCACAAGCGTGGCAAGAATCACCATTAAAAACGAAATATGGACGCCATATCATTTATTTGAACACGAGTAGATCAGATGAAGTGAAGAGAAATAAACGATGAACAGTACTGTAACGTATGTAAGTATACGAAAGGTACATTTCAGTATTTCTTTTGGTATGTTTGAACATGTTTAAGCATTCCCTTCTCCGTTTCTCTAGAAGTTTTAGGAGGCAGTTGGCTGATTGATCCAATGTGATCAGCGGACAACTCTTACCCTACCCGGTATTTCACCTAAAGAGGTGCAGGTAAAACCCTAGGAAACCCTGCATCAGGTAGGTCGGGCTATTTCGTACTATTCTCACGCCCTTCCGATGGCGTGAGATGAGCTTGCAGTGGGATCGCAGCATTCCCTTCTACGTGTCTCCACCTGTTTTAGGAGGCAGTTGGTTTACTAATCAGAGGACAACTCTTGTCTTATGCCCAAGGTCTTCGACCCCAGTACATATACCTCCTATAATAGGTAAAGGTGTCTTGGCATGTGAGAACTTTGAAGAAAAAAAAAGAGTGTACGAGGCATTCCCTACATAGTCAGGTGAGCCCCGCAGTCACTCTGGGGGAAAATGTCTGCGAGAGAAAATAATTCCCACAGGCACTCCATATACTGGACTACTTCTCTGATAGTGTTCCAATGATTACAAAGACCTGTATTCAACGATGTGTAATTAATCACGTGGAATTTACACTGCCGTGTTGCTTCAAAATAGATGTAACAATCGCCTTTGCAGACATGACCTACTAAAAATGAGTAGTTCGTGATGATTACATTCTGTTATTTAATTAATAACTTATAAAGTATTGACTGTCGGACATTTTTCAATATTTTAATATTTCCCACTGTCATGTGGTCTGACTTTCTCTCTATGTTTCCTCTCTATTTACATCTAATCATCTTTCTCACTACGGAGACCCATACGATATTATTTTACTCGTGAATCTGTAACACAATTTTGTGATTCATGAATTGAAGAAGACTAATGAAATGTTACATTTTATTTCCCGTGTCCCGTGGCGTGACGTATTCTGCCCCGCTGTATTTGAGGTCGTTTCAACGATTGACACTTTTTTCTTATTCAAGAAAGTAGAACAATGTAGTGATAAACAGTTACAACCCGCGGAAGCCCACAATTTTCAATAGAGCTGATAAGATATATGCTAGGGGAGGTAATTGTGTGTTTGACGTGTGTGTCGGGGTGATATTTATCGGCGTTCGTTGCTTCACGCCTTGTACACAGCCAGGAAGTGATGAACGGCCTACTTAGTACTGTTTCATATATCGCCGGCCTCTTTATTTCGTCGACATATTTCACGGAAGTACAGATTTATGTTTGAAGCTGAAACAAGGCTGAGCCCATTCATAAGAGACTATATATTTTCATATAAGGCGAGAGACACGGCTTTTCAATTTAGTCACCGCTAAATTGTCGAGGAAGACAGTAGAGCTGCGAGAGGGTTTCCGGTGACACCACGTGACATATATCTCTATACTGCCTGATTAAAAGGCCACGCTTGAATATATATCCATAAAACATCCATTCAAATGAATTCCGATGGTGGCTAGGCATTGCCTTTTTATTGCTGAAAACGCGTTTACGTGTTATTTTTTAAAACAAAAAACACTTACATAGCCTCCAATACGAATACGTAAAAGATGCTGCCGATTTCTAAACATTGTGCGTGTATAACGGATAAAAAATGGGAGCGTAAAATTATGTACGTCCCATAAAATAGAGTATTACATTTTAGCAGTTTAATCTTATGATCGATATATTTACGATTCTTTTCATGCGCTAATAAAACTGCCATGCATTTCATCATCTTACTGCTTGTATATCCTTTTAAGACTATTATATATGGTAGATTAAATTAATAAAACCACGGTCGTTTTGTATAAGCTATGTTCATAATTACGAATATTAAACCTTTATTAATGAAATGGAAATCTAATGTAATTTTGTCGTTACATTTAATTAAATAATCGGGCTTTTTGGCAATATTAGTCGTTATTGTACAATTTTACCAAAGGTACTTATTAAGTTGTGGCAGTGCCACATTTTGAACTTCACAAATAATTCACATTTATTAAAAATGCATTTACACTACCTAAATTAATGTATATGACACGCACAGTTTTATTAAAAGTAATTTCAATCTGTATGTAAGCCGTTGAATTAATGTTTCAATTAAATGTAAATGCAGGAGGGAGATTTTGATACATTTCGGCAAATTGAACCATTAATTTTTTTCAGTTCTATTAATTTCCACGCCACAAATTTAAGATAAATATAAATCCAGTTAAAAAGTATACAATTTCTTTACAAAGTATTCAACGGCAAATGCCTTTCGTTTCAAATGTCGTCATGTTACGGAAAAACGATACAGCTGCAAATCCGCTCGCAGTGCTGGTAGACCGGATCTCACTTCAACTCGAAGTTTTGGTAGGGCAAATTGGTAGTGTAAAAGCTATTACAAGTAAACATTTTCTATTCAGTTCAGGATAAGTTGTAGGTCGAAAATAGATCCGTAAAAGTTAAGGGAAAGACGTACAGGGTGTGGTAGGAAGTTCTTGGCACTGTCTATATATCTCGTTATTAAAAATATAATTAATATTTTTATTTTCGGTCTTCAACGGCTTTTCCACTGCTCTGTGTACTTCACACACCGTATAATATATATTTCCTTAAAGGAATTGGCTTGTAAAATATTTTTTAATTTATAAAAGATGAGATAAAACACATTTTGACAAGGACCTAAACCATAATTCAGGGAAGCGTAGAAAACGATAATCGTCGATAACCGAGAATTTAATTTATATTAATGGACAGTTATAGTAAAAATAAGTTAATGGGAGACTGAGTTCGTGGTGAAGAAACAGTAAAGTAAGTTATGAAGACAAGTAGTATTAGGAAGTCTAAGTGAAAATAACATTAGAAATGGAGAGTGGATTTCATATTCAATTATGAGTATTGAGACGACGGCTTCATTAATACGGACATGCACAGTATTATAGGATTGTTCCTCCATTTCGTTACCTCCAGACACCAAATTCTAGAAAATTGTAGATTTACGTCGGACGAATAACTAAAATTACTTAAATTTGTATTCAATTAGGAACACAGATAACTGACACTAAAGTGAGTTAGGTTCTTAAATATTAGTAATAAAAGCATTAAAAGCGTCAATTTTATTTACAAATGTTACTTTCTGTAATATATATATATATTAATGTTAAAAACTTTTAGAAATATTTGACATTTCAATGAGTCTATTACTTGTTTATTAAGACTCCTCATTTATTACTAAACTAATCAGAGTTACTTTTAAGGAATGAAACCTCAAAACTGACGTTTACTACATTCTCTATATTATATGCACTCTTTCGAGATTAGTCAATAAGTCACTAAAATTACTTAATAATTAACGATTATTGTCAGGAAAGTTTTTTACACTCAGTCACGAAATTCGTATAAACTTAGTCTTTTAATGTAACATGTGATTCCCATTTCCATCCCTCAAATATTCAGGGAGTGGCAGTACAGATTAAGAGGTTTGGAGGGTTGGATGCTGGGGTGGTGGTAACGGTGCACACGTACCCGTCATCTCCCTCTCTTTCGTTGGTAGCTCTATTTCAACATTCAAATAGTTGGGCCTAAAGCACATCGTGGTTTTGCCATGGGTGCATATTTTGAAAACCACCAGAATGTAAGCGTGAATCAGGAATATTTCGTCGACGGTTCAACATTTCGCGTAACAATTTTCTAATGAGCATACAATTCTTTCCTGCATTAGGCACTTAGAGGAATCTGGTAGCACACTAATTAGACGTTCGCAGGACCGGCCTATATGATAGCAATCGCCAACAGGTTCTACTCGAACGCATTTTGTTCCTTAGAAATGCCTGGCAGCAGTTTGAGCAGGATTCTCAATTTCTTTTCCAATTTAAATCCCTTGTATACCTCACGAACTGAGCGCTGCATACGCAAACCTCCGAAATCTATGCCAGGAAATGCACAGATCACTCAACTGTAGTTTTGTTTAGAAGTGACGAAGTGTTTTTTCCGCTAAATAGAACTCTGAATAAGCAGAATTCCAATTATTGGACTGTAATTTACTAAATAATTATTCACAAAAGATCTCTGAAATCCCTTAAAGACCCGTACTTCTTTGAAGACGATTGCATTGAATTATCCGCAAATTCCGAATGTTATGTGACAATATTGCGAAATTTTCTGCAATCCAGAAATCATATAATTGTTGAAGAAGAGGGATTTTGGGATGTGTGTTTCTAACATGACTGAGATTGCAGATCAAAATTCACTGAAGGTTTTGAGAGAAATTTTTCCCATACGTCTGATCTGTGTGAGGTGTGATGCGGGGTAGTCTACACGGTCTTAAGCAATTTGTTAAAACGTTACCCTGGCACTCAACCATGACGAATAAATAAACTCTGCTACCCGTGATGTGTGAGCTGTACAAAGCTATAGAGAGTGATTTTCTATTAACGGCAGCCATCATTCGTACATTATTTTCAAATCTTAGTGAATATTAAATACTGTGAACTCCTAAGTTAAAAAATAATAGCCTTCGCATTCTAAATTCAACAATAAATTTTAAATCACTGGTTACTCTCTTCTGCCTTACCGAGTACAGTTTTGATCTTGTATGAAATATAGCTAACTGAAACTTTATTTCATTATACCCGTCACCAGACTGAATTTCCAACTTAAATCAATCGTTGCAATAGTTGCACCAGAACGGAAACACACTTTCATGTTTCTTCTTCCTTATTATTATGGCTCTTTAACCCGTTATTGGGTACTAGCCTCCTATATTGCTGTTCTCCATGCCTCGCTATCAGCGGCCCTTCTTTTCCGTCTTCGCATCCTCAGAATAAGGCGTGCATCTTCTTGACCCATATCTTCTTATCTCATTCGAAGTCTTCCTCTTCTTCGTCCTCCTTCAAATCTATTATTCAGTAGTGTTTTGGTATTCTGGACTCTTCCATTATAATTACAGTCTTTTCATTTTTACCCAGTTTGATAGTAGGACTTCATTAAACTGACTGTAAAGCTCTTCATTGTATCTTATTCTCCACCGGCCTCCATCTTGTACAGGACCAATTATACAGCGCAGAATTTTTCTCTCGGAAATATCCAGAGTTATAGTTGAGCTCTAGGAGAGTGTCCATGTTTCGCACCCATATGCCAACACGGGGCGCCTACTTCGCTCAGTCTTCCCTTTTTTTATTTTCCTGATACGGGTCCTGTATTTAATTCTCACGAGGTACTGGTCAGAGCCAACATCGGCCCCTCTCAAACTGCGAACATCCATAATGTTTCTTGTATCGATCAGTACATGATCTATTTGTGTAAAGGCCATTCCATCGGGTGTGTTCCAGATACTTTTATGGATCTCTTTGTGTGTGAAGCACGTCGAACTGATAATCATGTCATGTCCGGTGGGAAAATCAGCCTTTGACCGTTATCATTCGTTTCTTTATGTATAATAATGGTTCCCCTGTATGTGCATTCCTTCCCTATTTGAGCGTTAAGGTTCCCCATAATTATTTTAACATCATATGTTGCAATTGACTCTATTATCTGAGCAAGCTGTTGGTTAAATTTCACTTTGCGCTCATCTTCCTTATCTTCTGTTGAAGCACGCGCATGTATTATTGTCATTTATTAAATTACATTAATATACTTATATGACATAGTCTTTTGTTCACTGGACTGAACGATATTGCATTGGTTTGCATTCTACGGTCAAGTATAAATGCTACTCCTCCTTCCCTGGTGCCGGCAGACTTCCCACTACTGATAATGGTGTAGTTCTTAGTATTCCAGATCTTATCCCCATCCCATCTGGTTTCCTAGATGGCAGTAACTCCCAGCTTTCTTTCTTGGATTCGATCAAGCAGAACGTCTAGTGACGCACATTTCCCAGCTGTACTAAATTCTAAATCTTTTCAACTGCTGTTCTGTATTCATCATCGATTCCATCGTTCCTATTCGTCCTTCGAACTGAAGCAGATGTGCGAAACCGGGTCAGTGGTTTTTCATTGTCTTTCATTTAAATCGCCTTATTCTTCGTCGTTTATTCCGCTTAATATTCCGAGGTTCGCGTTGAGGCAATGTAACCAGCTGTTTTTTTAAATGATAGGGTGGTTAACCCTAAGCCCAACGTCCAACCTGGAGGATCCTGTGGACTACTCTTTGTCTCTACTCTATCCCCCGACCTGCTGGCTTGGATGTCCTTACCAGGATGTTTAGGTCTCGCCAGCATAGCCCGGAGAATCATTGGGGAACGTAAACCTTCCCGCATCAATAAAGCGGTATTCCTCACTTCCATGTTTACAGAAGTAATAAAGGTCTAATTATAAAACTTGAGTAAATCCTCCACAATTCGAATACCTAAACGCGTCTGCTCCCTCTGAGATGAGTATTTCTGTCGTTTGCTGATCTATGATTTATGGAGAGAAATCGTCCGTCCAGATTGAATATCCTTATCACCTTAATGCTTTTACAAGCCGTATGCGTGATTAAGATTTCATTAACATATCTAAATATCACCAAATCATGCTCTGTCAGTAGCTTCGGAGAGGGTTTGTTTGCAGGAACACTATTGAGGCTGTTTCGGCTGTTGTTTTATATCTTAAGTGCTATGGTGGATCTATGTTACATCAAAAGTTATATCGGCGTATAAAATTATCATTATTGTTACGAAAATAAGGCGTATGAGTCATCAAATCGATCACACTGTTGACAAACGCGACGACCAAAATAACAATATTTTTGCGAAAGAGATTTTCAAGTAAGCGAAACCGCTCAGCATAAACCAAAACTTATTGATTAGTCGTCAACATACTTACTGATCATTTATAGTTTAGCTCTCCTGAACGTCTCGATTGAATTAGGATCACTTGTGGACGCCTATCTCGTTCAGATTCATTCACACAACTATAATATGTTTTAAACACTGAGATATAATGTGTGAAACTTGGTCAGTGTTTTTTCATTGTCTTTCACTTCAAATGCTGATAATAGCAGAAAAATGTACTTTAACCGTTAGTAAAGTTGTACAACTAAATGGTTATAGTTAGAATTTATTTATCAAACGTAGCTTGCAAAACACGAAAAAAGTAATAGGAATGGCAATCCTATTTTAGTTTCTCAAGGAAATCTACATCACCTTCAGAATTTGAAAATTTCGTCATTGGTCTCGTAATCGTTTAGGCATTTTTATGATAACGATTTCATTAATGCCAATGTTTCCCTATATTTTTTGTAACATTCAACTACCTAGGAATTATGTATGGCTGAATTCTTATGAAAGATTAAGAACTTATGGATAACCATTTTTCCTCAAACTATTATAATCGAAACTCTTAAAGAAATGTAACCCATTAACTTATTTCGTTTATGATACACGCGAATTTTTTATATTTAATCACATTACTAATTAGGTCATGAAAACAACTATAAATTCGTTCTATATTTTGAGTAAAAATAAACCTTACCAGTTACCGATGTTTAATTTATTTATTAAATAATTTATATCAAGCTTAAAGCAAATTATTCATTAATATAATGAATAAATATCGTCGCTGTTGATCATAAATTAAAACACATGATATTGAATCCAGCAATTACATAAATATTGAATTACCTTAACCGTAGCTCGTGCTTTTTATAATGCAATCAATTGTACACATTATTATTAAAACTTTATTTACAAGTTCTGGTATAAATTTATAAATATTTTTCAATTAAAATGTGTCTTGGCCGCTACTGATAATACTTAATTCTGTGGATTTATATATTAAATTATTCTAACAAGCTGTGTCTAAAATGAAGTAAGGTTTGGATTAAATATAAAACTCATGAGTGTATGAATTTTTTCCGCGAAATAAGCTTTTGTTTATAATGGTTGTATTATACTTTTTTCATTTTGCAAATATTATTAACAGCATAGGAAGGAAATGTAAATGGAGATGTGTAAGTAAATGGTAGTCTAAAGTTATCTAGAGCCCCCGGGTTAATGTTTAGGGATCCAAACCTATAAGTGATAACGGGAAAGCCCTCGGAAACTCACATCCTATGCCGTTCAGATGAGTAGTTTGCTGTGACGACGCAGCATTCCCTTCTCCACAACTCTACGACTTTAGGAGGCAGCTGGCAGATTTTTTCAATTAAAAAAACGGGCACCTTTAATCATATTTCCAGTGTCTGCGATCACATAGCATACACCTCTCAAAGAAGCAGACGAAGGTGTTTCGGCTCAGTCAAATCCAGAGAAAGATAAAAGCATTCCCGATGTTAGCCTGCTCCACATCTCCAACATGGTTTCACCTATGGTAAACAATCCAAAATTTCGTCAAATTATTATTTTTTTTCTTGAGAATAACAGACTACATGACCGTAATCGACTCGGTGGTAGATCACTTTTAATAGCATAGTAAGGCATTTGGAATCGGGAATGTTTGTTCAGTTTCAAACTGAGTGCGTACGATCTCAGTCTTTACTCATTCCAAATATCACTTAAATCCAATAAATAAAAAATTATAGTCAGGTTTTTTTACTGCAAAACTAATCTTTGAGAAGACATTTCACGTTTTCCAATATTGTGTTAATTAAACAACTAAAACTAAATTTTCCTGATAAAATCAAAAGAAAAATATATTTTAAAATGTTAAATAATAGGAGCATGTTTAAGAGGTGGGACTCTTTTTCCTAACCCTTCAAATTCTTCGGTATTCGTCATTGTAATCCCAAATTGAAATAATAGATAATTTCCCCGGGTCTCACCACGCGAAATTATTTTTACTTGTTGCTTGAATATTATTTCTCTAAGGCATTAAGTAACGTTAATTCATTATGTACAAAAATACATGAATTATAGTGTTATAGTGAGACGACGTTACAAACATTTAATTTTGAATATTCTACAGGAATTTTATCTGTATTATCAAAATACTTATTTTCCGAAAAATTACAGTAAAATTTATTGTACATTTATAAAAGTTCAACCTTCTTATATACATTTCGCGAAATAAGATGCTAAGTTAATTCTGGATATTATTACTACATTATCTTTCGCAGATCCAGTAATTGTTTCAGTATCTGCCATATTTAACTATATATTCCCATTTCTCTGACAAGAAGCTTATTTTTTTAATAAATGAGAATGCACTTATTCACACGAATCTCACGTGGTATCGGAATAAGAACTGTTTGAATTCTTTTTTTAAAAAGAGATTATTATAAATATATGTTAATGTATGTATGTGCAATTTACACTAGGAGGTATGGATTTCTTGGAGTAATTTTATATTTCCGTGGATACAGACTGCAACTTGTTGTATATATTCTTCACAAATTTTCACTCTGTTCAAGACTACCAACTTCTCTCCCAACAGCAAAATTTTTATCCCTGTCCAAAACTCCTTAAAAGTTTATTGAAACTATGCGGATGAATTTAGTTCTAATTTCTTTAGCTGTTAGCAGCGTTATCTGATGTAAAAGGTAACTAATATGTTCCTCGTCAAAAACCACAAGCTCTGCTATCGGTAAGACGGAAAATTGCGATGACGTTCCCCAGGTAAGGAGAGGGTGACTTATTATTCAGGCAGTTAGCGAATGGAAGTTGGAGGTCGTTTTTCAAGGTAGTTATCGTGCTGCCCGCAGTGCGCTAGATTACCAGTGTCACGCTGGGCACTCCTAACTGCGGGATTAAAGTGTCAGTCTGCTAAATGAACACTTCTCCTCGGAGCCGCCTGCTGTTGCAGCAAATTTACTGCCCGATCCTACCTATAGTCTTTTCCTCCTACTAACTGTAATTTTGCCAAGGGTTGCAAATTCTACTTTTAATTAATTTTGTTTCATCTCCCACTGCGCAAATTATTTGACTCATTACCGAATTGACAATTCATGAAAATGCCACCATGGTGGAGCAGGGCCAGGATTCTAGGTATAACCACTACAACTTCAACATTAATTAATTTGTTTTCATATACGAGTGGGGAAAGGTAATTTATTTTTGAGAGCTTCCGACCAAGTTGCGCCTGAGGAAATGAAAACATAAAATAGGTTAAATTATATCAACCTACCCTTATATCTTTCCTTGGACCAATTCTACAGTCATTTTCGTATCTCAGAAAGTTACTTTACGTCAAATATTATTACATGGGAATGAGGCGAGCTAGAAAACGAACCCTGTTGTGTTAAACATCATCCCATATTGTACGAAGATTGTTATTGAAATACATACCGTCTCAATATTTTGCTGCTTCAGCAATGTATTGCAATTTTGAACCTGCGTTATCACATCTTCTATTCATTAAGAAGACAGCTGCAGCTGTGCGTTTTCTTTTTGCTAGAGTGTTTCCAGATGTTAAAAATAATTGAACGATCTACCTACTGTGATTTGTTTCTTGAATGCAAGGAAGGTTACGCCAGAAAATATTCATACTCAATTGTGTGAGGTGTATGGGGAAGCAATAATAAGGAAGGCAATGGTGTGGTAGTATATAAGACAGTCAAACATTTCAACTACGATGATGCTGTGAATTGCTGACTTGGGCGTATTTCTCTGACGAAGGCATTAAGAACGTGTTCTCGTTACAAGTGCTAAAAACGGCGATAACTATGTGGAGAAGTAGTGTGAGGTGTAAAGTAAAGATTGAAAATAAAATATCTAGGAAATAATCTTCTGTTATTTGCTTACTTTAAAAAAAGCTCTCGTAAATTGTAATGTTCATAGTCTTAAGTTCGCAATTTGGAGGGTTAATTAAATTCACTATTGAAAAAGGAATGGAAACGCCGCAAAAACACAAACTTACTGTCAGCGACAATTCCTTATGATATGAAACGATTGCGTACTTTAAACAGTTTTTCAGAATTGCATGAGTAAATATGAAGTACAAAAGTAAATACAGGAAACCTTTGGCAACTCACAGCATATTCAGTTCACTAAATGTCGAAGGTATAATTAAATAAAACTTTAATAAGAGGCTGTCTTAGACCATGGGAACAATTTCTGTATAAATACTTCAATTTACTTAGGAGAAACAGTAGCCCATAAAATTTTTCAACGATTCTCCTGTAGAGTGAAATATTATTTCGTTTGTATATTTTACTAAATAGAAAGTTGCTATAACATAATATGGACACAATATCGTTTGTTATTGAAGACATTGAAAACAACAATTTAAGAACTATTTAAAGTTATTTTACAGTTGTACTATAGATATAAGGTCACTCCAATAGGGCAAAACGTTCGTTGCGTTCTTTATTTTCTACTATATACTTAATGTCTAAAACTTCCATGTTACTTATTTTCTAAAGTGACAGAAAATGAAGGTAATCCACGTGGTGGAAAATCCTCTGAAATAGCATTTGAATGGTTTCGAAAAGAGAATGTGGGAGAGATATCAAGGCAGCCAAAGGATAAATATGGCGCTCGATCTATAATTTAAGGATTCCACCCGGCGTTCGTCTGAAAATTGGAAGGTCCAACACTAGGAATTAGCTTTAGGAGGTGACGATGACAGAAGAGAAGTTTGCTAAGCGGGCGCAGCATTATCTTCTCCATGCCTCGGCCAGTTCCCATAGAAACTGCGGACAACACTTTACGTGTTACCAATGTGTATGACCCCATACACCCTTTAGAACAGACAGGCGAGAACCTCACCTTACGAAAATACTATTTCTTCACCTAATTTCAAATGCCAGACACTATTACGGTAACATAAACAAAACTATTTTTATGCTTATATTTCATTTAAAATTATTTCACACATAATCTTTTTTTTGTAATATGACTAAATTAAATTATACTACCTTTATTAATAATTCTTAAATTTTAAAAATGTTCACCTAGAGGCTCGTAAATCAAAGTTTCGTTTCAGACTGCGTTACTAAAGATGATAATTTGGCCTTTTCTGTAAATTACTGATGTACATTTTTAAGGCAAGAATAAAAAAGGCAAACTAGGTAAAAATACCACGACGATTTTAGCTTAATTGAAATTCTTATCGTTGGGTATACCATTTTACGTATTGTAGAAAACTAATATATCTTTCCTACACATTTAATATTTTCTTTTCAATTTACAGGAGAAAAAGTAATTGAAGAAGTATCTGGGTTGTCAACTGGGAATCGTTGTGAAGGTAGTTCTTTTCCTACTGGAGAGATAAAACTAATACAATATTTATAAATGATAAATTTAAAAGTTCAAGCAAATTCATCAGGAATTATGAATTTGTATATTAGTAAAAGAAAGCCTAGATGACAATCAAAGAGTAATCTCGTAATAAAATGTAGTGATTTTACTCAGCCGGTATAAATAGCTTAAGACGGACCTTAGGTTGAAATCAACTCAGATATTTAGAAATTTAGAAAAAAAGCTGATGAAAATGCTAAGAATTGCATTATAAATAGTTGACACGGCGGATATTTTAATAAAAAACTTGATTTATAAAAAAAATAGCAGACCTTTGTCATCATACAATGTAAAGCTGATATTTAGTCGTGACCGTAAGCTGCACGGCACTTGCTAAAAGAGCGATCTAAAAGCCTGTAAGGAACATTTCTTTCCTAACGCGTAGCAAGATTTACAAAGATTATAAAAACAACTTTTTACACAAAGAAAATGTTTATTGTAGGCCTATAAAGTTAAATGAAATATTCGGCATAATCTATGATTCAGAGAATATGATTCGTCATTTATGGGGCATCATATTCTTCAACTCTGGAAAGATTATGAATCCATTTCCCAAGGTCTACGGGAGCTTTTATTTAAGCATTAAAGAAACCCATTTAAAATTACTAGAGCAGCAAAATTCCTCTCTGAGGCTATGCGGCGCTATGAAAATCAAAAGCTGCCGTTGGAATATTCCAAATACAAAAACACCCCTTCGAGGCCCTTAAATCTCTCACGAATCGAACTTTCTGCATCGTGAAAATCAAAAATTACTTTTCCAGACTCAAAATGTGTTTACGAATATGACGCTAATTTCTTGTTTTATATATCCTTTTAAAGCATGAATCAATACAAAAATAGATCAATTATCAGATGTTATATGCTTTTAAGTGAACAAGAGCTGTTTAAAAAGTTGAATGACATTATTTCCATAAATTTATTCTAAAAATAATATTATTAATACCGCACACTAATTACTTGAAAAATATAATAAAACTGCGGTACTAGTTTCACCAAAACTTTTAATCGCAACTAAATACTAAATTAGCTTAATTACTAAATAACTGTCAATCTGCTAAATTTACACAGTGCTTGGACTGTAACTAGGATGTCTCTTTATGCAGCAATCGGGCATCAATGTACTCATATTACTAAAATAAGAAAAACCAATCATCACATTTTTTATAGTAATAATTCAAAATTGTTATCTATATTGATTTATTTTAAATACTTTTATGTAACTCTAGCTGCGGACCCGGCGTTGCCCGGGTATTTATTTATATTATCCCGGTATATTATTTATTTCTTTGCCAACGCATAACTAAAGCGACTTCTAAAACATCATAATATGAACCTTAAATATACTCCCAGTATCTCTAGAGAGTTCAGAATACCCCGGTACAAAAGCAGGAATAAATATATTTTCAGTATTCTAACAGAATAAAACTTTTCCCCACTTAATGGTTATAATGAGTGGATATGGCAAATTACCATTTTATTTCGCCACTGGGTGAAGAGTTCCCCATATTGGAGACAGTAGTCTAAGTAAACACCAAGGCGATAGAGAGGCGAGACATTAGATTCAGAACGAGCCAAAAACACATTTTTTTATTAAAATAATGATACCTGAGTCCAGTTCTTTGACCCCGGGAATGTTAGAAGGCCAGATATTAGGGACAGAAACTGCGGCCAAGCTGCATTTTGATTGGAGGCTGAGGGTCAGGTGATCCGCCATGACTTTCATGCAGGGGTGAATGAAGGAGATGACCTGCTTGGATGATTGAGAAAAATTAAGTCAATCGGGCATGGATATTTGAAGACTAGAGGGTGCGTGGTGTTTGATCCACACCACGGCAGTCGTGGAAAAAAAATTTATCAGTTGGGTATGAAGAATTGAATAAGTAGGATGTCAGGATAGTGCGTGCTAGTTGAGCCACGACACTAGAGAAATATTTCAGTCGAAAACGAGCTTTGAAGGCGGAGATAAAACGAGGAATCTTGCTGGCGTAATAGAAGGTAGGATGTACCCACAACCAGTCGTAATGCAAGCAGGTGGTGTCCTGTCCAAGTAATTTCCCAGAGCCCAGGAACTAGCTCCAGACGCGACCAGAATTTGTGGAAGATGGACCCCTATGATGCCGGCGTGGGCAAAGGACGAAGCTATTTACGACCCACAATAAATCTCAGGTTTTTTAGTGCCAATATCGAAAAGTGCGTGATGATGATTTTGTTGCTGCACGATAAGCAACAAATGAGTTACTTGTACTTCTTTAGGTTCCATTGCCGGTTCGCCCTCAAGATGACGGAGCTACCCACATTTCTCGCTCACCGTTCGTCAGTATTTGACAGTACAGGGGTCTCCATATACCCCCACCCTCGGTTTCTTCTTGTGGTTTCTGATCAGCCAGTGCAAACCGTTGAAGACTTCACCGAAAGAAAGCAGGATTCGCCGTTGCCACCTGTGTCGATCAGGGTGATCGTCATTCCGACCCCTTGCTCTAAAATAGATTATCGATTTGCATAACTGTTAATAAAATTTTTGTTTTATTCAAAATGCCTACATTTGTCCATAAACGTAGCAGCTGGCGTAGTAAAAGATGTGCATAACGGGTTGCCTACCCTGAATGTTTGACGAGTCGCTGCCGAGTAGATGTCCGTTTCTGACTCTCTGAGTATGTTTGTTTGATTTTTATATTTTAATGGTAACATTAACTTATTAACACTTTGTATTGTGTACCAAGTCGGACAAAATTTCTCCTCGCACATCAATGATTGCATCCATTCATACACATATATGTATGTATACATATGTATACCTAGAATTAGGTCTTGAGAAGTGACAAAAATTAACCTCCAACCTTACATTCTCATCGTAATGTAATCCTCAAAATTCAGAACAACATAAAATCAAGGCATTCAACTCGGTAAATTACCAACATTATAAAAACATTATAAATAATTTGCATGTTTATGTGAAGTAATTATTTAAAATACAAATAATAATGAGGTTGGATGGAAATAATTCTTTGTTGTGCGCTATATTACAGGACTTCAAAAATTTGTGTGGATAATTATTAAAATTGTCTGTTTAGTGCCGTATCTATTACACAGCGATTTGAAAGAAAGTATTAATTTCCAGGGGTAAGGACCATGCATTTAAGAGTGCATAACGATCTTATGCTAACGATTCCATATAACCTGCAGAAGATACGGTAATAATTAAGGTCGTGTTGGTAATTAGTTTTTGTCATATTACTATTATTGGAATGTTTGTTATTGGAAATGACCAACAACACTAATTGCAATCCATGTTTTGTTACATTAACAATTGGAACAAATTTCAGGACAACAGCATTCATTATCATGAGCACATGTGTATGCAAATATGGTAGACTGCTCCAGTTGTCACAGTTGTATACAATCAATGATGCATTATTTCACCTATATGAAGCTTTTGTTTTCGAGCACGATGTTTTCAACAGAAACCATCTGTCAATTGAATGTACTGCTCTGATCATACAAAAATAACACACTAACTCAATTTTAATGGCTAGAATTGAATTGAATAATCTTCATAATAAAATGTTACCGTTAAATAATATTTTATTTAAAGGTATTTTATTATTCTTTGTCACAATTATACAAATAAATCATTATTGTGTCATATATATTATTTAATGCTAGTTGCTACCAATTAATAAATTAACAAGAATTATTAATTAATTCAAGTGTTGAAATAATATTTTTCCTTATATAATACGTTTAAATTGAATTATTATAAATTCCAGCACCGGAATTCATCCAATTGTGTCATTGAAAAGAATTTCACTAATTACCCTTCAGTATTTTAAGATTATTGAAACAGTACTAACTGCATCGGATGTCCCCAAAATCGTCGTGATTCATATGAAAGTAAGTAAAATTGTTACATTTTAAAGAAACATTTCTTTCTAAGGTGCTGAATTTTTTTAATTAATTTGTCTAATTCATGTACACATATACAATAGTATTAATTAAAATGTTACTCAACTCTCTGTGTAATTTTTGTATTCTCAATGTATGTACTTTTCAAATGGATTCTTCTATTTATAACTATCTTACCTATGCACTTTTCCTACTTATGGTTACTGTTCTTACTTGGGGGTCAGTCCATGTGAAGTGGCCTCGACTATCTCCAATTTAAATAAAATTTTGTGTGAATGT
Organism: Eucriotettix oculatus; assembly: GCA_034510155.1. Taxonomy (NCBI): domain Eukaryota; kingdom Metazoa; phylum Arthropoda; class Insecta; order Orthoptera; family Tetrigidae; genus Eucriotettix; species Eucriotettix oculatus. Next base: position 133,233,483 of record CM067377.1, read on the forward strand.
TTAGAAATGTCGCGAATAAACACTGGTAAAGTTTAACGTTCTCTATTTCAGTACGTACAAAGCTGTAGTCATTTTTATGACCTCGTGCACTAAACATTTACTATACGACTCGGAAATATCAGTTATTTTGAAATTTAATATCTCTGACAATATTTTATTATGTCATGAGAAGTGGCTGTATTGTAAAAAAAATTGTGCTACTTTAACCCCAAAGAACAAAAAATGTATGAATAAATTTGGCATGCATAATTTGAAGCAATGTTGGCCGAAGAAATTAGGGTATGAAAGGAAATTCAAGATTGGCTTCTTATATCTCTGGCGGTAAATATATGAAATTTTGTACTTAATAACTATATATCACAATGCTTTTGACTAAAATTTCATTTACCTGCTGCGCTCCAGTACTTTACAAATTGAGTCATAAGTTAATATTTTTGCGAACTCGCCCAAAATAGGGCAATTTTAACCTACTTTTATGAAAAACGATCTTACATAATCTTTTTAAAATTATTTTTGTTAAAAGGAGAATCTTTGAAAACCTTTTAATACAGTTGACATGTTTTTTCATCGCGGGCATTTAAAGCAATAAAATTTAGGACAAAAGTACATTTCTGTGGTAGTCATATATATATATATATATATATATATATATATATATACATTGAATTGACGCGAAAACTTTATAGGTATTGCTAGTTTTTCCAATATTCTCAGCTACTATTCCAACAGCTATTGTTTTTTAGCTACCACTTTCTGCACTCGTTCAATATTTTGTTTAATTTAATCAGTTTTGTGGCTACTGCTCAACCCTTGAAATGTTAATGGGAACTCCTTAAGTCAGTCAAACTCCGATTGACAGTGTCCGAAATGTTCTTATAATTCTCTGATGAAAACTCTGATGTGTCTTGGACCATAGAAATGAATTCAGATTTACAATTGGAACAAATAGTTTGACCTGGTTTCACATTTGTTTTTCTCAACAGCCCACGCTTAGCCGTGTGCTTTGTTTTATTGAATGGGATGACTTTTCCCTCGTTTCATATAGTTTCAAAAAAATTATTTTGTTATGAAAATCATTGTCTGTGAGCTCAACCTCTGATCGTGGAGTGTTTTATATTTTTTCACTGGTTGACGAACAGTACACATAATGCAGCCTAATTTTCTTGGAATAGAAACGAACATGGCAAGTTGATGATAACTTTTCTCCAACAATACAATTTGGTAAATTATATATAATAACAATTGACTTAATGGCATCCATTTCACGGATTAAAGGCACTCAAAAATTGGAGAAAAAATGTTTCAATTGCATATTACAAAATACTATGCTTTAAAAAGATGTTATATGGTTATGCCCTTTGTGTAGATGTACATTCCTAAACATAGTGAACCGTAACAACTTAAACTCCAACAGAAACAAAATGGAAATAGTACGCGAAGGCAAAATTAAGTATAGCATGCAATGAAAAATTAACAATTTGTCATATTTCAGAGATCTCATATTCCTGCGATGAAATATGAAACCTTATTTTTATTAACTTAAAACAAAAATTAAATGAAAATACCTGAATCCACATTGAAGTATACAACATCATAATGCAAAGTTATCAAGTTTGTCCCCAATTTCCAGCCCTTATACGCCTGCGATGAAAAATCACGTGTACTTTTTTACAAATAAAATTTATTTAAAATAGTTTTTCATAAAAGTAGGCTATACATATAATCTTTTTGGTGTTTTTGCAAAAATCGTTAACTTTGCACTCAATTTGTAAAGCACTGGAGAGAAAGAGATACATGAAATTTTAATTCAAAGACATTGTGATGCTAGTTTATAGAGTGCAAATTTTCACAGTTTTTGTACCTTTAGTTCCAGGGGTATAGAAAGCCAAAGTTTAATTTTTTTTCTCACTTCAAATTTTTTGGCAGACTTTTCTTCAATTTATCTAAGCAAAATTACTCATCAAAGTACGTTTTATATTTACGTTTAAAAGTACATATAACATTGTACTAGATAGTCAAGTTTCGTTTTTTATAATAATATAATATAATAATATAATTATTATAATAATAATATACTGCCAGAGATCATACATCTCAAAGTTTCAGAAATTTCAGATTCACAGCGTAAAAGATTCCTACACAGAGTTAAACAAACTACAATATCTCCACAAATATTTAATTTTAAAATTTGAAAGTTTACCTACGTACTATGATGATATGTATGAATGCTCACACAAAATTTTATCAAAATCCATTATGGTCAATCGGGGTTCTTTCCTGAAATCAGACCACTTGACATAGAATGACTCTTGGTTTCAATTTCCAGGGACGTCTAATGGCACTAATAAATATATACAATTCAAAAGACCTTACAATTAAATTGAATACAGTAATTTAATAAAGAAAATTATTTTGGCAAAAACGTTTTTTACTTTTTATTTTATTTATATTTTGAGGGAAAATTCATTTTTCCTTTATTTATATACTACCAAAACAAATTACGCTGACTCAAACTCTAAATTTAACATTTATGGTCATGAAAAAATATAGCCTGAAAATAGCTATTATACTTTCTTATTTTTTTTACAATTTATTATTTCGTTCTTGTCATATTAATTCAATAAATGTCATACATCTGCCTTATCGTTTTGATTTTTGCTTTGCTAGATTCCCCTATTTACTTTTCTGTGTCTCTACATATTCCCTTCATTCATCGAACCTGTTCTGGTTTTTTACTCACTAATGGAACACCCTATTAATACTTAAAAATGCATTACCCCTCCATTTTCAACTAATTCTAAATTTTATTTAGTAAGTCGAGTGCTAATCAATAAAATTTTACCCCTATAGTGCATACTTAGTTGACTTCACCTTTTAGAGAGTTGATATTCAAAAAGCAAATTCTTCCAAAAAAGGAAATGTAATGACTGTGTCATTTAAAAACCAGTAATATGAGATTAGAGATGTAATTTATTTATACGACGAACTATGAAGACTTTTTTTCAGACATCTTATAAATCCAAATCATCGAATAGTTTCTTTTTTATCGTAACATCAGTAATTTATCTCTTACATACAAACTTTAAATCTATGTAATTCTATTTTCATGTCAACCGGTTTTTTAACATTCAAAACTTACATGTACCCAAGTAAGTTATTCTTTAATGAGTACAACTTAAAATACCGCACAACCGAAATGCGCTGCAGTAGTCAAGAATAATACAGCTGTAGGATATTCTGAGGCCTGAGGGTTGTCTTCGTATGAAAGGAATTTGTAGATGTTACTTCCATCAAGTCTGAAAACCCATGGACTATTTTTCTTGAATTGGATTCTTCTTCGTACCTACAGTGAAAGAAGAAGACAGAAAGGCCAAACCATACATCACGCTGTTGATAGTGGCCGTTTCCTAATCTACTGTCAGTTATTAATGGCACGTTGCGGTGTTCCCTGGCATCACACGGATAAATCTTATCTCAGCTCCTGACAAATGAGAGAACGCAACCCTGTGACAGCATATTCCTTGTATCTTCCGCTTAATCTCTTCACCTCTTTTATGAATATTTCTAAATTACTTCCTACTCACTAAGAATGTAATTAAGGTCGTAGGATCATATCCATAAGTTTTAGTTTCTAAAGATTTGGAAGTAACGAGTTCTTAATAATAGAAATCTGTAAAATGGAAACAATAAAATAGAAAAATATAATTCCAGAGCGTAGACAACACAATCCAACAAAATGTTACTATCATTACTTGACGCGTGTTTCTTCAATGACTGTATATAATTTTGTTTACAGTGATTATTAATATTAATTGAAACATATATTGTTAGTTAGCTGCTACTTGGGAAGCGTGATGACTAGGGATGGTAGAGGTATAGTAGACATAAAGAGTAGGATAACACAGGCAAGGAAGGCTTTCGCGAAGAAGAGGAATTTACTAACGGGTAATATAAGTGTGAATATTAGGAAATCATTGCTAAAAAATGTTCGTATGGAGCGTGGCGTCATATGGGTGCGAAACGTGAACGATAGGAGTAGAGGAAAGGAAAATAATAGAAACCTTTGAAGTGTGGTGTTATAGGCGAATGCTGAAAATCAGATGGGTGGATAGAATCACAAACGAGAAAGTTCTAAACACAATAGGGGAAAAGCCAACAATATGGAGGACGTTGACCAAGAGAAGTTATAGATTAAGTTTGTGGGGGTAAGAACAGAAGAGGGAGGCCAAGGATAGAATACGCTAAGCAGATTGTGGAGGGTGTGGGATGTTTTATTAAGATGAAATGTAAAGGCTTGCGAAATATAGGTTAGCTTGGAGGGTTGCAGTAAACCAGTCTTAGGACTGAATACCACAACAACATGTTAGACGCAAGAATTATCACATTGAGCAAAGCAACGGTTTAAAGGTGTTATAGGATTGAATTCCCGATAACAAAACATCAGAAACTGAGTAGGAGATCGGACGGTTTATAAGATGTCTCACCAAAGTAGTTAGATCAGAAAATTTGTTTAAGGTTGGTGGTTAAAAATTATTCAATTTATTAATGGTTGAGTTACAGCCCTTAAATGTTTCATTTTATCTCAACGAAACCGAAACACTATCGCATTCACACGACGACAGCAAGAGATAACGGTTCTGTGCACTTGTTTTGTGATATTACAGATTTTCAACCAATTATGTCAGCAACGGCAGGTATCCGCCTCTACAAAAGTTCCAAGACCAGAGGCCAATTCTCCAGCCGCCTATGAGAAATCCATCAGCCAACTGTAGTAAATACTGTTTAGCCGAAGTTTGTAGTGGTACAGAAATGTACTCTCAATACATTTCTTCTGCATCTTCTCTTAAATAAATTAATGATATTTATTTAATATAAGAGAATTATTAGTATTAAATAAACTGTTTTTTTGCGGTCGAATCATTACGCTTTCAAATGATATTTACGGAAAATCTTGATCGGGCCGGGAATCTAACATATTATCTTCAGCAATGAGCTTCAATGCATTGCTCGTCGTCTATTCTTCAATGATACCTGCTTAATACAATCCGTTTTTATTTCATGTCATTATTTATAGAATTTTGTACTAACACTACAATGTTCATAAATATTCTTACTATTTTGAGCCTCTTGTCAAAGAATACGCTGATAAAACAATATACAGTAGTACAATATATGTAAGCTATGGACCTTTGTTTAGAGACACAGCAACTACTATGGTTATTGGCGATTATTGTTATCTCTAGTTTCATAGTATCAAAACACAAACACAGCATCCGTACCCTCACGAGGATTCGAACCCAGGATCTCTATGATCCAACTGTATTTAGAGTAATAAGTGAGCTGAGGCTTTCCCGGTGTAGTTGATGCAGAAATAGTTCTCGGGTTTCCACTCGGGTTCGGGTGTGATGAAAACGTACGTTTCGACGACCAAGTGCTCTGTCGCCATCTCCAGCTGCTGGTGCGTGGCATCATTTCAATCAGCTGAAGATGACGACAGAGCACTTGGTCGTCGAAACGTCGCGTTTCCATCGCACCTGCACCCGAGTGGAAACCCGAGAACTATTTCTGCGTATATTTAGAGTAATTTATCTCATACAAGATACAATAAATGGAAATGTTCCGTAACGTGCCACAAGCAAATGGAAACTCATTTCACATTAATTAAGGATTATAATCTTCCTAGCTCTTTGAAATACGACAAAAATAATGTATATTAAAACCGACGTTAATAAACAAAGGGAATGAATTGATAATTAGTTTATATATGAAACAATCATAAAGACTTACGTGGACAAAAAGGTTTAATTGATATCTTTCTCGGGGCACGTTTTCATATTCGAATGCTGAGCAGAATACATTTCAGACTGACCGTGCTTTAAACTTGTGCATTACTGAATTGTAAGTCCAAACACTGGTTCGGAGTGAAATGGTAGCCAGTAAAATGTTTCCCCGTTTTCTTTTAGCTTTTTGGAATATAAAAATTTACATTTTTGCAAAACGAATCGGCGTTTCTTCCTGTTAGTCGAATGTACATTCCAGCAATACAATGCATTCAAACGAGGGCAATACCCATAAAAGGGCACACTTCCTCCCTGCTGTTAACATTACGCCACGCGTTCTCCAGACCTGGCGCTGTAATTGGACCTCTGGACCAGATTAAAATTACTTTCCGCAGGTATTTATCCGCGGGAGACCGTAAAAGCCCCTGTTTAGATGCGGAACTGCGGGTTTTTATAAGGGGAGTTAGTTTCCTTACTCCAACCCATATTATATGCTTCCTCTTTCACGCGGCTGCCTTTTGTTTGCTATCTAAGCAGTGCGGGGCGTGGCATCATTTCAATCCTAACGAAAATTTATCATTCTTTTATTTAAATAATTATAAAAAATATGTAGTAACGAAATTTTACAGGACAATATTTTTACAAACTATTTATATAAAAACTTATATTAGATTTTATAATACATCACTAAATAATTATTTATTTTGTATAACATTATGCAGGGTGTAACAGAAAGAGGTATAAAGGGCATCAATACAAACATTTTTTAATTATGGCATTGTCAGAGAAACGTTGTTACGATGTAATTGGAGAAAAGAAAAAAGGGAAGTAAAATTCAAAAAGCGCGACTCTGAACTTTCTCGTCGGACATATTTCTGCCAATAGATTCACCAGTAACCCCGAATATGGTGGCCAATATTTTTTCTCTTTCTTAACTTCACATATTTAAGCTTCTGTAAATTTTCATAAGACTACAGTATGTGGCTGTCTGGGAATTGTGTCCTAATAAACAACAAAGGCGTCTTGTCTCAAGATGACAGATCCAGAGGCAAGGTAGTTTTTGGTTACAAAGATGCATTTGCATAAAGTCGGATTTAACTATTAAAGTAGGGGCCACTCAGGTGACTAAGTCCTAATTCATGATTTGTTCTTCTCCTACTTTATTTCACTGACAGAGCGGAAGGGGGGGTATCCACCGAAGATTTTAAGAACTTCATAAGTCTTAAGAACTATAAATTCTTCAGTATCAAAATTTCGGGTTCCCTTCTAGAAACATGGCTAGGTTCCTGGCCTCTCTTCAGCTCGGTAATCTACAACTTATTTATTAAACTACATCTTCGTAATCCATTCTAGCGTCTTTGATTCCGTTAAGGTTTTGGCAACTTGTAAAAGAACCTAACGTACCGATTATTTATTCGGTCACTGAAGAAGAGACGACGATGGATATATCCTGAGTCCACCTCCCTTTCAGTCTGATCAGCTCCTGTTCTTGGCTAGTACTTAAACTCGAATATCCTTTTTATTTTATTTTTTTCAGATTTTAATCAGGTCAACGCATTTCAGGAAGCTTGCTTCTGTTTTTCCACGAGGCCACGTTTTCTCGCGAGGGACTGGCCAGTAGTCATAACCAATGCTTCTGGGTTCATGCTGACCAGCATACGCACAACGTCCTATAGATATTTTCTTTTAACGTGAGGTCTGGTATTTGTAGTAGTTTTGGTAGTGATATTCACCTTCCAGCCACGTATTTATCAGATGGCAGCGGCGAGGTGGGAGGCGCGCTATTTCTTAGTATTCTTTTCTCAAATCACACAGTATCTGACAAAAATTCCAGAATTGAAATATGTTTTAGCACATACTTCTGTTACACCTAGCTAAATATTTTATAAAATAAATAATGGTTTAGTGATCTATTAACAAGTAGGATGCCAGAAGTTTTATAAATAATATTATCCTGTGAATTACATTTTCAACACTAATTTTCTTCATTTTTATATAAATTAAACATTCCAACGTAAAATGCATCTTTAAGTCTGTGCCATTATTTCGGCGTCAACCTTCATAATATAGGATCTATCAATAAGGGCGTAGAATGGAATAAAACAAGTTGTCTATGACTTATTAAAGAACTTCTTTCTTTATTTGAAAGGCTCATGTAGGCCCTCAGAATTCTAAATTGCCGGGCATGTAGCATCTAAATGTAGATTCAGTAATACGTACTAATTCTCTTCTAAGTAACCCCATGTGCAAGGTGGAAAGCGTAGACGTAGATGAGGCACTGCTTGTCTTAAGCAAAGTGAAAGGTTGTTTGGCGGAAACTTTATACGAGGATTCCTTCCCTCGATGGCGAGTCTCATTTTACACCTTTGAAAATTACTCTCGTTACAACATAATTAACCATCATACATATAGTTATTGATAACTAACAAAAAATAGTGAGCTTAATACCTAAATTTCTTGCTGAAATTGCGAAGAGAAATTGTGATATGGAAAATTCTTACATTTTTTCCTAAGCTAGATACGTTTTACTGTTTTTTTGCAAAGCTCCAAAATTTAAATTTAAAATTCACTTTTGAATTAGAAAATCATCGTATTTTTTTAAAGTTTCAGTATTTTGTTTTACTGATAAAATATTCACTGACTAGATTGTAAATATACCTATTCAGGTAGATAAACAAATTTTCTTTTGAATCACTCTCTCCAACGTAAAGAACTATTGCTTTTAATTTTGTAGGTAAGACTGTTAAATTATCGCACCATAAATTACACAAGGAAAATATTTAATTTTTATATTATTATTCTCCTAGTTTCATTAACAAATATAAATTTGAAGTAGATTGCATTCCTTTATTTTAAAAATAATTCACCCGTAACCAATAATAGTAAAAATCTATGCACTACATTGTCTCACCACATTTAGTTAAAAATACAATATAAATTAATTATTACTACTTTCAGTAGTCTCCCGCATAAACCAACTTTCGCAAAAAGGGGAAACAGAAATTTCGGCATATCACGTGTGTTTTGGGTCGATACGTGCGACATGGTGCAAAATAAAGAAATGACTGCCAGACTACCTCAGAAAATTTTCACTTTTTTATCCATTTCCTTGTGGTTTAAATTAAAACTTATTTTTTAATTGCCATTGTCTTTTGGACGATAAATGAATAACATTTTTTTAAAACCAGCCTGCTTTTTGCGTTTGAATTTATCTTTGATTTTTTTATTATTCCGTACTGGGATGTCATCATTTTCTAATAAACTGCAATGTATTCAATAAATTGTTCCCTCAAACAAAGTTTTTATTTACTTCGTAATTTTAATTAAAAGGGAGGATAATTTCTTTCAATTGAAGCTCAGCCAAAGGCCATGAAACTAATTTGTAAAGTTGCATGTTCTCTGTATGGCACAAAGTTACCGGTTGTAAATGGAGAAAATTCAATTTTTTCATGCTAATTTTTCCAATACGGAAAATTTTGCGCTGTTAAATTTTTATAAGATTGGTGCTGCCATCGATTTAAAAATTGAGTTTTTAAAATTATTTTAAGTTTGAATGCAGAATTTCTGTTGGTCGACGAGGTAAAATTTAAAAATTACACACTGACTCATCATTATGATCATGTTGTATTATGTTATTAACCACATACTACGGCACGTCGACATTACATATAAGTACTTTGTTCCGAAATCTTTGAAGGGTTTCGATATTAGAGGTACTATCCGAACCCCACAGCTGAAAACCTTATGTCCAGATTGGACGGAGAATTTACCTTGTAGAGTAAAAGCTTGTTTTCCAATTTCAATTCCTATTTTCTACCAAGTAACCAGCATATTCGGCAGAATATAATTAATTTAATGCCAAGTTGCTTTCTTCGTAAAAAAAATGCTTGCACCATGATAGCTATCAATCTGGGTGCATTCCAAATGTATTGTCTTCGTTTTGTGGAATCAAAATATTTTTAAGGATTACAGCTGGACAGGTATCTCGTCTCAAGGTAAATGTAATTTTAGAGAAGTAAAAACTGGTAAAACAGGAGAAGATATAAACAATTTTTACCTCAAAGTCCTCATATAAAATAAATTCAATTTATTTAAAAGTGTTCGTCACATTTAAAACTGTAGTTTTCAATTTTTTAATTCAGTTTGTATATGATCATTTTTACGCGGTTAATGTAATTAGGTATCCCGGGAGAATTTTAACTCGATTAAAGTATCAGGAATGTTTTTCTCTCTTGGTGCATCAGGATTTTTTACACTCTTTTGGGAAGGTTTCGTGCTTATTTAATGTACCAGGAGAATTCTCTACTCTGCTAAGGTACCGTCAGTCATCATACTGGTTAATTTGATACTATTCTCCAATTTGGCGTAGGTCGGTGTGTGTCTATCAAGGATCTATACCAATTAAATCTTTTGTGAACAAGTGATAATTTTAGAATTAATTCCTTTCAAGGCTAATATATCTAAATAGCCGGGCAACGCCTGGTATACATGGTTTAAGTAACTGACACTGAAACTTAATTATTCTCCTGTTAAAAAGATTATACCCCGGTGTTAATGAAGTAGTTATAACTATATTTGATTTTTTAACTCTATATAATTTTTCAGTAAGGGCGGGTCGACGTTGAAATGGAATAAAACAAGTTGAGCGAGAGGTATTAACGAGAGCTTTTCTTATTTGAAAGGGCACGCATGGACTTTTCAAATAAAAAAATAATTTAGTTAAACCTCGCTCATATCTTGTTTTATTCCATTTCATCATCGACCCGCCCTTACTGAAAAATCCTCTAGAAGAAGTAAAGATATTAACTCATGCTATCATCCTTTTTTAAAATATTGTACATGTACCCAGTGTGTCAAGGTTAATTAGAAAAGTAGGCAATTTCGATTCGGTGTAATTTATTGTGTCTGGACTAGACCCTTTAGTTTTGGATCTGAATAATAACCTTTCTTTGGGTTGACTCTAGTTTAATAAAAGCGATGTGAGAAATTATATTGATCGACCCGAATTGTATGATACTGTCAATATAGACCTCATAAATATCCTACTGGTTATTTAACGCCTCCCATACCTATCACAGAACGGCATCAAAATCTCTAAAGAATTTTAATTACTCTTAACCTTGATTGATACACTTGAGTACTATATACTTATATTTCTAAAATTAATCAACACAATTATATTTCAATTACTGAGCAAAGACGTTTCTCAATAAAATACTGAAGTGAGTTTTCACAATTTAAATATTAAGGTTTTTTCACAATGACGCAATTTACGGTGATTTCAATATTTTTATTCATTTTATTTTTCATATTTACAATACAAAAGCATTCTAAGTGAAAAAAAATAATAAACGCAAATCAATTTGTTTCATTATTTTATCATTGACGAAAATGTCCATCCCATCTATGCAAGACAAATCTAAAAGTTTAATATTTAGAAATATTTTTAAAAACTTTGATCGAAAGGGAGGTAATACTTCTTCTTGGTAAATACAAATTGGCTATGATTTAAGCTAATTTAAATATATTTTAACTTTAAGTTAATCTAGCTGTAGAATAAATAATACGTCCAAGCCGGTTTGTAAGTCGAAATTGAAAAATATTTCTAATTATTTAACCGTACAATCAAGTAATTTTAAGGGTTTTGGGTTTTCTTTACAAAATAAACATTTAAATTCACGATGTTATGGTATTATCACAATTAAGTGCACATTCAACGTGAGAGATCTTCACAGGTTTTAACGTTTGTAATCTTATCAAAGTAGACTATTTGATATTTCACACAGGCGTTTAGGTATCATTAATGTTTTTCTCATGTTTTTTGATAAATTTCAATATTTTAGAGTTGATTAGGTTGATTAATTTGATAAACGAAATTATTTTGGCTATTTTATTTTATTTCATATCAATTTATTTTACTCATAATTATAGGAAGCTTATTATACAACTTTCTGCTGTAATTCTTTCTTTCTTTACATTCTTTTAATCAACGTTCTACTAACATTTCTTTGTCACTACACTCAAAATTAATTATATTTTAACTACGTGTTTCGAATGTAAAAGTAAACTGAGTTACTGTCATCAATGAAACGTTAAGAAAACAACAAATCATTTCTGTATAGTAAAATCTCTATTCAAGAGACATCCAACAAACAATTAAATAATTATATTTCTTCCTTACATGCAAAGTTTTCATTATTATAAAAGTAACGTTATGCAAAAGATGGTTGTTCAGAACATTTACTTCCAAAAGGGGACAGTGAATACGTGTAATATTATTGTAAATGTGAAAATTGTTAAAACTTCATGTCTTTAATAATATTAAAGGTCTACTCACTTGCTCAAATAATTTAAAAATATTTCAACGTCATATATATGAAGGTAATTTTTAAACTATACATCACTTTAATTAAATTTGTATTTTAAGTAACTAATTAGCCTTTGTTTCAATAACGATCTGACCACTGACGTTTCCCAGTGTGAGTCATTATATAATATACTGGAACGAAAAACTTAATGGTTGTGGTAGGTATTTTCTGAAAATAATTTGATGTTAATTACAGGGTTCCAATTATAATGCTGATGACCGGAGTGTATAATTAATCATTAATTACCAACGACGTTATATTGTTAAACTGTATTTATTCTATATTCATAAACTCCGTTTCATTCGTGCCGTAATGCATTAAAATGTTTTTAACCGTTGCTGAGTTATATTTCTACTTTAAAGGTTCTGGTTTATTTGAATTATAGATTTTATTACAGATTTTGTGAATATTATCTTCAGAGTAAAGAGTCTTCTTATGTTTTTCCCATTTAATTTCTTATCTCTGCCTCTTCTCATGTACACTAACTTAATAAAAGACGACTTATTAAAGCACCGTTAAGACTGTTGAGAATTGAGAAGAACGATCTGTTTTATTTCAATAACAGTTTTTTTCTTTCCGTTATTGAAAATCCTGGCGTCTATAAAATGAGAGTCTGAAAAAGTGTCTCTTCAATTTATCGCTACATCGCCCGAGACGAATGGCGTTCATTTGTTACCGCAAAGCCAGAATCTTCTGCTCGAAGTTTCCGTAGTCCGGCACGAGATGTGACTTGATTTTTATATCCGCACCCCACATGTAACAGATAAGCCAGCCATTAATAACAGCAGCCAACATAGATCTCACGGCCATGCGAGTCAGCGATATTCTGATAGGGCCTGTACGAATTAATGAACGTGTCTTGTCCGTGCTGTGCTGCAAAACTTGCCACTATGTGTGGGCGGATGTCTCGTTATAATCAGGAAGCCCTCGAGATATACCGCCTTCAACAATATCATTTCGTAGAAAAGTCTGGAACGAATACATTTTTTGGTAGTGCCCTTACATAACATGCCTAATAGAGGCAATTTTTGCCGTAATTATAGTTCCAGAATGTGTAGGATATTTCCATTCTACAAAGGAAAATTTGTAAAGCTTTAAGCTCATTCAAACGAGGAAATAACAATTATAATAATTAAATAAATAAACCAAATCGATAATTGATTACAAATAAAACAATGAGTAATAATAGTAAGTGACACAGAAAAGTCAAGTAATATAATGTGCTCAAAAATTTCACGTTTCAGTTTCCTATAGTAATTGTTATTTATTGATGACTCGTTGTTCATTGGCCCAATCAATCATATGTTTTTTATATGAAATTATAGTTGCGTCAACAGTGGATGTTCTTTCGAATACAAAAATAATAATCTTATCTTGATTCCATGAATTCCACATCATTTTACAGTGAAATTTACTTCATAATTTATTAATATATATATAATATTTATTAATAAATAAATATAAAAATAAATAAACGTTTCTAAGTACTTTATTTTTATAGTTGCAGTGCTCTGTCTCCAGTTTCATATCCCTGCCTATGTTATTAAACGGGAGTTACAACCACGTGGTTTTTACATCGTGTAGCTTGTTACTAAATAAAATGTTGTGTAACGATAAAGCGTTTTAAAAGACATATACAGCAATGTCAGGAAAATTGTCATCAATCTTAAAGTTCCCAATTTAAAATTTTATATTAGCTGTATAAAGCATATTGTTTAATTTCTCTCAATAATGTTTCCACCGATGTTGTAAATACGTTATTTGTATTAATGTTGTGGTTAATTAGGTAATTAACAACATGATCCAAATTCTGCTCCGGTATTATAAGAATATTATATGAAGTTATTTAGTAATAATCGAACGAATAGTTTCAGGGTGTATGTAGTCAACAAAGTTTTCCCGGGCTTCCAACCGGGTGAGAATGCAGTAATTCCACGACGTATCGATAGTGGACTATCGAAACGTCGTGAAATTACTGTATTCTCATCCGGCTCATTAAGTAATTTTAATAAAAGCATACTATAGTGTGAATCGATCTTTAGAGAGTTAAATGAAAAGTGTAGGAAAATATTTAGCGAGAATAAGTTGACCATCTATGCAATTATATTTTGGACAGTCATAGAAGAGAAAGCCGTATTAATGTTCGGTTATAATATTTTTTGCAAATTTAAATTTTCCAAAACAATTACCCCACGATAATGTGTTCAGAAAGAAAGAGATTATGATTCACTCACTCACTGATTCAAACAGCAGCTATGGTTGCACGCTGTGATTCACTTAGTGGGTGATTCAAAGCGCTAGTAGCTCTCGGGTCACCCGAGCGGAGTGAATCAAAATATCTGCCAATCTTGCCAGTCGATTCAATGACCACTCACTACGGAGTGTTTAAATCAGATCGCCCATCTCTAATTTACACACTAGGCAACGCAATCCGTGCGTTAAAATATTGCTTGATATTTAAATTAAAACTAAGAAAACTAAGGTCAGTATGGAAAAATCTCGACTGGAAAACGGAATCGAACTCGGGACCTCTCGCTTACCACTGAGTCCGTCCTGGTCGACGCTAGGACCCGATGATGAGATCCATCCATCCTGTATACCAGAGGCTAAGGTTCACCTACAATGTACTAGGCGAACGCAAATGAGCATAAGTTGTCGAATGGATTTTGCCGAATCTGTGCGGTGGGTGAAAGAGGTGGTTGCATTTGCTGTTAAATTACGTACCTCTAAGAAATTAGGATCGTAATTGGACAATCGTACATGAACGCGGCTTCGAAGAGGAAGAGAAATTTCTTCACCGTGTAACTATTTCCTTTTACTAGTAATCACTAACAAGCGTTCGTTCTTGTTGGCCGAGTGCACGCAAAACGTCGACACCTCTGAAACATTCACTCAACGAATAACGTTTTGGAGTGTGGACGTGAGTTTCAGATTAGGTAACTGGTAATGAACATATATGGTATTCAATAATAAACAGCTTGCTGTCCACATCACATTACAACTAACAAATGTGTTCATGATCATTCGTTTCATGTTACTTTTTATGTTCGAGGGTATTATGAAATACATAATCTTACTAGGGAAACATTTCATAAAATAATTTATAATATCCAGAGCATTCTTTTTCTGTATTTCTATAATCATTAAGAGCTAGTTCTTCAAGCACTCCTGTTGTCTATGTAACGGTATTGATTTTAATAAATCATATTTACATCACTTCATTACACCATAGTTTCCTGACTATAAAAAAAACTTTCATTCAAAATATTAAAGACAAAATTAGCTTTCTGGAAAGACAATGTTATCTTCAAAATCAATTGTTTTGATTGTAATGCGTTGTATATCGGACAAACTAAAATAACTTTTAAAAACTCACATTAAAGAACGTAAAAACAACATCAAATTGGACATTCAAAAGTACACAGTTGTGTCCAAACACATACATATTAATAAACACAATCTCGATTGGCAAATATGGAAATTTTAGACCAAGAAAATAATTACTTCTTGAGAATTATGAGTTAAATGTTGTATATCAGGTGCAACTCTCATTCAATCAATGTTAAAAATGGCACGAATAATTTGAACAAAATTTATGACACTCTTTTGTTGTAGTAGTTTAACTTTTTAACATTCTTCTTAATCGTAAAAATTTATCTGCTGAAAGCTCTCATTGTTTCTACATCATTTCGGCCGTAACAGTCAGGGGCTGAGGGAGTCAAGGAGTAAACATGATGAATTGCTAAATTTGTAAGTTTTTAACCATGTTTTGTATATATAAATTAGAAACTTGTAACATAGAACACATATTTAATTTCTTGTAATATCATGTTTGTAGTACGCCTGATGAGGTCTCAAAAAGTTGACGAAACGTCGTTTTTCATTATTAGTGATAAATTTATATGCTGACTTATTGGCCATCTTTTTATTTATTGTACATCGCTTCATCTTGACTAAAACATGCCCACTATTAACCAAGCAGATCGCCAGCGGAACAAATTTCTTCTTGATCTAATGCTTCCCGAGCGAAAGAAAGCCAATCATTTTGGAAAAATTCATTCACCTTCAACATGCACACTGGCCGTACGAGCTCGTCCAATACAGTGGATGGCGACATCGTTAAATATTAACAGACTAGTAAGATTCCATTTGAGAGCGAAAATTTTAAAAAGAATTATTGAGGAATCTTGTTATTAATCTAATTAGGTCACCCCTAAGCTTAAAACTCTCCTAACCCGAATAAAGTACGAGCCCCTCAACATTCTCACATTGTCACACACGTCGGTAAGACTTCGAGTAGTAACGTCAGGCCCAATCACTGTCCGAAATTGATATTCAAGAAAACAGGGCACGTTCTCTGTACTTTCCGACTCTCAAAAGTACTCTCACTCCAGGGGTCTTAAAAATATATAAAGAGATCTGTTACAACCAGACTGACCCAGACCGCGCTTCTGTATATTTTAACAAGTTTTTCTGCCTAAGGGTCCTTTCCGTTTGGCTGGAACTGTGAAATTCCTGAGGCCATAAAACGGACCTGCGTTTTTTATCAAAGTCTAGCGACACTTGTAGTAGGGGTCAACCAAAAAGCACGCTACTTCCGTCTCAGTAAAATAATGTAATGGTCGGATTGCTATGCTCTAACGCTAATAGTATTATTTCATTAAAATGCTAAACCACCTAAGGAAGATTCCACGTTGTGAGGTATACCATGCAAGGTTCCTACTCTGTAATCCGTAATCTTTCTGAAAGGTTTGAGCCTTTCTTCTCAATGACCCGTCATCGTGCGATGGTTTTCTAGTTATACATTTCGGACAGCTGGCAGATCTAGAGAATTATGTTTAATTTTTAGGCAAGGTTAAGTCACACTAGGAGCTCTTGTGCTTTGGACCGGGTGAGAGCAGGCTTTGGCCACGACGTTCACTGTCATCGTTATCAAGTGATATCTGACTGTCCGGTGTTTATATTTTTTAAATGGACCTAAGGCCCCAAGGGTGGTGCCTCCTGAAAGCGGGCACCGGGGTCTACCACTTTCTACACCACCTCTGCACGTGCTGTTAGTAAACTAAGGATCGGGATTTTGTGTTTGATTCGCACCTGAGGGCATAATACCCTTTAAAACGGTCGTTCACGAAGGTAGATTGTGAGAGAGACAGAATGAAGAGCGTAGGGCTGAGGGAAAAAAAGTGCCGATAATTTAACCTCAAGGGTCTCCTTACCGGGAAGAAAACCTCAGCGATAGTAAGATGGGTTGAAGGGCACAATGGTGTAGAATACTGCTCTTGTGCGACAGCAACGCGATTGGATATTGTTAGTAGTTGGGCTTGAGTATCATGCGCGTCGATCCACTTCTCCGTCACGTCCTGATCGCCGAGCATGTCCTGTAACAATCCGTTAGCAAGCGTGGTCAATAAAATTCGTTAAGACAATCATGGGGTGTTGGGTTGGAGGAGGAGGTGTTTGGGGCGTTTGTATCTAGTGTCGCGGGTGTGATCATAGTTGCCCAGACGCTTTATGATTGTGTTATGTGAGAATTGTGTCTTGCTGTACAAACATACAGCATGTTCTCTGATATCGTCCATTAGTGGCAGAATATTCAATTCCCGGTGGACGTCTTTGGTGCGTGCCCTCCAAGGTTCCTTGGGGATGATTTTAAGGGCCTTGTTTTGCACAAACTAGAGGTTACGGAGGTGGGTCTTGGCTGCAAAGCCCCAGAATTGGCCGTATGAGTGTTAAGTATAGGGCGCGAGCAGTGGAAGTGTTATGGTGCTTGTTCTGTTAAGCATAGTGTATAGCTGTTTTAGTCTAATGTTCGCTTTTCTGATTGTGTTCGTGGTATGGAGTTTCCGTGTTAGGGCCGGATCCAGTGGAACTTGTGTAATGACGGGCAATCCAAGCTACATGTAAGAACTATAATAAGACAAAAAATTATAAACAAATTTAATGGCGTTAATATATTAAGAAATGTTTTGGTTAATTTTTCAATAGAATTATATTGTATTTTTAATATGTACTTGGTCGTTCAAATGAATTTGGGATTTTGTTTCGAAAATAGCTAATACAGATTTTTAAAATATATTTTTTCTGTAGCCTACATAGATGAATATGGCACAGTCTGGCAGTAAGCTCCTGAGGGGAAAAAAAGAAATTAATCACTACATTTTATTTACGAATAAGAGAGACTTGTAGTTGCGGCTGACTAACATAATCTCTCTGCAGCAAGCATCACACACAAGGAACTTACTAAATTTGATACATTAATCTACAAGTGAATCTGGAAATTACTAAAAAATTAATAATAATTACTGAAAATTAAATCACTGTACGAAAAACTTTCAAATAAATTATTTTTACTTAAAATTTAATTGTCTATGACTTATATAAAATTTAATTACTGTTTTTACTCAATTGTCTCCTAGTGATTGATTGCTACAACTAATTATTTATTCTGAACAAGTAGTAACTGGCCTTCATTTAGGGAATAATTCAGTTTTTTAATATAAGGTGGGAACAGAGGACTTAGGTTGGGGCATGACAAAAAAAGGTTAAAAACGCTTCGTTAGATTTTGTAATGGAAGCAGATGTGTTCTGTCACAGAGGATCAAAGTCGAAATAACATGAGGAAAGCCAATAGTGTGTTTCAATCATGAAAAATTAGTTATTTTCTGACGGTAAATGTCAAAAAATACTATAGATGGCAATAGGTGATTTTTTTCTGCCTGTATTATTATTTGTGATGATAAAACGTATTAAATAGTTGGACCACCAAAATTTTCGTAATTCAGTAACAGAAAATCCAAAATGCTTGCAGTCGAATGAAAGTTTCCGAATCCAACAAACGCTGAACTGCACGAAATTGGAACATGATCCTACGGAAACTTACTAACGCATTACTGCATACCATTTATCTCACTAACGGCGAAATGCTTGTAGCGGAGAACTAAAGCTATATATATTCCAGCAACGCAGTAAATTAACTGCCTAACAAGTAATTATTATGTATCTTCAATATAATTTTAATTTCGAAATATATAGTATAAACACAAAACAGTTTTAAACAACGAAGATAAATTAAATTTTTTAAATGTAAAAATCATTATTTTTGTTGTAATGAAAAGATAATTTTGAAAGTTTAATAAATTCAAAATGAATCTTTTTCTTTTCTTGTGATCTAGTGAAATTGCAGTGCACTGAATGCAAAGTTATGGTTCCTAAATCTGAGAATGCCTTGACGAATTCTTTTTAAATGAGTGTTTTCTTGGATTTCGTTATGAAGTCAGCATTATGACGCCAGAAATTTAACTTCTGAAAATACAGTGGGACTTTGATTTACAACACGCAAGACTTTGTTCTTTATCTGATGGAGTGGATAGTGATTTTATGAGATAAATTTGGATTGAAGAGTATTTTTATTTCGTTTATGAAACGATAATTAATGTTTTTATATATTTCCTAAGCAGCTTCATTTGTTTTTGGTAGAATTTGTTTATAATGAACTTGCAGATCTGGAATATTATTTTGAGGAATTCATTGCGAATGGTAGAGAAACATAGCTATCATATAGGAGGTGTACTCACACTCATAAAATATTAAGTTCAAATAAAGTCAAACTAGTTTCTAATAATACTGATTGAAGTCAGCAGCTTCTGATACTTTAAATTTGTGTTTATCAATCAATTCGTTTCAAACCATTTTTACTTTGACAAAGAATAAATTTTGAGTCACTAGCGCCAAGAAGGTAGTTAGCCAATAAAAACGTTAAAATATATATTGTAACGTAAAATCAAATTCTCAGGTTCAAATTCTCGTAATTTTTAGATTGGGTAAGTAGGGCACCAGGTACTTTTTCTACTAGAAAAATAAAAAAGGTTTTACATCAATAAAGTTTATTTAACAAGTCACGAGGTATAGGTTATCCACAATGCGTAGACATTATACAGAAACTTATACTTTTCAACACTTCGGCCAATTCACCGAAATCACCAAAATCCAATGTTCATCGTCCTAATCAAAGTCAGTACAAATCATAAAGCTTTTAACTTTACTTCGGCGTATCACCACTTAAATTTGTGGCTGTTTCGATAGCCTGACTAACACACGCAGACGCGAACACACACGAACCCTGCCAAATGCACCCGTTCTGTATCACTTTCAGTTGACGATTGCTCTCCAACTCTAAAAACTCAATATTCGTTAAAGTAAAATAAATCACTTTAAGCGGACTTTAACTACTTGGCCTGAATCTGTGTCTGTTTCGATAGCCAAACTGCTACCCGCGGTAGTAAATCTTCGCGAACACGCCAAACACGTCCTCCCTACACCACATTTCACCGATGATTCCTACACTAACTCTGACAGTTTAGCTTTCGCCAGCTTAATAATATTAGGTCACATGACCTACGCAGCCAATCATAATGGTTACATTAGCTCTCGAAAGCTCTCCAACCAAAACTCACGTGACTGCCTTTGCGCGGCAACCTCGCGTTTGCACAAACTCGCAACAATGCTTTCCTCTGTCTAAGACGCCGAAAATGCAGTCTCGCCGTTTGAAGGCCGACTTTGCCGCTTCCTTGGATGGACAAGTAACTTACACGTTACATATATATATATATATATATATATATATATATATGTGTGTGTGTGTGTGTGTGTGTGTGTGTGCCTTAAATGCTCTTAGAATAATATTTGTCTGTAATAAATTTCAGTTTTTTATATCTGATCAGCTCAAACATTATAAAGCAAACTAATTTTATCTGTATTTTTGTGAAAATAATCTTCATTACACAGTTATCAGTAATTCATACCTTTTTCTTCAAACATCATATCGAACACTCAAAAAACCTTTCTCTAACAATCATAACACCTAAGAAGTGCTTATCCTAATACCGACATTTATACAAATGTACCAACCTTATGTAACTAAAACTTATACAAACAAAATATTCCACAAACGCCTTTTACTTTATATACATTTTAGCATTTAATTGCTTTCCAATAAGTCTTATTTATACAACACCTATATTTTATGTACATTTTAAGCCTTGTAAGTATTTACAACAAATAAAAGATGAGGGTGCAGAACGTGGACGGTAGGAGTTTAAGTCAGGAGAACAATAGAAGGTTTCGAAATGTGGTGCTATAGGAGAACGCTGAAAATCAGATGGGTGGATAGACTAACTAGCCAGGATGTTCTAAGAGGAATAGTGGAAGAGAGAACAAAATGGAGTACTTTGACCAAGAGAAGGGATAGATTAATAGACCACGTTTTGAGACATGAGGGTCTCGTAAAATTGGCATTAGTGGGAAGTGTGTGGGGTAATAAAAAAAGAGAGAGACCAATAATGGAATACGCTAATCAGATTAGAGAGAAAGTGGGATGTGATAGCTATGTAGAAATAAGAAGGCTTGCGCAGGATAGGTTAGTATGGAGGGTTCCATCAGACCAGTCTTAGGACTGATTACCACAACAAAAGCAAAAAGTACACAATTGCATACATAATAAAAATCTTTAAAAAAGAAAATTTATAACATGAATGATAAAATCAAGGCAAATATGAGACAATTAAGTAAATAAAACAAAAAGTCAAATAGTTAATTCTTCCAACAATACTAATAAAAAACACAAAAACATATTGCATTAATACGTATATAATTAATAACTTGCAACAAGGAAAAAGAAACAATTAATTAAATCAATAAAATATGACAGGATAATTTTAATAAAACACTTCATCAATTCAATATTATTTAATTTTTTACTGTATTACAAAAGAAAAATTTCTTGATGAGAACCTATCTAAATCCTTGTTGGCGCAATTTATTTATTGACTGTGTAGCTTTATGTTTGAATATTCACAAATTATTGGTTTGTTTTTTCCTGTGGATGTGACTGCAGAGGTGCCGGGAACGTTTATTGTCGCTTCGCGTGGCAAAGCTGCGTTGGGCCACGATATGTCGCTCTCTAGTTAGCAGTCCAGGTGATTAGTGCCTCGGTTCACGCCCAGCCATTTACCTTATCTGCACGCGAGTTTCGACGCGCCAAATTATTAGGTTATCGATACTAGCCTTTGTCGTGGCCGGCCAAATAAACCTTGACCATTCGCAGAATGTGTGAGGTTGCGTGTGGGATATTATCGATATCCGCGAGGGAAATAGCAACTGTGTGGGAAATGGTGTGTTAATACTCGGCGTATCCACAGGCTCGGCGTGGGTGTGGCGGCTATTTCCGACGTCGTTTACTTGAGTTACCGCAGACGATGGTCGTGTGTGTCTATAGCCTTTTTTCGTGGCAACTTAAAAATACGAGCGAGTATAATCCCTTCCTCTACAATATCGTATGAGACTTCATTTTGGAAAATCGCTTAGAATGAAAGAAACTGGATTTATTAATTGTAAGTTATTCTGATTAAATTTAAATGACGCAAGTTAATGTACCAAATTAAAAGAATCACAGTTGTTAAATTTTCTCTTTTAATTTTGTTCTAAATTAACTAAGAATAATACAACCGTTACATCGAATTTAAAATTCAACTTATGTTGGGAAATATAAATAATTTTGCAAATAAAATGGTTTATAAATCCGCCGCAGTTTCATACCAAAATTTACTAACGTGAGAATTAAATAAATTTAGAGTTCCCTTTTTATTTACGGTTATTTATGAGGGATCCTTTGCAGAAATATTATATTTAAGAAAAACATGCCTATGTAGTGCGTGAAATGTTGAAAATAAAATGTGACATTCTCCACATACTGTCTAGTATTTCATAGAAAGAATTAACCAAGCATTTTGTTAACATTGCAATGTATTTCTGATTACTATAACCAAATGTGTTACCTGGGCGTATGTAGCGTACCATGGAATTCTAATTTATAACTAAAAAAATGTGACCAAAAGTACCTCCAACAAGTTTGGTTATGCTCCGCCAAATACTTAACTCGTCACAGGACACTGAACACTTCACGTATTTTTATGACCACGCGGTATATAATTTGCTGTAAATGGTATCTTTTAAAAATAAATATGTAATTTAATATACAAATAACGGAAGAAAAATATTATTATGTATATTATAAATGTCCCGAAACTCGTCCACACTTCTAAAAACATCACCAAAAAAATAAACGATAACCTAACATTTATGATTTATTGTACATGAAAATCTATAATTTACTGCATGAATCTATTTAAGTTATATTTTAACCTTCTTCTTGCTGGAAAATTTTCCTCAAAGAACACAACATATAAATTGTTCCTATCGTTTATCGAACTGTTTAGGAAAGAAAATTCCCCTACGTCAGTTTTTTTAAGTATCGGTTTTATTTCGAATTGGTGACCACCTCTCCCAATATAAGTTGGGTTTTCAAGCCTATATCTTATGCCTTTTCTGGCTTTGATTCCATATACAATTTAAACAAATAAAGAGCATATTATCTTCCTTTTGTTGGAAACGATTCCCACCCTAATGCTTCTACTTTATGTCACCCGTGACCAGGTCTCCGTATTGCAAACTTTGCTGCTCTAATTTGACGATTGATGGGCTTTCAACTTTTCTGTAAGTAATCCAAAAACCGACACCATAGTCGAGTATGGAACTAACCAGAGATGTATGAGCAAAATTTCAAGATTTAACGTCACATAATAATGGTTCAAATTTTTACTTCTTAATAGAAACTCGATGCGATTAGTAAATCAAATTAAATGGATGATACATGTGTCAAGAATGTGGTTATATTAATTACTCAGTGTTCACCAAAATATAATTTAATAAGTAACCAAATTAAGCTGTTATTAAAGTTGTAAAGGCTAGTTTTGTATGTAGCATGTACTAAGATAACATAATTTGTTCAATATCCAACAATCAAGAATAAGTAAATAATTATCTAGCAGGTAATCATTCAAAAAAACGCTCAATGCCAATATTTCAAGGCTTACTCTTTTCACTTTGGTTGTAAAAATTATATATTTTAAAATTAATCAATTTATTTCAGACATTTATGATAACACATAGCTTATTTAATCACTAAAATTATCATTGATATTTATGGATAATAAACGATAAACCTTCGCGCGAAATGTGGGGCAACAGTCTAGTTGAGTAATAAATTTTACGTAAAAGAGGTTATTCGATATTTGCCTAAAATCGATGTCGAAAGAAATTGTTAATTAAAACTTAGACTTCGTACATTATTTAATTACTTTTATTAATTTTTAAATCCATATCTCTTAAAATAGTACGTACTACTTTTTGTTTGTACGTTAATTGTCGCCATTAAAGTATCATTTTCAATAAATTAATGTTTGTTAATCTTTAATAGTGTTGTTGTGGTATTCAGTCCTAAGAATGGTTTGATATAACCCTCCTCGTTAACCCATCTTGTGCAAGCCTTTTCATTTCCTTATAACTTGCGCAACTCACATCTGCCCTAACCTGCTTTTCGTATTCCATCCTTGGCCTCCCTATTCTGTTCTTTCCCCACATACTTCCCATTAATGTTAATTTTACAAGACCCTCGTGTTTTAAAACGTGGCCTATTAATGTATCCCTTCTCTTTGTCAACGTCCTCCGTATTGTTCGCTTTTCCCCTATTCTGTTAGAACTTCCTCGTTTGTGGTTCTATCCCCCCATCTGATTTTCAGCATTCGCATATAGTACCACATTACAAAGGTTTCTATTCTTTTCCTTAACCAAACTCCTATCGTCCCCGTTTCGCACCCATATAACGTCACGCTACATATTAACATTTTTACCAACTATTTCCTATTATTCACACTTATATTACCCGTAAGTAAATCCCTCTTTTTCGCGAAAGCCTTCCTTGCCTGTGCTATCCTACTCTTTATGTCTACTATACTTCTACCATCCCTAATTATTACGCTTCCCAAGTAGCAGAATTCCTTAACTTGCGTCAAAATATCCCTTCCCAATCTAACACCCTATGTTATTCCACTATTTACACTACACTCCATCACCTTGGTTTTCCCTCTATTAATCCTCATACTGTACTCTTTCTCCACGACTACGTTCATGGCATTTATTATGGTTTCCAAGTCTTCTGATTCTTTAATAGTATCAGTGTCTTAATTAGATAACGTCATTTTACTCGTGAACATGCTTTTCTTATGAATCTGTTATTTCCAAAAATGGAAATTATGCATTTTCTATACTTTGGAGTGGTATTTTTCGGGTTTCCCTGAAGCGGGAAAAATGCTAGGACAGACGAAATTCTTATCTCCATTAAACTAATTCTTAACCACAACCGCTATAAAACGTTTTCGAGTTACAAGGGGAATTTGAACTTGTCTATCAAAAAATTAATCATGATAAGCAAATAGTTACCCCCTCCCCCTGGTATACAGAGTTTCAAATTCAATCTATCAATTATCTGGCATTAAATATAATAAATAAAAAATATAGCTAGTCCGCGACCCTAAATATCCACATGTGTAATAGTTAAAACATTAAAAAATTTATTATATTAACTAAATATTAATTTTTGGGCAGAAAAAACTGACTGAATTTTTATTTATTAGTTTTTGAATTGTTGGACGCGTAGTAAAATTCATATTTTTTGAGAGACAAAGGATTTTCTTCGGTTTGCCTTCACAGACATGACTTCTAATTGGCTAATGTTTCTCTTCACTGAAAATTATGAGAGAGCCGAGAGTTCATTAAAATTCACAATGGCGTATCAGTCGCGGCTGGAATCAGTACAATGAAAGTTGTGAGGAGTAATCTTGGGTTGTTTCGATGCTGAGGCGCTACTGTGGCGTTCACGTCGTTGTGCCGTCATAGATCTCCTTGAAGGAGCTGGTTGCTAGGTATCAAGCGACAGAAGGTGGGCGGCGTGGATAAGAGCGTTTCTTGAAATTAGGGCGTCAAAGAGTCGACAAGGTAAGCTTACACAAAGAGTGTCTATGGGCCAACGATGTGTGTGGGCGGCAGTGTTCCATAACCACATCGCTGATCTGTTTCCAAAAATAACCTAAAATGGTATTACTCTCCCAAAGTTTTTATTTTCTAAGTGTTTTTATTTGCAAGCCATATGCACAAGCCCAAATAAAATGTTTACATATAAATGATTAGTCTACATTTATCCTTTGAGAGAAGGATTCTCATTAGTTCAAAAATGCTTAAGTGAACATACCCGGAGGTATGTTATTAAAAGCTAAAAATTTGGTTCATTATTTGTCCCTAATAGCCACTGGCGTCCAGCGATTTGTTCGTTAACTTAATTAATTTGTAATAAATTCTAAAAATACATTAAACGTGACTTAATACTTCAAATTGTTCAGTTTTAACAACGCCCTGTTATCGACTTACCGTTGTCGATCAGCAACGAGTGTTTAGTTTTGTATTTGCGTCAGATAGAACATCTGATTCTTCCTTACAGTATTGTTTTATTACAAGATCCAACATATCAAGGGGAAGAAATGTGTGTTCGTCTTCAAGATAACATACATTCATATTTTCTTAAGATGAAATCACATACAATTGGAAAACTACTTAAGTTATCTCAAGGTATAGAAAATGAATGCTGTCGTTTCTGTATACCTTATGTAACGTGACATATTTACACGTTACCACGGATTTATTTTCTTTTTAAATATAGTATTTATTCGCGCGTAAGCAACGTCTCAAGTTGGTTATCATCTCCCTGGTTGTAAACAGAAATATCTTTTGGTTCGCGAATATGTCATATATATATATATATATATATATATATATTGCGTGATTTAAATTAAATTACAAGTGTAACGTTAAATACGTTTGATGTTAAATTGTTGACCACAAAGGAAATTAATACCCAAGTCACAATTGGTCAAAATTAAATGAATAAACGGAAAGAAAAACAATGGAAGTTAGATTAACATTTTCCTTGAACTGAGCGTAGTATTAGTGACTGTATTGTTTGGCTCCAAGAGAGGATGAAAGCGGTGGATTAATTGTTTATATAAATATATAAACAATCTTGGCAATAAGTTAATTAAATCATTTTACTTAAAGAATTTTAATCATTGTTATATTAATTTAAATCATTTGAAATTGTTGTTTTATTAATTATATTATTTTCAAACATTTTATGTGCGTTGTACGTTGAAACGAGTGGTATCAAACTCGTTCGCTGACGTCACGACCAGGCCCCATTTGTATTGCCTGAGACGCGATCCAAAGCACCAGATCCTCTCCTCTTTCCAGTCCATCTTAGTTCCGGTGCTGCGGAACCAGCTACAACCGGTACAACAACACCAAGGAGAAACTACTGGCTAAAATATTATACCCCATTAGGTCTTAGATAGAGAGGGTTGGTGCTTTCTTCATAAATTATAAAACGGTTTAACCACTTTGTTAAAATATTATAAAAACTTGTTTGTTCGTTTCGATACTAATATTTATTTATGCAATGTCACACTTACTGACTTTTCATATAGGTGTTAAAATTTAAGTTAACTGTCGGATTCCTTTTCCATCTTTAACTTTCCTCCATCATTATCTTCTACTGCTCATACATCCCAAGCCTTACCTTTTATAAACCAAGATTTTTTTTCCTCAAACATGTTTATTGTTTACTCCTGCTTCGAAGACTGTTAGATATATCCTTCATTAATTAAATGTATGGCTTCCAGCTTCCAAATTCTTCTGAGTTTGAAGAGTAAAATATTGAATACAGAACAGGATATCTGGCATGTTTATGAACAACTTATTCTTCATACTTTATTTTACTGGGCCGTTCTTAATCATAAAATGTCGAATCTCTCTATTCTATGATATATAGATAATTATTTTTGCGGGATGCAACTTGAGGGTGATCCAAATAATAGCATAAAAAGTAAATTTGAATGAAGAGATGAGGAAGACAGCCAAGGGTTGACTAGAGCTCCTGGGATATAGCTCAAGTATCGTCCGTTCTCAGTGTCTCAGTTTTAGCAGGTAACAGGCCGACTGATCCAATATAATCAGCGGATAACTTTGCCCTATGCCCAAAGTCTGTGACCCCAGAACATACACCTATCTCGGTATGTGAGAACTAGAGAGAGAATGAGGCATTCCCGAAGGTAAGACCCATCATCACTCTGGGGAGAAACACCTACCAGAGCTAAGACCAGCTTCCCCACATATGGATAATTTCGTGTCGTAAACTGCGTCCAGCGACGGTTACGGCGGAAATTATCTTCATGTGTAATAGTTTTATACATTACAAAATTTACCCGATGAAGTACACAAGTACAGACGAAACGTCGTAATTATATTGACTAAATATTGATTAAATTTTTTTCTGACAAATTGACTGTAATTTTTATTTATTATTCTTTACGTTTACTGTTTTCATTTATTTATGGTCGCATGAACTTTGTAGTCATTAGCGGCTGACATATTCTTTACGTTTACTATTTCGGCCGGACCATTCACCCAGTTTGGAAACGCAGCATTTAGTTGGCTTCCAATGTGCATTCCGGTAGAAACGGTCCCACTTGAACCCTGGTGCTAATAATACAACCATGTGTGTATTATTCAGGTAATGCATTCGAAGTCTCCACAATGTTTATTTATTTATCGACGTTACAAATGATCCAACGAAACACTGATGGCAGTATATTGGTCTCACGATTCATTCAGGCAGAACTGGCAGGGGGGAAACGCTTCGCTATCTGGTGGCCACACAGCCTGCCAATTATCCGAGCCGTTACACAGACTCCAGCTGGTAAATCCCGAACGCGAATGCAGCACGCCTACAAAAGAGGGACTCACTGCCACATCAGGGGTTGTTCCGGGCGGGAATCGGTGTATTCACATTAGACTGAACACGCTCGTTTGTAGATATTGTTTGAGACTGACGCGCGCCAAGCGGAAACTTCGGTTTCACACGGGGGAACTCAAATGCATTTGTAATTTTTAAGAACATAGTTTGTATCACAGCGCAGTTGTAAGTTGAGCATTAAAATTAATTGTGCGGGCCATTTCTCTTTGTAAATTTGTCTTAATTATTAACAATCAAGATAGTCTACTGTACATCAGAAATGTGGGCTGGATTTACGTATAAGTTATACTAGCTATAGTTTTGGGGCCCTGTGTTCGTGAAGTCTGGACACCCCCTTCCCTCGCCCCTTCTCCCAAAAAAATTATTTTTGTTAAAGATTTATTATTTTACTATCATTGTATTAGACCTTTAGGTATCCAAAACTTATATTTGACACTGATATATGTGGACTAATAAAGGATTCCATATTTCAAATAAGTCAATCTAATCCATTCCTATATCACATAATCGCACCAGTGCTTTAATTTAACAGAATTATGTTATACATATCATAAAAGTTACCAATTAAGCGTATCATATACAATTATCATTATGAAGCAATATGTAAGATTTCACAACGATTATTTTTAAAGGTTCCTCATTAAGTATTGGAAAGTGCCTACGTCCCTTTCACCAGATGAAATCTGAAATACATACTAATTACACAGAATTTTATCATGGTAAGAGTTTATGTAATAATACATAAGATTATTTTAGAGCCTATGTGGAACAAAATTCTGTACTGTACTGTGTGTGACATTATACGTCCACCTAGCCCTCATTGTCCGCCATTTTATTACTCCCTAACAAGACTTATAAACCATAATAAATGTCATCAACGAGGTCTCGAGGATTAATACAGGCAAAACCAAGGTAATGGAGTGTAATATGGAAACAGTAGAATAACAAAGGATGTTATATTGGGAAGGGATATTTTGACGCAAGTTAAGGAATTCTGCTACTTGGGCAGCGTAATAATTAGGGATGGTAGAAGTATAATAGACATAAAGAGTAGGATAGCACAAGCAAGGAAGGCTTTCGCGAAAAAGAGTGATTTACGTACGGGTAATAGAAGTATGAATATTAGCAAATAATTTCTAAAAATGTTAATTTGTAGCGTGACGTTCTATGGGTGCGAAACGTGGAGGATAGTAGTTACTGAAAGGCAAAGAATATAAGCCTTTGTAATGTGGAACTATAGGCGAATGCTGAAAATCAGATGGGTGGATAGAATCACTAACGAGGAAGTTCTTAACAGAATAGGGGATGAGCGAACAATATGGAGGACGTTGACCAAGAGAAGGGATAGATTAATAGGCCACGTTTTAAGACATGAGGGTCATGTAAAATTAGCATTAGAGGGAAGTGTGTGGGGGTAAGAACATAAGAGGGAGGCCAAGGATGGAATACTCTAAACAGATGATGATAAATGATGACATGAAAAGCTTGCGCAAGATAGGATAGCATGGAGGGTTGCATAAGACCAGTCTTATAACTGAATACCACAGCAACAACGATCTCGGATCTTGTAGTCCATCGTCACTCTGGCGAGGTGCCCTGTGATGTAACGAGCGTATGGCTTGAGCAGACGGTCGTGAGAAGCCCTGGGTCTAGGGCAACCCTCAAAAGGGAACAGTAGTGCGAGTCTGAAATTTTATATAACTATTATACTCGTTTCTATGTACTTTTAGAAGATTATTTTCTTTCTCTTATTCTCGTGAACAAACCTTTGTTAAATTTTGTATTGTGGTTTTGGTTTTCGTTTATCCTTGCCAACCACGTGGCAATCCGAGAGGTCTGAACTAAATTACGAGGATGGAAAGGAGAGTTTCGTTACAGTATATAATGTGAAAAGTAAGACATGTTTTAGAGCAGACTTCAAATATATATGTCCTATATACAGGAATTTTATTTTTAGTTACCTCAAGTTTTTCAATAATAAATAATAATAATAAGTTTACGTTAGGCATCTTAATTAAAAATATTGATACATATATTTAAAATATATTTAAAGTTATTTAATATTTACATAAACTTATTACTAATATTAACAATTCAAGGATAAATAAATTAAAGTGCACTTCCCGTTCTTATAGATGCTTCCTGGAAGTGAGCAAGCGGATATAACCATACGCTGAATTAAAGACAAAATAAAATACACACATATTCCAATTTCAAATAAACCTGTCTGCGTTAAATTCTAAATCATACACCTGTTATTTACAACTGTAAATGTACTTGGTATATGTATACAGCATTCTTGAGTATTTTCAGTTTTGTTCAGTGAATCAAGGAGAAATTGAATTACATAAGATTTGCTACCCTATACCTATTTGTAAACTTAGTGGTAACGAACGTTTGGAAAAGATTAATTGTTTATAACGTTGATGAATCGAACTGTTTGGAAATTTTGTAACATTATTTTTTACTATAAATATTTTTCTTTAAAACGACGTGGTTGATGAATTTATTTCCTTGATTTCAGCAGAACCGCTTTCTTCGAATTTTTTGTAGATTTCTAAGGAAACTATTTTAATTTCACGTCTTACACTGCAGATGTTTACACTAGTTCCGTAATAAGTTTAATTAATATTTACTCGGCCCAATTTAGTGTATGGCTAATTTAGCTAATCCAAAAAAAGGAATAATAATTTGGATTTTGTTAAAACTTTAAAGATAAATATATATTAATGAGTCCCTATTTCCCTTGGTCACGCCATAACTTGAGAACGGCTTTACCGATTTCATTAATCTTTTGTTATAAGTTTTCTCATACCTAGTACAAGGTTTTACGGCAAGAAAAATTAAGAAAATTGCACATAACATTTGAAAATTTTAGAAAACTTAAGTACGAGAAGGCTTCTTTACATCCGCGCATATGAATCTCCAATAGACTGTGTGGTGCCTATACTCTTGATGTGTTATGCTTCGAAACGGTTCAACGGATTTCAATGAAACTTTCACGTATTGAAACAGGAATTTTAACTAACAGTTTCGTGTGTGTTTCATTTCGATTACATAAAACATTCATCATGAATATAGGTGAAACACAGTAAACACAGATTACGAAAAGTAACGTCGATTTTGTTTGTTTGGCCTACGGGTTCGTAACAAACTATTATACATCTGAAAATGAGAACAAATTTAAAATTGCCGTTATTTTTAAGCCAGCTTCTAGTAAGATAGTAAAAGTGTCTATAGGTAGTGTCAGTCTGCATCGCTTTTCTAGGATAAAGAAGGTACAGGATTCTGGAACGGCAAAGCATGTTACCATTGAACAGCGCCAGCCTGCTTTTATAATTCGTTAGATTAAACGACTTAAGCTCCTTATCGCAGTAATATTGTTTAACTTGAGTTTCATTCGGCCCAAAGTATGTAAATTTTTATTATTATATCGAATCATATATGGAAGGGTTTAAATTACTTGAATAGTTCGTAATGACTAAGGATCAGTTAAACGAAAATTTAAATTCAATGCCGCTTTAGATATGAGCGGGCCATAGCTTGCCAGACTAGGGAAATTACTATTCTGACATTTGCATTCGAAATTGAATTTTAAATGTGCCACGTTTAATGAGAGAGAAGTTGGATTTTAATGGGCGTGTGGTTTCAGACATTATTGCAAGCCAAAGGCGCGCAGTGGAAGCGCTGTGTATGCTTTGTCAAGCTTTATATCCGAATATAATTGGATGGGTTCAAGAGGCTTAACGGATTTAGACAACTGCCGCTTCCCATGTTTTTATTCCGCATCTGATACCAGCAAATTGCTTGTTTCTAAGCATCCATATGGCTACGGATAATTTGAAATCGTAATTCACGTTTGTTTTGTTAAATTTTATTCTACACCCAACGCGATATAAATATTCCTTAATTTTAATCTGCTAAAAATAGTATGTAATTTGCGTAACTTTTGAGCCATAGGTAGAATGACTAAACGAGGAAATTTATATACATATTACAAAATACGGCACCAATTTATCCCCTCATCTGGCCCTGAAACATCAGAATGTAACGGTCTAGACAGTCTAGTGTTGCAGAATCAAATGTCTCTCTAAGAAAAGTTAACGTATTTAAATGAACCATGTACAATTGCTCCAGTTTTGAGGAAATCATTTCATTATTATTTTGATAACTCAAAACCTCAACTAGATGTGTGAGGTCTCGAATTCAAAGCAGTTTAACCGCCACTAACATAAACATTAAGTTGTCAGGATAGCTTAGTTCTAATTTAAATAAATTTTTAAATGTTAACCTTAGAGAGACGAGTTCACCATATCAAAACACCATGAACATATTTATATGTTTATTTTTCGATTTATAGCAAGTTGCTTCCATAATATATATGTTATTGTGAAAGACAGAAATCTGATTAATTTCGATATTATTCGTCGAATGTTGACATTCAAAAACTCATTCTATGTATGCCTTATATACTTACCAAATATCTTCATTTCTCACGTACAACGGTGAATGTCAACAATCACTATGCACTGACGGTCAATTCCGCAAAAAAATCATATATATATATATATATATATACTCAAATAAATTGTCTAAGGTAATATCAATAATAAATCTACTCGTAGATAATTCTAATGTAACCTGATATATAAATAAGCATGAAATTCGTGTGATATAACAATATTATTTGTTCCAATGAATTCACACGACTCCTTGTTTTTGCAGCTACATTTAGTTAAAAAGTTTATAGCTTTCTCATCTAACTATCGAATTAGCTGAAGTTGCTTCTCTCAGAAATATTTCTTGAGCAGAAACCTCTCCCAGAGAAAGTAAATTTTACTTACAAATTACTTCCTGATTAATAGTAAAAAGCTGCTTAAATATCCCAGTTTAAATTTCTAATTTATAAAATTCGGAAGCATATACCTAGAGTATACTTAAATTTCTGGGGTGAGCATTCCAGTAAATTATCTTCTTAATCCTTTACAACACGACCCCTAAATACCCACCATGGAGATTGAAAAACTTGAACATTTATGAAGACTTTCAACAACTAAACAAGGAAGCCCGCAAAGAAATCGACTGGAACAATAAAGTAAACACGCTGAACCGGAGAAATCCTAAAATTATATTCACAAATATCCACGTGACAGAATTCTACGCGCTTCAGCTTGCCACAGAATTGTGAATGCCTCAAGGAAGGCGATTAATTTTCTTAAAAGCGAAGAATCTCGATCACGTACCACCAATAATATAAGGGATAATATCTTATACTGCAAGGAGAAGAACTGTAACGTTACCATTGCATGGATCCCGGCACATGTGGGGGTATCAGGGGGCATGACAGGGCGGACTAGGCAGCAAGGATCGAGGAGAGCTGAGGATTAATCTCAGTTATATTCCAAAAAATAGTTGTAGGAACTAATAAGTAGCTGGAGGCAAGCCAATCCTGTGAGTGGAGGGATTTCATCAGGTGACATTCAAATATTCATAAGTTTTCACCCTAAAGAAAACAGGTGGTAATATCAAGGGTAAGAACACTACACACTCATATATGTTTACAGATCTCCTCAACCAAAATGTGGGACATGTAATATATCCTATACTTTACAGCACATACTATTCGAATGTCCAGTACATGTGAACGAGAGGAGAGAGAGTATACAGACTTTAGAAAGAAAGGATTTATACGAGTCAAAGAGTCTTTTATTATTTTTGGAGAAAACAAAAATTTTGGATGAAATTTAATGTAAAATAATTGTATCTTTATTGTGTCTATGTTGTTGTTTCACCTTTTGTTTTGTCACCTTTTTATTGGATGAAATCTTATGTTAAACAATTGTATTTTTATGTTGTCTGGATATAATTCTCTAAGTGTTGTATAGTCGCCGCCAATGACCCTAGGGTTGACGCGACTCTAAATTTTCAATAATAAAAATTATTTTCTCCGTCTACAATACACTTTAGTTGCTAATGACTTTTATATCGCTATATATTTTCTAAACACAATATGTTTGCGTTATTTGGGTTATTTTGATTGAAAAAGAGCGCCGGTTTTGACATATCAAATTAAGAAGCTTATTTTCACAAAAAAACAATATACATTAAAATATTCATCTAACTTGCCCATTTCATGTATGAAAAATGATGTCGGGCATATGACCTCTTTTACTGCGCTAGAATACAAGAACTATGTTCGTGAATATGACTGAGCAATTGCATTTCACATACAACTCGTCTAATTTCTTCCTTCAAGTCATGGATATTTCGGGAATTATTGGCATCCACCAATGACTTAAAATAGCAAGAAAGAAAAATTCACATGGAGTTAAGTCACGTTGCCTTGGTGGCCATTCCGCGAAATGAGGCGATCCGGGAATTGCTCATGGATCAACTGAATTGTTTCCCGGGAAGTATGGCAAGAGACACAATCCTGCTGAAATCTTCGCGATTAACGCACGTTGCGCGGAAGTGAACCGCTCCACGGTTAGATACAGAATGCTAAAACTTGAAACTGAGCCAGTAATCGGAATGTTCCTGGAAACTGAAACAAACAAAACAATGTTAACAACCGACAAAAAATTTATCAACCGACGCTCTTTTTGAACCACTCTGCAAAATATACAGGCAAAAAAAACTGAATAAACATTATGAGTAAAATCTGCGAAAGATTTTTTGTTGTGGTATATATTATTTTGCTGGTTACATTTATAAAATTGACGCATTTATTAAATTAACAAGAGGAAATTGTAGGGCGTGAGGGAATAGTAACATTACTAGTTTTGACACTTTTCCATGGAAGGGGGTATTTTAATAAACGAATAAAAAAGGTGTTATTGGTGTTGCATTCAGGTAAGGGCGCTCACTTTTTCTGAACTGGAGTTTATATGTCATTGTAGACATTTGATTTGTATATTGTACCATTAGCACGGAAATGTTTCTATATTTCACTCAAATGGTCTTCCGCCGTACAACTTAGCGTTTCTGGGTTTTATGGTACAAATATAAAGGAAATTCCTTATACCGAAAATAGGTTCACGATTTGAATTATTATAAATTCCCTAAAATATTAGGGATATCTACCATTGGATATTTTAGTCTATTTCTATTTTAATTAATTTATTTATATCATTAGCGAAGATATAATAAATTTTTTAATGTTAACTTCTATCCCATAATTTTCACACAGGGCTATTAGTTATTGATAAAAGTCCGACGTTTCTGTACATATTTCGAAATTTAGGAGCGCGTATGTGTATTCTCCTTTGTCTAATCCTCAGGTTTCGTTGGTCGTTATAAGTACGCTATAAACGAACAAAGACAATAATTATATTACTGGTGTACAAAATATATTTAACCATAGCCATGAAAATTGTTTATATATTATGTATAAAAGAATAAACTGTAGTAAAATGATTGAATGGAGGAACTCGCTTCTAAAACAGTTTATTTAAAGTAACCGTAAATTTGTTTGGCTAACAAAAAACAACCACGAGACTTGGAACAAGTTAATGAATTACAAAAAGAGAAATTACTTGTTCAATGAGAGGACGCGAACTAAATTGGCCTTTCTTTATAAGTTCCATCTCAGCATTTAATTAAACATTCGGCTGGGTTTGTTTCCAACACGGAATTCTGCCATTGACCTAAATGTTGTTCGTAACAGTTAATAGACGGAAGAATATTTGTATTTAAGTGTTACATAACTTAAATGTCAACGTCTGTTTTGCGTTTCATGGAAGACGGTGTGGCGCTTCGTCCTTGGTAATATCTGTGTATCAACTAATACATTATAAAGTTTTACATGGATTAATGTTTGCTTTGTAATACTTCAATGCTTAACTATGACGCATCTAATGAATTCATAAACTTCTATTACTGCTTAAGAATAAATTTTAATCCTAGTTATACATACGAGAAGAATGAAGCGTCTTTCTTATATTAAGGGAATCAAAATGAGACAAAGACACACTAGAAGAGGCAAGTAACAATAATTTAACTAACCTGCTAACATGGTTTAATGCGAACGGACTAACAAATAACTGTGACAAAACACATTTCATGCAATTTCACACACTCAACACAACTTTACAATCTATAACACTTAAGTACGACAGCAAAAATGTAAATGAAACTTCCTCTGTTAAATTCTTAGGTCTCTTAGTAAATAATAAATTAAATTGGACTGATCAGATTAATCAATTACTTAAGAAACTCAGCTCAGCTACATATGCTGTCAGAGCAATGTCCACCTTCAGTGATTTAAAAACAAGAAAATTAGTATACTTTGCATATTTTCATTCTATTTTATCATATGGTATTATTATATTTTGGGGCAACTCAGTTGGCATAGATAAGATTTTTATTAGTCAAAAACGTGTTTTTAGAGCAATATGTCAGGTTACCTTACGAACTTCTTGCAGAACTCTGTTAAAAAAGTTAGGTATTTTCACTTTGACGTGCCAATACATTTATTCATTGATGTTATTTTTAATCACAAATAGGCACTTATTTTTGAATAATTCTGATATTCATCCCTTCAATACAAGGAACAAAAATAATCTGTATAAAAAATGTAAAACATTGTCAATTGCACAGAAAGGTGTGCATTATTCAGGGATATCCATCTTCAACAGACTGCCGCACAGAATTAAACAGTTGTCCGATAATCAAGGTAAATTTAACACTGAATTACGCTCATTTTTGCTTAGCCACTCCTTCTATTCAATAAAGGAATTTATAGAAGAATCGGAGAAGAGTAATTTATAATAGTTTATAATACAAAAATTTGTTATAAGTATATTTTTCTTTTTACAATAAAATAAAAATAAAATAATGTATCATCCTTGAAGCTTAGCTTCTTTACAGGATCTACGGAATTTTATTATTATTATTATTATTATTATTAGTGTGTAATACATGAAACTGAACTTATTTGGATATTATAAAATACAGTCATTCATTTCCCAAATACGCAGAAATCTAACAAAACTATATGAATAAATAAATATGTACCAGAATATTTTTGGTCTGTTATGTATTGGTTATTATGTATTGCAATGTTTCTATCAATTTCCAACAGTACAAAAACTGATACATGCATAACGTCCGTTTTTGTATTTCAATCGTTCCGACCCTAAAGAATCGCAAGCCTAAACTGCCGCACTGGTAGCGTGATTTTACAGAAGCATGATGAATATATATGCCCGACGCTTACAGCTGAGAAAGTGAGTCCCAGAGAATGATTATGTATGATACAACACTCAACAACTTTGACTTGCCGGGGATCAAACCCGAAACTTTGTTGAGAAGATAGCGACGCTTGCCACTATACATCATTACTATTATATAATGCCTGTTTATTTTCATTTCGCTCACATACTTTTGAATGTTAAAAAATATTTATAGTTTTAACTGTATATTTTTTCTAAATTACGAAGCATATAACTTGAAAAGCTAGATAGTTTCCTTTTTAAATTATTCAAATCGTTTTAGCTAGACAGAGTCCATCCATTCTATCGTTTGAATTTTAAAACATTATTAAATATTGGAACTGGTTATGTTTGTTAAAAATACAAACACTTACCGTAGCTATTAGTATTAAACTTTAGTTTTAATTAGTGTTTCGATAACGTTATTAATGCATATGGATAATTAATTCAATTATGAACTACCGAAGGTCAATTTATTTTCTTTATCTTATTTTCGTTGGCTTGCACTTAACACCGCTGCTGACATGATGGACGACATCGTTTCCGGGAGATTGTTTCGATATATCTTCCACTTTGTAATTTGTTCCATACATCTCTTGGAAAGGAAGCGTTTTACTTCATGGTGGCAGGTAAGCGGGTATCTATAAGAAATATGAAAGTCGAGTTTAATTAGTTCACATTTCTTCTTCATTTTATTCTACGCTGTCATGAACGTCACTCCTGAAATATTATCTTATATATTATCAAATTTCTTCAGTGAATCTATTCAGTCCATGCTACAAGAGATTATGGATAATTGTACTTAAACTTAGCTAATTAGACGAGTGTATCACAAATAAATGAACTAATACGTTAAATTAAAGTATAACCTACGTTTATGTTTCAAAAACTTTAAATTATTAGCATACATATTGCAACGCGTAAGAAAATGTTGAATTTATAATATTACTAATTATTTGATGGTGAATAGAGGGCTCTGAGTAATGTCTGAATTACTTGAATAGCTTTTGCTTGTACTGAACGTTATTATTCGTATTTATATATGAATAATCATAATCCTAGAAAAGAATTTGAGTTAACGCAAATATGTAACAAAACACGCGCATCCAAAACCAACGTATAACTCACACAATTCTTTGACATGTATTTATTGTATGTTCAGGTTATACTGAAAATGTCCATTGTAATCATTTTAATTTTCGAATCCCATTCACCTCCTTGCCCGCCAAGTCTTCACATAAGCAGTAATTAGGCAAGGTACCTAAAGTACAATGCTCAACCATTTTAGTTGCATACTTGGCAACGAAATAGATTTTGTCAGTTGCTTTATTTCTCAGTTACGATTATTGGGGAAATATTCAAGAAAAATTCTTAATTCATACATTCAATTTGCAGTCAATTAGAACATAAGTACATTTACTACTACCGCACCATCGAATGAACATTCTTCGACTTTCTTGGGATTCCCAAATTTTGAATAAACAACAAACACATTTAGTCAAATAATGTTCCTTTCTTTAAAAAATTAAAAACAAATGACTGTATTATACACACCAATTTGCACTCTGTATTTTTACTTTAAGTGTTAAAGTGGAATATAGATTCATCTTCCAACAGGAAACACCAAACTTACGGAAATCTAGTAAGATTGATTATTATACGACAATGACTTCATGGTCCGAATAAATTTCGAAATCCCTATCTCACCTTCGTCAAACCTATTATCAATTTTGAATAACCATGATGATGTTTCAGGTGGCTCGTCTAAAAATATAATTCATTACAAGTTGAATTCGTTGGGTTCGTCATTAGTTCAAAAAGACGACATTTTATATCTTGATTTTAGTATTTATTTTAGCATTATTTTTATTGATGTACATCCAAGTACTTACTTCTGGCTATATATGCTGTGAGACTTTTTTCACCATTCATTATATAAATTACATTTATTATTTTATTATGTTTTATATAATTTAGTTTTGTTAAATAGGTTGTTATCTTATCTTATTTCATTAATCCCATTGTCTTTGAAAATTTTTACTATTTTAAGTGTTAGTCTGTCAATAGAGGTTAAAGAACGAAATTTTCTTTCTACGCAGCCGCACTTTTGCTCTATATACGTCTCTAGTTAATACTCGTTTTCAACGCAGAGGAAAATCTCAGTTCATACTGAAGACATGTACCTTTAATTTACTATCATTAAAAATAGAAGAAGACTCTGCATTACGTTCTTACAATACAAGTACTTTTCAATTTGAACTTCTATCAGTTACGCTAAATATTTCATTTGGTATCGATAACTGTCATTAATTATAATGGAACTACTTAATAATATTTATAAATACCACTGTAAAAATGGTCAATAATTGTATTTACGACTTGAAAGAAGCAAGGTTCACCGAATATTCCACCACAGTTGTGACCGCAGCGGCCATTGTTCTACTATTTTTCTGCTGCGGCTTCATCCTCTTTGTCCCCGCTAATTTTTGCGTCGAGGAGCGAAATCCCTGGTGATGAGTGCACAGACGACGTCTAGTAGCGACCTATCGATCATAAAGCCCACTCGGCGTGTCGCGCTAATCTACACTTGGGCCTCTACCGCGCGTGTTTGCTGTCAATAACACAGACCCGAGGCTTATGAATGGGTCCCTGTCCCCTCGAGTGGGCGGGCTTGTCAACCCACTTCTCGTCCCTGGGAAATTAAAAACTCCTCCTATGATTTATGTGTATTGCTACTTCCTGACAGTGTAAACGCGGCCAGAAATTCGAACCTTGGAGGAATTTCGCTCGTAATGGCAAGTCTGGAAGGACTAATGTATGGGTGGAGTTTTAAATTAACTACTCTGCCCGCCTTTATGATAGCTTGTAAGGAATTCGTTTCTCAAACCTGTTCTCCGTTAATGAAGCTAAGCATTTAAATGTAATATTACAATTGTCTTTGACAGTCCGCAGTCGACTCGGTAGGCCCAGGCCCACAATGGGCTGTAGTGCTATGGAGAAAGAAGGAAATTACAATTTTCTTTAATCTGAAAATTGAAAACTGAACAATCTACGTAATATTCTGTTCAATTCCACATACAGCATTTTTTCCTCTGTTAGTGCGCCATACTTTCTGTTTACAGAAAAGAATGGATGTTCCACTTCGTGCAGAAGGGTGCGGAAAATGCAGGCAGATGGACAATGTTCACGGATTGTAAATGATTATCTATTTGAAATTCATCAGGATGTGCTGTGGAAAAATATTTATTATTATGTAAAGGACAATTTATTCCTATAACTACTTCTGTCGCTGGATGAGAGACGGTGAACCTTTTTAAGTCCTGATTAATTTCTTGTACAGGGCAGAGACTGAATTCATAAAAGTGGACTGTAATTCCGAATTCATCCTAAATCATATAATAACTAATGTTAGAAACTTATCTAAACTGAGAAGAAGGGACAGTTTATTTTTAAACTAAATTATGCTCTGAGAAGCATGAACGAATGTTTCATGGTAAAAAGAAAGAGCGAAGTCGATTGCCAAAACGAGTTCTCTACACAAACGTTTAGAACTTAGGTCTACGCTAGGTTACTCTTCATCCGTGCTTATCTAATGGCAGTATTGTCATAAAACAGAAACATATTTAAATATTGTAGCGCAGTAGGACCCTCCCCAAATTTAATTCCAATTTATGGAATTTTAAATTATGCCAGGAAAAAGGGGTTTTTCCCAGCGCCTGGCTGGTGGTTGGATAAATACATGTCTGCGATTTTATAACGGGAAGCTTGTTTTTGGCAAAGGAAGCGTTCACCTTCGGAATTTCCGAGGGACACGGTTACCTGTGTCATGAAACATTTCTCGCGCCGGAAAGAGAACTCATGAGGATTGGAAGAAACACGTCCCGTGAAATAGCGTTATCCCTTTGAGGGGGGATATACGGAGTTAAGCTGGAAAGGTGTGACCCGGAAAATATTCAGTATAAGGTGAGACATTTACAGATCGATGAAGCAGAGAAATATATGGTGTGAGACATTGACAATCGAGGATGCAGCGAAGGAGTAAGGTGGAAGACGTCGAGAAAGCGAGAGGCAGAGGTGTATGTTGAAAGTCGTTTAGCAGGTGAGGGAGTAGCAGTGTGGTGTTAACAACGTGGAATGCTAGAATGCTGAGTTTTCCTCAATTCCGGCAGCACGACTTCATAGCATTATCTACCGGCAGCTTCAGGCTCAACCCTAAGGAAGAGGGAAGAAGGAAG
Organism: Eucriotettix oculatus; assembly: GCA_034510155.1. Lineage (NCBI taxonomy): Eukaryota > Metazoa > Arthropoda > Insecta > Orthoptera > Tetrigidae > Eucriotettix > Eucriotettix oculatus. Next base: position 133,275,834 of record CM067377.1, read on the forward strand.
TTCCAGTCGCATGGTTATCTACACCCGGACGCACTTGAAAACAAAACAGGTTCGTCCAGTGAACGGAATCTCTGCTGCATGTGGTTACCCAAACAATAATTAACCCTGAGAATTTTAAAATCATCCCCTTTAATTTCTTTATTTATGTATTTGTAATAGCGTGCTGGACCTCATTTAAGATGATTGTGTTTTTATATAAATAAAAGAATCATATATTATAACCTAAAGCAATTAAATTCATTAAAAGAAATAAAATAACACCCCCGGTGAAGGTAATCTCTTCTGCACGTGGTTATCCAAACAATAATTAACCCTGAGAATTTTAAATTCGTCCCCTTTAATTTATTTATTTCTTTGTAAGAGCGTGCAGGACTCCATTTAAGATGATTGTGTTTTTTTATATAAATAAAAGAATCATATATTATATCCTAACGCTAGTAAATTCATTAAAATAATACCCCCCTCAATAATTACAATATATTAGTTTATTTCTTCCTAACACAAATTCCTTTACAATTATAGAAGTAGCTTTGTATATAATAAATAGTATCACATATTGGTTACGAGTATATGTAGCGTATATTTACAGTAAATCCATGAAAACTAACAGCTAAATCGAAATAAATCTAAATCTCGTGCTCTGGATTACAGCAGGTCCAAGTTCTCTGCGCAGAAAAAATCCTCTTTCAAGAGGAATTATTAGAAGCGGTGGTCTCACGTGGCCTTGAGCCCACTATGCCATTTTAACTCGTGTTATAAGTGGTATATTGAGTCTCAGAGGATGATGGTTACGCTACCACGCACAGAATTTTTGGCCCTTGCCTTAGATCGAACCCGGTACCACTGTGTTGGGAGTCAGCGACGTTAGCCACTACACCGCAGGAGGTCAGAAACTACATTCTGTCTTAAACAATTTTTTGGAGGGTAACAGGCTACATGAGGGGGATCCTGAAACAGGCAACTACCATTTAATAGCATAGGAAGGGACTTGAAAAGGGGGGATGTGGAAGGTAGAGCAAGGTAGCCCAGACCAAAGCGTCTCTTTTTTATATGACACAGAGTGTGCGCCGCAACCGAGAGATAAACATTTTTGTATATATTTTAAATTTTTAAGTTATATTGTAACTTTAATAAAACTTTCATTAAATCTACAAGTTATTTCGCGCTAAACAGTCTTAACAGATGGATCGACTTCCTTAGTCTTATAAATGAATTTAATTTTTTATGTCTAAAAAGTGCTCAAATTTCCTAAGTGTATGTGTTTGTGTGTATGTATGTTCATGGTACAAATCAGAACAAGCGAAGCACATCAACCCAATTTTGCACACATGTCCTTTGCGGCTCATAAATCAGCACAGTCGGGGTAAGACACGGCTACCACCCATAGGGGCGGGGATGGAAGGGGTGGAAATTTTTTAATATAAAATCTGCCGATATTTCAGTCGAATAAATACTTTTCGGGGTCAACTACTTTTAATGTGTTTCCCGCGACAGTATTTGTATCCGTCCTACCCTAATGACATATGGAACAGGAAACATTATGCTCTTACGTAGCGTGCGTGTATGCGAGAAGCGGCAGTGGCGACGACGACAACGTTCCCGAGGGACAAAAAGTATCATAACTTAAGTTAAATGTTTATTATATTTTAGCATTAATATCCCGGGTATCGGCAGTGTTTTAATGATGTCAATGTACTTCAAATTCCTAATTTACTCTTCTTCAGATTTAAAAAGATTTTCTTATAGGAGAGAAATTACACCACTAATCTCATGTAAAATATCATTATGGAAGTTTTTTAGTCTCCAAATGAGATTTCTATCACGAAAAAAATTTATAGTCAAACTCATTCGTGAAACTAAAATAAATTCTCGAATTAAAACCTTTAAAGTCTGTACAGTCATACACAGCCATCTCGGAGATAATTACTCAATGTAATTCGTATATAAAATCCGTTATCAATTCTCTCTTCCATTATGGTTAAATTTCTCTTTCACCTTACCGTGTAAATTTCCTCTAAAAACAAACAGCAAACATTTTTATTAACGAATTTGCAAACAAATTTTAGAGGTATTCCAAGAATACTAATAGTTAAGTGATAATTTCAGCAGTTAAAATAATTTGAAGTGAATATAAGTGAAGGACTAACTCCATTTATTTAACTGTTGTAAATTTTTTCCTATTTAATTAACGAAATGATTAGTTTATATTCTCCTAATACGAAAATTATGCAGGCGCATTCTAAACTTAATCAGAAAACCAGGGTGAGTTTCCTTTCTTAAATAATGTAGCGGCGTGGTAGCTTATCAGAGAAGGTTGCATTAAACATGGAGTGTTTATAATACTGAAATAAATATTAGATCGTCGGTTCTCTTCTGCAAAAAGTAGACTTTATCGTTCAATAGAAACCCAGTTCTATTTCGCGATTGGGTCTGTTCTACTCATAAAAAACAAAATATTGTTAAACACGAGCCAAGAGAATACCGGACCAGCAGCCTAACCTTTGTCCATTATGGACCTTCTAAAATATTTAGGTCTAACGGACGATTCGATTTCTCTGGAGGGACTATCGCAGATAGGAAGTAGTCCTCCGATGCTGCAAAAGTAGACTTCCAACCCCAGAAAGCTTCGCTTGACGTTCAAAGGAACTGAACAAAAAATAAATTTAAATTTTTAGGTTAATATGTTTGTGGCACTTCCATTAATGTTAATATTGGATCTATAAAAAGACGAAACGAAAGAAACACGTGTACAAACAGGTTATACAGTTTACGTTTTAACTTTACAAGACTGGATAGTATAGTATATTTCTTTGTAAACATGAAAAATAAATATTTTCTCAATCTATACTGCGCTTTTGAATTATCATTTGTTTAACAAAATTAACAACACAATATTCTCTTTAAGATTGGATTTTATAGAAAATAGAATGAAATTATAATTCAAACTCTTCGAGGTTTAAATGGATTGGAGAAATATGACAATATGTTACTCATAAATAGAGTAATTTGAAGTATACGGAAAAGTTTATTTAATATTACATTTACATATTATATATTAAAATTACGTTTACGACAAAATATTTTTTTAAAGGCGGTGAATGAAAGAAAAAGAGAACAAAACAAATAATGAGGATTAATTTTGCATATATTGCCTGTAGAAATAGAATAAAGGCGTAACGAGAACAAAAGTAGAAATTTAAAAATTTTCTATGCTATCAACGTAACGATATTGGAATTATATGTGAGTAATATGTCTCCTCTATGTTAAACATTAAAAGTTATAACTCCTTTATATATTAGATACATATGATTGATAAGCTAGCATAGGCCCAATATATACTTATCTAAAAAGTAAGACTAACTAATATGAAGTTAGGGTTTTACAAACTTAATGATTCCTGTTATTATTACTGTGGTTCATAACATATACAACACCCTATGGTAACTGAATCACAGGACCTAGGAGGATATCTTGTCTCGAGACGTCAGTTTTAGGTCTCCTATAAATAGTTCATTCCGTTTTTTAGTAAAGAGAAAATTATCGTATTCTCTCAACCACGCTATAGATAGTAAACTTTATAAAAAGAAAGGGAGTGGAATTCTCTTATCTCATTTCTTTAACACAGTTTCATAATCTTTTGCAGTAAAACTTATAAACGTTAATTTAATTAAACTTAAATTTGAAAATAATATTGAATAACCTATATTTTACAAAACTCTCACGAATTACAATTTTTTTGCTAATATAATAACCAAAAACTTTATTTATGAAAAATTGTTGAATTAAATTAGAACACTCAAATTTTTGGTAAGGTTGGATTTCAATTTATTATTTCCATTAGTTCTCTGCTGAGTAAATAGGATAAGTTATACAGTTCATCACGTAACAAATAATTATAAGACCAAAATTAAATAAGATATAATTTACTACCAAAAATCTTTAAATACGTAATTAGAGTAAACGGGACATTTTATAAAATAACTGAAATTCGACACGCACACTAGAAAGCACAAAAACGTACACAGAAGCACAAACATAAACAAAACATTTGTAATGTCACCTCTTGAATCTGTACGACGTGTAATCTGACCTTCCGTAGTAGCTTCAAGCGATACATGAAAAAATAAACAAAAGAGCAGAAAAAACTTCAGAAATAGTTTTAAAGTTATGTAGTAGAAAATTCAACAAAGCGATACATTCAATACTGACGCAACAACATTAATTTCAACTATTAATAAGCTTCTCTACAAAGTAAGCCACTCCATTTAATATAAAATTAACAAAACTTTTATAATTATGAATGTTTTTAACATCTGGAGGAAAGCTCTTAAGTGAAATTATCCTAGAATGATGAAGACTTTTTTGGTTAATATTAAGGCAATACTTGTCCTCTTGACAAGCTGAGCGATTCCTAATCCCGTATTCGTAAAATTCACAATTCGTTTGAAACAAATTCATTTTAAAGTTATGACTTAGAATTATATTATGATTATTGCTATTTATTAACCGCTGTAATTATATGTTAACCATAAATTATATTCATGCAACGCTTGCATTCCGCTGGGCACAGATTGTAGCTACAGTAAATTGTACACCCTTTATCTCTATTCATTAATTGTACTTATTTTCTGATGTAGTTCATTCAAGATCCCTAATTAAAACCTTCTAAATATAAAGTATAGAATTCTCAATGTATATATATATATATGAGTTCACTCAATCGTTTCCTCTTGTATAAACAATTACCATAAGCATAACATTTTTAATTTCAATCATATACTAAACAATAAATAATTTACTGTCTCAAATTTTAATCCGAGTGAACCTATCCTATTTTAATTCCCGCACCATCTATCTAGTTTTATATTAATGACATTGCCCATAATACTTGTTTATTAGTCATTAGTTGTACTTATTACTTCTGCATATTATTCAGTACTTATGTATGACCCCACACTGGAAAAAGTGGTTCGTAAAATTAAAATTACCGGCTTCAAAATGAAAAGCTAACGAGATATGGGTAAAATCCTGCTATGAGAATTGTCGATTCAAGCATAGAATATTTAATTAAAACCACATCTTTAAAGAAAGAATGTCTGTTTTATATCAGTAAAATTATAATTACACGTTAAAATTATTAATTTAACTGAAACAATTTTTTTTAAAAAAAAAAGTAGGATGGCTGAGTGTCTGTTAATCATCGCGAGTGATTAAAATTCTTGTGCAGCTATATTCGCAGACGTTATTAATTTGAAGACTTCATAATGCCTTTTAGTATTTATTAATATTTTTAGAGAAACAAGAGTGAAACGAGCCGGATTTTTTCATTATATACTTTCTTTGTCTTGAGTATAATTGGACTTAAATAACATTAGATTAACGTATCATTTAAAACAGCTCAAATGTCTTTATTTATAAATTTATAACATTCTTAGGTCATTATCATTCAAAAAACAAATTTTAAAAATGACAGGTAACATAAGCGTGATTTACACAAGTAACTAACATGTATTAAAGTATTTCAGTAAAACAATTGTTGTCAATACAGTTAGCATCTAATAATTAGTCTTGTGTAACATTAGTATTATCTATTCCTTTGATTCAATCGTTAAGTAATGTTAAAATGTTATACTTACAGTAATATACAAACATGTATTAGAATTCTTTACAGTATAATTTTTTGTTAACTAGTATCAAAACAGTAAAATTTGTAATCGACTCACTTATAGACTGACAAATGAGATGCATTACTTTTGTAACCTATTAATAATTACAGAATGCTGTGATTCAATTTCGACTCCCTCATTCCTATTATTTACTAAGGTTTCTCTATTAAAATTGACATCAATCGCTTCTACAATTCCAAGTATGAGTCTCAAACCCACTTAACTGAGGAAAACAGTATTTTAAAAATTGAATCAAAGATTATTGTTTCACGTGGGTAGAAATAAAAGTATTATTCACTTACTTCGGTTTTAAATTAACTTTGTGTCATAACTTAATGTCGTAATCTTGTCTTTAAACAGTATGTTGTATAAAAAATATAATATTTTTCACATTTGCTACATTTAATTTTATATACCAAATTATTGACAACTGATATATTAATTTTATCTCCAAGTTTTGTACATAAATTCTCAATATGATTAACAGTTTTAAGAGTGAATTTTCATTCTTTAATTATGAATTGTGTTGAATAATTTTAGGACCCTGCTAGTTCATTAATAACTGTGAAACCGACAAATTGTTGATTCATTTTAGGAATAACCGAATTTGTATTATCGATTTTCCGGAATCACGATTGTAATAGTATCTGGCGAGTGTAATGGATGAAAATCTAAATTGGTATTTGTTTGGGTTGGTGGTATTATAATTTGAACCTTGGTACTGTTGTGATTGCAGTTAGTGGACAGTATTTTGAATGATTATATTAAAAGTTCGAAAACTCTCGAATGTTACAATTTTAGAAATAAAGACACTGGAAATGATCTGTAATTCTTTTAAATACTTATTTCAGCAAATAAATATGTAATTAGCTGTAACAGCGAACTGAATCTATAAATATGAGTTTTGAACGTATTGGGTTAAATCATAATATTTTTATTACACTTTCATGAACAATTTTTCTTTAACTTGATGTATCTCATAGTTAACATACATTATAGGCTGCAAAAAAAACTACGTGAGTCTATTACTTTGCAAAATTAATGCGTTGAAGCCTGTTTCAGATTTCTTGTACCGAACTAATAACATGTACTGTTTAACCCGAGTCGTCTTTACGAGGAAAGTTGGCAGCAGCAAGGAAGATAATTCGACGTTAGTTTTCCGCGCCGAGTAATAGCGTGTTACTGGCAACTTTTATGCGGACCCAAGTACGAGTATAACCCTGGTGCCGGATATTGGCTGTGAAATTAATGGTCTTTCCTAACGGGCGTGGAGGCGATGCTCCGAAGTACTGCTGAATTATAACTTCTGGTGTGGAACGCGTGAGCTGTAAAATTGACTGCAGAAGAAAACAAATGTGTTAAAGGTTAATTGATTAAAGGAAACACAGTGAACCAAACATAAGTTTACTAATAATAATCCGTCTGGCAATAATGATAAGTTGATATGGTGAAAGGAATAATTTCGTTTCTTCTTCCTACAGCCCATTGAGAGACATGGCCTACCGGGCCGACTGTGAACTGTGAACTTACATAACACATTTGGACGAATTTAGATTGACACATGGTCAGCATATCGATTCTCCAGCAGTCTTAATTCCAGTTTATGTGACCATGGCGGCACAAACATCGAAGACCATACCAGCATTCAAACCCGGGTCCTCTGGGTTGTTAGACAGTGATGCTAGCCACTAGACCACAGGAGGTAGGAAATAATTTCGTTTACTTCTGTTTTATCTCCCTTCATTAGGAAGAGCAACAGCAAACTCCTCTTACTTCATTCAGAGAGGCGTTGGATAAGTACCCAAAACCCCGGACTCTCTGATGAAGGTCTTCTAGGGTTAGCCCTGCATCTCTTTAAGGTGAATACAGGCTACAATCCTTAAACTATAGCCCGCCTGGGGGCCCTATTCAACCCTTGGCTATTTTACTCTACCTTCCACATCCCCCTTTTCAATTCCCTTCCTATACTATTAAAGAAGAGTTATCTGCTTCAGCATCACCATCATGTAACTTGTCACCCTAAAAATAAAACCTAGTCCAACCTTGGCTGCCTTTCTCTCCCATTCTATATATTTAAAGGGGATTTTCTAGTTACTTGATCACCCTCATATAACCTGTCAACCTAAAAAGGGGTTGACTACATTCTCTTGATGCCTTCTTCTCCCTTTCGTATCACCCTTTTAAAATTCTTTGCTAAGCCATTAATGGTGTTTCACCATTATTTGGATCATCCTCTTTATTCTTTGGTTATCAGGCTACATGAGGATGATCTTGAAACAGGCAACTCCCCTTTAATAACATAGGAATAAAATAGAAAGTCGTCATAAAATTAGAATTAGCTTTACTTTTTATATTTTAACGTAATATTTTTTATTCAATATTATAATTTTTTATATTTTTGTCTTGTTACTTGATGAAGTCCACAAATATGGACGAAAAGTTCATTACTCACGTGATATTTGCGTTGCGTTTCGAAAGTACCACTCATTTTTGGATTACAAGGAGTGTACTATGACATAATGTAGTTGAAATCTATTACACCCAGTCAATTATTGAGAATGTCTGTCTAAATTTAACTACTATTTTCGTATACTACAGTGTTCTTTTCAGACCTTATTTCATGTAATAGTTATTACTACACATCTTAGAGTTGTTTTATTTTGTCTGGAAGTAAATTACGTTTGTCATTTCTGTTAGCCTGTCACCTCCCCGCACCACCACCACCAAAAAAAATTGGAGACGCACAAACTCATCTCCCCTCATTCAGAAGAGCGTGAGAATAGCACCAACTATCTCGATCTACCTGACGCAGGTTTTCTAGGGTTTTCCCTGCATCTCTTTAGGTGAAACACCGGATAGGATCCTTAAACTATAGCCCAGGGACCCTAGTAAACCCTTCGCTATCTTGCTCTACCTTCCACAATTCCCCTTTTCATTTTCCTTCCTATGTTATTAAACGGGAGTTGACTGTTTCAGTATCACCCTCATGTAGCTAGTTACCTCCGACCCCCCACCCCCCACCCCAAAAAATCCATTTAAAATGAGCAGAGATGCCTGTGGCAGAGTTCTCATGCAGGCATTTCTCCGTAGATTGATTTCGGGCTTACCTTTGGGGATGCCTCGTACTCTCTCTCTCTCTGGTTCTTTCAAGGCTCTCACATGCCGAGGCACCTTCATCTATATTGAGAAGTGTATGCACTGGGCTCGAAGACCTTGAGCATACGATAAGTGTTGTACGCTTATTCCATTTGATCAGTCGGCCCATTGCCTACTAAAACGTGCGGAGACACAGAAGGGAACGCTGCGGCCTCACAGCAAACCATCTCTGGTCATTCGGAAGGCGTGAAAATAGTACCAAATAGCCTATCTACATGATGCAGATTTTATGGGTTATTCCCTGCATCTCTTTTACGGTGTACACCTGGTACATAGCCAGAGAACCCTAGTCAACCCTTGGCTATCTTGCTTCACCTTCCACATCCCCCCTTTTCAATTCCCTTCCTGTACTACTAAAGGGGAGCTGTCTGTTTCAGTAGCCTGTTGCCCAAAAAAAAGCCTTTTAACATATCGATGCATTGAAGGATTACACTTTGCTTTAGCAATGGGTAGCCAAAATTCTATGTTGATTTTAAAATGTCAATTAGCTTCAGGAAATTATGTTGAATATTCTTATACTCCGTTATAAATAGCTCAAAGGAAGATTCGCGTAAAATTTACTTATTTGTGTAAAAAGCACTATACGTTCCATTTATATCTATATTGACAGGTTTTGAACTGTCCTTTAATATTAACTTCCGCAGGTCCTTTAATATGTCGCTCATTCAATAGTTGACATACTAGTTTTATTTTATGTTGCTCTTTGTAAATTTGGCAATACGGACACATTAAAACTTAAACAAGCAATGCGCAAGTAAACAAATACTATAATTGAAATAGCTTTGGTATAGTGGCTAGCTTCGCTGTCTAATAATACAAGGGACCCGGGCGAGGACAATGATGATGTTTGTGTTACTATGTATTATCATCCTCTGGGTTAGGTTCAGTTGTAAAGCACGCCTTCAAATACCGTCAAGGACATAAATATATGTCGTAATCCTCTGGGACTCACGGTCTCAGTTGTAACACACGCTAGCAGTACGGTAACAGCGCAACATCGGCCTGATCCTTAAGAGTTGTAACAATGGTAATACAATACGGAAAGTCAAATATTAATATTAAGTTTTAAACAACAAATTTATAGAACTACAATACATAATAAGTTTTAGTAAGGTCACGCTCAAAGCATATGAAGCGATGAAGAAGATTAAAACGGAATATGGAAAAGGAGTCATACTGCAAGAAGAAGAAATAAAAACGTTACGCTTTGCTGACGATATTGTAGTATTAGGGGAGTCAGAAGTAGACTTGGAAACCAAAATAAATGGCATGAAAGGAGTCCTGGAGAAAGAGTTCAATATGAGGATTAATAGAGGGAAAACCAAGGAAATTGAGTGTAATTTGAGAAACTGTGGAATAACAAAAGGTGTTAGATTGGGAAGGGATATTTGGACGAAAGTTGAGGAATTCTGCTACTTGGGAAGCATAATAAGTAGGGTACAAGTAAAGTAGACATAAAGAGTAGGATAGAACAGACAAGAAAGGCTTTCGCGAAAAAAGGGAATTTACTTTTGGGTAATATGTGAATATTAGGAAATCGTTGCTAAAAATGTTCGTATGGAACGTGGTGTTATATGGGTGCCAAACGTGGACGATAGAAGTTGGGGAACAGAAAAGAATAGAAGCCTTTGAAATGTGATACTATAGGCGAATACTGAAAATCGGATGGATGGATAGAATCACAAACAAGGAAGTTCTAAACAGAATAGAAGAAAAGCGAACAATACGGGGGACGTTGGCTAAGCGAAGGAATAGATTAATAGACCACGTTTTAAGACACGAGGGTCTTGCAAAATTAGCATTAAAAGGAAGTGTGTGGGGTAATAACAGACGAGGGAGGCGAAGGATGGATTACGCTAAAAAGATTAGGGAGATGAGGGTTGTGCTAGTTATAAGGAAATGAAAAGCCTTGCGCAAAATAGGTTAGCATGCTGGGTTGCATCAGACCATCTCCTTTAATATATTGAAATGAAATATACGCGAATAATTAAGCTAAATCTCCAGTTCTTAAACTCTCAAATTTATTGTTCGCGACAAACATATAGACAGATACTTCAATTTTATTTATTGGTATAGATACGTGTATAAATTAAAAGTAAGATTACATGAAAATCTATCTGATTGAATTAATTTTTACTTGGTGAATAATCCTCAATAATTACGTTTGATGTGTTAATTTGTAGCTTTTATTCTTATCAGAAAAATCCACTATTAATTAAAGAAATGGGTTTGGTTATGATAATATATGTGTCTACTGATTCAGGATAAGTCGCAACCAGAGGAAGAAAAAGTGTTGGGAATGAGCAAACAGCGCGTTAGGCAATGCAACGTGTGGGATTATAGCGCAGTAATTCAATTAAATCAGGAACAAATGGCGTGCTTAACACCGTAGGGGCAATTAATTCCCTGACATTACCTGAAACCCGTTAACTGACTAGAAGTTTTCGTAAGTACGCTTTTGTGTTCGAAACATGAGACTGTAATTCCTTATCTGGCTATAATAATAAATAAATTTCAAATTAATAAATGTAAAGAGTTCTTCAATAAGGCCAGGTCGATATTGAAATCGAATAAAACAAGCTGTATGTGAGGTATTAACTAGACATACTTTGACTTGACTATCATTACTTTGGTTACCCAATTTTAGCACATCTTCTTTTATATTTTAACAGACCATGTACGTCCTTCCAAATAAAACATTAATTTCGTTAATACCTCACACACACTTCAACATCGACCCGCACAAATTGAAAACCCCTAAATAAACCCCATTGTAATTGAATAGTATAAATAATAAGTCTAGACTCGTCAAGACCAAAGGAAACTGGTAGAAATTTTAGGTCTCTTTCTATCTAATTGATTCTTGGCCTGGTTCCAGATGTCTATTCTTCTAACAACTGTTCTCTCCGAAAGACTGACAGAACGAAGCAAATCCATTTTCGCTGGATACATTTCTTCGGCTGTCACGAGGAAACGCGACTTAATAAATTCAGCATTGATAAACTGAAAACCAAATGTCGCATAGCTTCATGACAGACGGAACTGAAAGACCTGGCATCAGTTCGGTCAACGTCAAAACTTCCGATTCTAATCGGCCCTTGATTTGTAGTGCGTAATATAATTTTATAATATAATAGTTATTAATGCCTGTAAGTTTAATATAAGTTTAAATAAGGCCAAAAACAGTCACTAATTAGTGAAACATAAAATATAATTGAAAAGCAAAAACATGTTTCGGTCCTGATATGGACCCTCTTCATTAAATTACAACCCTTAACATTTTAGAAATAATTTTATTCTTAACTTTTTAGATGTGTCTGTTTCTTTATGTTAAGGATACAATTTATACAAACTGGTATCGTAAACCAAATTATTCAGGCAGGCTGTTTAACTATCATTCTTCTCATCCTATCCAACAAAAAATTTCAGTTATTATAACCTGACAGATAAAGTAATTTTGCTGTCTCATCAAAAAATTCACCACACCAACATTGAAATAGTCAAAGAAATATTAATAACTAATTCGTATGCACAAAGTTTCATCAATAAGTTTCTTCAAAAAAGATTATTTAAGCACGGGGGCCAAATATCGAACGCCAATCCCACGAAACCCTAAACAAATTATATTACAATGCCATTCCACCAATCTTTACACAATTCTCTGAAAAAACTTTTCCATTCCTACAATATCCATCTCATAACTAAATCATCAATAATTTTTCCACCATTGTAAAACTTTGAAAACCCAGTTGATAAAAACAAAATTCATAATGTTGTTTATAAATTAAGCTGCAATAACTGTCCTAGTGAATACATAGGCCAAACTAAACTAGCCATCAGAACCAGAATCAAGGAACACAGATCTAATATTAAGCTGTCACAACACAAATTATCCATTATTTCAAAATACATTATAGATTCGAACCACACTATTGACTGGGACATTTTCCAAATTTTAGACCAAGACAGTAACTACAAATCCCGATTATTTGCAGAAATGCTTCACATAAAACACAACATTAATACTCTGAATGTAAAAACTGACACTGATTTTCTCAGTAGTATGTATAATATCTTAATTTACGATTTGTAATTTATCAAATGTATATTTATTATCTTCGTTTTTTAATATTTTTGTCTTTTGGTTTCTTTATATACTGTATTCTTTGTCTCTACTGCAATATCTTTGTAATGTTATAATTTCGTGCTTTGTAATTCAGTTCAACCTGAAGAGGGTCCATATCAGGACCGAAACATGAAGTTGCATTTCAATTATATTTTATGTATCACTAATTTTTGTCCTTTTTTGGCCTTATTTAAACTAATTTTATTATAAATATTTCCAGGCATAAAAAGTAAACGTAGGCGTAGATTAAAACAGAGATCGAGTTTGCCAACACTTCGTGTGGAAGAAAATATTGAAAAACACAGGAGGCACAATATTCGACTGATTGAATAATTTATAAATTAAGTCATTAATTCCACCTTGCCTGACTAGTAATTATAACATTTTACAACCATATATCTTGTTGACAGTTTATTCTAAGTAATATATACGATGCCAATGGCAAACGTTACGCACGAACGTACACTTGCACATCTAATTATCAGGGAATTGATTACCTACGTAATAAAAAATGAATAAATATTTGAATACTAATTATACATATTAAAACGCGAAGACAGGTTCAAAAAAAGTTGGTACCTATATATTTAAATCCCCGAGGAAAACAGAGAGAAAGGGGTGAAAAACTCAAACCTTGGAAGGAATCATTAAGATTGTGTGAACAAGTAAGCGAAAGTTAGTGACAAGACCGAGAATTGTAACAAAGAATACTGTGACGTACGCCATATGGCATTCCGCAAAAAATGGCTGCTAAATTTACTCTTTGTTACAGTCATATTACATCAAATCACTTACATCATGAAAAATCAGGAACACATAATAAAAAACAATACGAAACGTTTTTTAAATATATATGTTTGTATATTTTTATATATTCATAACCACATTTTAAGAAGATAAAAATTTGAAAAGAGCAAGGGTTATTTCAATATATCTCTGAATACAAACTTAGAAATATCGAAGGGTGATAAAAAAACAATTTAATACTTTTTGTCAACTGCATGGGCTGAATGTATAATTTCAATGTGAATTTTTAAATTTGCATATTTAAAATTTCGAGTTTTCCAGAAATATTTCCAAGCGATTATATCAAATAAATAAAGGAATTACACATAATTAATATTTTTTCTAATTTAGATTTCGAGTATTCTATTGTTGTTTAACTTTTCAGTGGTTATAATTCCCACATAGATCATGATCCGGAAGCTATTAATATGTGACGGATTTTCGCCATAATTCGAAACTGTAATAAATTAAATGACATTACAAAATTGTTTTACCACATAAGTAGCGAAATTTTTAGATAAAATTTTGAGGTAGAATAATATATTTTTATAAATACCAGATTTTATATACTGGTAGCGATTGAATGCAAATAAATAAAACATAGCTGTATTGTTTAATACGAAACGTGTAATGTGGAAATAATTAAGTGCATGGAGTTACTTTTATAATAATAATTGATTAAAATAAGATGTTAATCTATTAATTTAGATTCTAAATTTATAAATATTCAGGCCCACCTTATTGTTCCGGGATAACCAGTAACTTCTTGAGGTTGTTGTGGAATTCAATCCAAAGACTGGTTTGATGCAACCTTATATGCTAACCTATCTTGCACGAGCTTTTCATTTCCGCATAAGTACTACATCCCACATCCTCCTTAATCTGCTTAGCCGCCTCCATCCATCTTCTGTTCTTACCCCCACAAACTTCTCTTATACTAATATTACAAGACCTTCATGCATTAAAACGTGGTCTATTAATCTATCCCTTCTCTTGGTCAACATCCTCCATATTATTCGCTTTTCCCCTATTCTGTTTAGAACTTCCTTGTTAGTGATTCTATCCATCCACCTGATTTTCAGCATTCTTCTATAGCACCACATTTCAAAGGCTTCTATTCTTTTCCTTTCTGCAATTCCTGCCGTCCACGTTTAGCACCCATATAACCCCACACTCCATATGAACATTTTTAGAAATGATATCCCAAGATTCACACTTATTTTACTCGTAAGTAAATTCCTATTTTCCGCGAAAGCATTTCTCTCGTCCATGCCATCCTACTCCTCATGTCTACTATATTTTTACCGAACCTAGTTATTGCACTTACCAAGAAGCAGAATTCCTTAATTTCCTTAAAAATATCCCTTCCTAATCTAACACCCTTTGATATTTCACTTTTTCCTATACTACACTCCATCACCGTGGTTTTCCTTCTATTAATCCTCATATTAAACTCATTCTTCTTGTGACTCCCCTAATACTACAATATGGTCAGTCGCATCAACTACTATGGTTATTAGGTAATACGGTAGGGGGGATTCGCGTTATCATAAGTTTCACAGTGTTAAAAAGCACACACAACAGCCATGCCCGTCAGGATTTCGAACTCAGGACTTCTGTGATACGAGACAGAAACGCTGTCCATTATACCACAGATTGCCGGGAAGCGTAGAGTTTTCATTTCTTCTCCTTGCATTATGATTCCTTTTCCATATTCCGTTTCTTCATTGCCTGTTCTATACATAAGTTAAAGAGTGTGGGCGACAGACTGCATCCTTGTCTTTCTCCGTTCTTGATTCCTGCTTTATTTTCTTGATCTTCAATTTTAATTACTGACTGCCTTCTTTAGAGGCTATGAATAAGCCTTCTTTCTCGAAATTTTATTCCTGTCCTCTTCAAAATCCTTACTAGTGCGTTATAGCTCACATTATCAAAGGCATTTTCTAAATCTACAAATTCCAAGACGTATGCTTGTTTTTCCGTATCCTGTCTTCTAAAATTAGACACAAAGTCAATATTGCTTCTCTCGTCTGCTAAGGTAAATTACTCCATTTAAGTGCCAGGGATATTTTTAACTCTGTTAGAGCACCGGAATTTTTAGACTCTTAAAATACTGTGTTACATATTTATGGTTCCAGAAGAGTTATTAGCTCGTTTATGTACTGTCCGTACCCATCACTGCTAATTTTAAATTAACCCCCAACCGGCATAAGGTGGTGTGTGCCGATCGATGGGGTTGTTAAGTAACCCAAAATAATTAATCGAGATATTAGTGAAGAATTGTTTTCTTTTCCGTGTTAATATTAATACATCTACAACCCAGACAAAACTGGATACCCAGATATTTGGAGGACACTATAAAAAAGAATTGGATTTTTTCATTATTATTGGAAAAATGTGTATTGAATTGAAAGGCGTGTTAACAGACAACTATAGTTTACTCTTCATTATAATATTAAATAACAACTCCAACAAATTTTGTTATAACTTTTATAACGTTTTAAACGTAACATGTTTGAGTATAATGATATATTGGTAGATATAAATAATTAAGTATAATCGTACTTTATTAGCTTACTATGTAATTAATTTTTGACATTATTCTTTATTTTTAAGTGGTGAAAAATTTTAATCACGGGAGTCAATTTATTTCAGTATGTAATTCACTTCAGCAGAATTACGTAAAGTTATAAAAGAAACCTAAGAATGAAACTCAACATGAAGTAAATTAAATTATTTCATTTTAGCTTTTCCTTAACGGAAATGAGAACATTTGTGGCTCGAGACACATGAATCGTCTGTGTAAATCTGAATCGAAGAGACAAAAAACGTCACACTTCTTGCTTCCTGCATTTTGCATTTTGCTCTTCATACTTTTCGTTTCGTGTTCCTTTCACAGCCCGCCTTTTATTTCACAGCTGAGGCCTTTCTCGCATCTTTTCAACTCCTGTATCTGAATGCTCAGAATCCTCGTCGTGAGTGCAGGCGTCGTTTAACAAGATGTAGACTCACTTTTACAAAATAAAAGTATTCTCAAAAATGTAAACAACGAAGCTTGCAGGCATCATAGCAATACTGCTACTGCCATACGTTAAAGGAATGATAATCAGTTTAGATTTTTATATTGGACGTGGTTGTTTTTTTACACAATTATGTTTACAATATGATTTCAAAAAACCTCCAAAATATCCTGGAACGGTCAAAGCTGACTCTTACTTATGGAAACTATTGTACAGGTCACGAGAAGCAGCGTGACGTGTGACGTGCGAAATAGAATAAGGGTGAAAGATGCAGGTAGTTTGGATTCACAGGAAGACTGGGAGATGGCCCAGCACCTGACCCCGTGTATGCCAAGTTGGCTTTACAGGGCGAATGCGCTTAAATCGGTGTACAGAGCCCCGAGGGTCTCCTCACCGAGGTGAAAGATGCAGTGGGAAGTATTGTCGTCAGCGAGAAACAACCGTTGAATAGCAGCTATAAACATTCTTAAAAGTATTACGGAGAATACAAATAGCGCCAACGACTTTTTATGTACGCTGTACGTATCATCCTTAAACATTTAAAAATGAGTTTTTGAACTTAGAACACATCCTGGACTGAATTGAATTATTTTACACTACCTAACTGCCCTAATAAAGGTTCAAATTATAGTGTGCTCCGACATATAAATAAAAAGCGAACCACATGCATTTCCCTCCGGCTATAGTCGTGATGATTAAGGAAACTTAACTGTTGCGTTCTGCTGGATTAATATTTCTGGCCCAATTAAATATATCCACTAAACATTAACATATTTACTATTGAAGTAATTTCATTGGTTATAAGAATATAGTTCATTTTAAAAAGATGTTGTCACGTATTTCTGTCATTCCTAAAAACAACCTACAAAATATTATGGTATCTATTTGTTATACACTTACGTATATATAATTTTTCTATCTCCATTTCTGACAATATTAGGGTTTCTAATCGTCTCCCAATAAATAACTTTCAATCAATGTGCGCTATGATATAATTTGTATATCATTTACTAATTATCGCCGACAGTAGGGTCATTCCATGCCAAGTGGTCTGATTTTAGGAACGTGCCCCGCTTGACCGTCATGGATTTTGATGAAATTTTGTGTGAGCATTCATACATATCCCCAAAGTCCACTGGAAAACTTTCACATTATAAAATTTAATATTTGTGAAGATATTGAAGTTCATTTAATTCTGTGTAGAACCTTTAACGCCATGACTGAAATTTCCTCAAATTTGTGATGTAAGATATCTGGCAGTATATTATTACAAGAAACGAAACTTGACTGTCCAGTACAACTTTGTGTACTTTTAAATGTAAATATCAAAAATACTTTGATGAGTAATTTTGTTTAAATAAATTGAAGCAAAGTCTGCTAAAAAACTTAAAGAGTGAAAAAAATTTAAAGTTTTGCTTTCTATATCTCTATATCTCTGGAAGGTATGAAAACTGTGAAACTGCACTTGATAAACTAGCATGACAAGGTCTTAGAATATAAAATTTCATTCATCTGCTGCTCTCCAGTTTTACAAATTGAGTGTAAAGTTGACGATTTTTGAAAAAACGCCAAAAATTAGATATTTATAACCTACTTTTATGAAAAACTGTTTTATAATAACTATTTTGATAAATTTTATTTGTAAGAGCGTGTTTAAACTTCTTTAAAAAAGTAGACGTGATCTTTCATCGCAGGCGTATAAGGGCTGGAAATGGGGGACAAACTTGATAACTTTGCATTATGATGTTGTATACTTCAATGTGGATTCAGGTAAGTTAATAAAAATACAGATTTATACTTCATCGCAGGAATATGAGATCTCGGAAATATGACAAATTGTTAATTTTTCATTGCATGCTATACTTAATTTTCCCTTCGCATACTATTTCCATTTTGTTTCTGTTGGAGTTTAAGTTGTTACGGTTCACTATGTTTAGGAATGTACATCTACACAAAGGGCATAACCATACAACATCTTATTAAAGTATAATATTTTATAATTTTTTTCTCCAATTTTTGAGTGCCTTTAATCCGTGAAATGGATGCCATTAAGTCAATTGTTATTATATGTAATTTGCCAAATTGTATTGTTGGAGAAAAGTTATCAACTTGCCATGTTCGTTTCTATTCCAAGAAAATTGGGCTGCATTATGTGTACTGTCTGTCAACCAGTGAAAAAATATAAAACACTCCACGATCAGAGGTCGAGCTCACAGACAATGATTTTCATAACAAAATAATTTTTTGAAACTATATGAAATGAGGCAAAATCCATCCCATTCAATAAAAAGCACACAGCTAAGCGTGGGCTGTTGAGAAAAACAAATGTGAAACCAGGTCAAACTATTTGTTCCAATTGTAAATCTGAATTCATTTCTATGGTCCAAGACACATCAGAGTCTTCATCATCAGAGAATTATAAGAACATTTCGGACACTGTCAATCGGAGTTTGACTGACTTAAGGAGTTCCCCATTAACATTTCAAGGGTTGAGCAGTAGCCACAAAACTGACTAAATTAAGCAAAAAATTGAACGAGTGCAGAAAGTGGTTGCTAAAAAAACAATAGCTGTTGGAATAGCAGCCGAAAATATTGGAAAAACTAGCAAAACCTGTAAAGTTTTCGCGTCAATTCAATGTATATAGATATATGACTACCACAGAAATGTACTTTTGTCTTAAATTTTACTGCCTTAAATGCCCGCGATGAAAGAACGTGTCAACTGTATTAAAAGGTTTCAAAGATTCTCCTTTTAATAAAAATAATTTAAAAAAGATTATGTAAGATCGTTTTTCATAAAATTAGGATAAAATTGCCCTATTTTTGGCGAGTTTGCAAAAATCGTCAACTTTTGACTCAATTTGTAAAGTAATGGAGTACAGCAGGTAAATGAAATTTTACAGTCAAAACCATTGTGATATAAAGTTATTAAGTACAAAAGTTCATCCCTTTACCGCCAGAGATATAAGAAGCCAATCTTGAATTTCTTTTCATACCCTAATTTTTTCGGCCGACATTACTTCAAATTATGCGTGCCAAATTTCTTCATACATTTTTTTGTTCTTTGGGGTTAAAATAGCACAAAATGTTTTACACGACAGCCACTTCTCATGGCTTATAATAAAATATTGCCAGAGATATTACATCTCCAAATTGCTGAAATTTCCGAGTCGTATGGTAAAATTTTACTGTACGACGTCATGAAGTGACTATATTTCTGTACGTACTGCGATAAGGAACGTAAAACTTTACCAATGTTCATTGGCGACATTTCTAAACATTCACACAAAATTTCATTGGAATTGGAGGTGGTCGAACCCCAGACCACTTCACATGGAATGACCTAGTATATAGCTCAGAATATACTATCTGGGTTACTGCCGTTATGCTAACGCTATTTCCATTGTCCAGTGTACACATGTAGCATTTCAAGGATGAGTTCGGTTGCTTCTTTACACGTCAGTGGTGACGTCAGACCAGCTTGTTACTAAATCGTACCGACTGCACATAAAAATGTAGCTGTCATTCAAATCCCTTATAAATAAATTTAGCCTATTGTCAAATATTTCTCCACCATATATATTTTGAGTTACTTGAATATTAATACTTATGCTACAAACTAAGCAATAATAACATTTTTAGCGCTAGCCTCGTTCCTTGCTTAGTCAGGCTATCGTGGTAAACCTGATAAGAACTCTTCTGCGGCAACTTTTCATCAAATACTTTACGATTCTTAAACTTTACTACATTTATTTTCTCTTATAAGATATTACCTCGTTAACTAAATAGGTTAACTAAAATATTTTGTAATAAAATAAGATGGCGATTGCTATTTTAATCGGTCTGTGGAGTTACACAGCAATTTCGATGGTTGAAATTACTAATTGGCGCCAATTAGGCGGTGATAACATCCCAGCTAAGACACCGATCAGGCAGGGATGAAATACTCGAAACGTGTGAAATCCCAAGTGTAATAATTAGCCCCGGACGTTAAACCCCTCTGGAATTTTGAAGGCCGTTTTTTCCAAGCTGGAAATTCGATTGAGCAGGGGGTTATGTGATCTGGCATCCGCCCTATTTGGATAGTTGGCCTGAAACTAAACAAAGTAGAGAAAAAGTCAGTGGGGAAAAAATTGTCAAATAGGGTGAGAGGAGAATGGAGTGGAGAGATAATCTGTATTGTAATATTGAAGAAGGAAGATGGAGAGGAGACGAGGTAGGGAAAAGAGATTTTTTTTGGGTAACGGCTACATGAGGGTGATACTGAAACAGGCAACTCCCGTTTAATAGCATAGGAAGGGAATTGAAAATGGGGGGTGCGG
The DNA here is from genome assembly GCA_034510155.1 of Eucriotettix oculatus. Lineage (NCBI taxonomy): Eukaryota > Metazoa > Arthropoda > Insecta > Orthoptera > Tetrigidae > Eucriotettix > Eucriotettix oculatus. The sequence continues at coordinate 133,296,911 of CM067377.1, forward strand.
AAGGTAGATCAAGATAGCCAAGGATTGACTAGAATCCCCGGGCTATTGTTTAAGGATCCTACCCGGTGTTTCACCTATAGAGATGCAGGAAAAACCCTATAAAATGTGCATCAGGGAGAATCTTTAAGGAAATAGTGTGGTATTTGGACCACGAGAGGCTACAGGTCATTCTGGGTTGTAGAATCAGAGTCAGGGAGGCGAAAATAGTTGGTCTCCATTGAATCGGCGGTGAGAGAAATTTGTTTTTAAAATCTCTTGAGACAAACTGCAACTTCCCAAATAGCATCAGAGAGAAGGAAAGGAGAGAGGGCAGGAGAAGGACTTCGGGTGTCATTGCACGACTACGTATCCGCCCGAGACAAGGAAGGAAGCTCGGGGCTGACACCAGACTCGAATTCTTGGGCGGAAGACTGCAGTACCGATGCCGAAGAAGTGAGCAATCGCTTCGTAACACAAAAAAAAACAGGCGAGTCAGTACCATGTACCAAATTTACGTATGATTACTTTTCTGCTGCACAGTAATGCCCACATATATATGACCCTATAAATATGATTATTCTCTTGTTAAATGTTTATTTGAGCTAGCCGTTAAATTTAATGCACCCTCAATTATGTATCTATCGGAATTTGAATTAATAATTAATTTGTTTATATATAACTTAATAAATTTTATATTAAAAACTCATTTACCCCACTTTCCATTACAATTTGAAATTTAAAACAGGCTTTGAACGTTATTAATATTCATTCAAATTACAACCATGCTTTACTAATGGTTGCTATATTTCTGGATCTCATTTCATCATTTCGGGGAGATTCAATATTTTAACGTTCAATTCGTCTAATTTGAATAAATAATAATTAACATAAATTTAAATGCATAATACTTTTTCACAATTATCAGATACAAACTTTCTTCCCAACCAAAGACTCTACTCTGTATACTTTGCACAAGTATATTTTTTCTTCCTATAAACTCGGCAACGGTCACAGATGGAATGACTCAATAAACGTTGAATTAAATTGTCTTTTCAGGTATGCGTATGAATGTAAAGCTCGTGTAATTCGAGTATTATAATGAAACCGGACAGGGCACTTCGTCTGATTGACGCGCTGACATTTGAACAAGAGAAGCTATGACGACAAATCTGATCCCATAATAATGCAATCAAACGTCGACAAATGATATTAGAGCAGCCCCACAAGTTTTATTTGTTGAATCCTAGTTAGCATATCTAACAACTCAAGCTTGCTAACGTAGTCTTGTTCACATACATAGATAGGAAGGACTAAAACAGTTGGCTGGTACCCTATAAAATTTTATAATACATTGGCAGCCCAAAAATAATGGCAGAAACTTGAGGAGAAGTTTACTTTTCCAAATTTTTCCAAGTCCTTTTAATGAATTCTAAATTGTAGATGGTTTTAATAATACCTTAAAATTTATTAATGAGATAAATTACAAATAATAAATGTTCCGTCTCTGTCGTAATCTCGATTTTCTAGTTGTAATAAAACTTTCATCTGACCCTATGGTTGACGAGACTCTAAACTTCCAATAAAAATATTTCATAGCCTTAACTTTACAACCTCTTGAACTTTTATCAACAACATAATCAACTATGTTACAATTTCGGATAATTAGAATTACAACAACATTCCATTTTTAGTCAAAAGAAAGTAATTTATCATTTTTTTAAATATAAATTGGAGAATGGTAAATTTTAAAAAGAGGTGTATAATTCTATTTTCGTGGACCCTAAATTATTATTAATGAAGGTACATAAATGTGGGTATTTGATAAATGCTATAATTGATGGAATAGATTCTCCATTTTATAAATAATGGAAATAGTTTTACAAAACCCCAAGGTTCCATAGTTAAGAAAAGAATTATGATATAAGAATTCCTTAGAATTAAAGAAAACGTTATCTGAGGTAGGGGAAATTACAGAAGAATATATAATGTGTGTTTACGAGCTGGAAGAATTTTTTCACCTATACCCCTATAAATTTATGGAATACATCATTGATAGAAAAATGGGAGATATAAATATTGGATATGGCCTTAGAAATGTCGTAATCCTACAGGTCAAGTAAGAAAGATTTGGACGTAAGGTAGCTAGTTCAGCAGGTAATCCATAGATGGTGTATGTCAAGGTTACGTGAGTGAAGGATTGATGATAGAAGGGATGAACGCAGTTCAGTCGGTGAATGACTCAGACTTGAAAACAGGACCTCGTATATAATTTTTTTTAAAGTTTTGTCATTGAAGTAAGGTAACAGGGATTATCCTTTATTTTACTTTGGACACCCAAGATTGACTGTTGATATTTATGATGTAATGTAAAAAATGTTATCTATAGTATAATATAGGTTAAATTTTCATAATTTGTGCAGATACATGATTGACAACAGTCGAAATGCCAAAAGCTACCATCAAGATTATTTTTATTCTATTAAATATAATAGATGAGTTTTTTGAAGAAACAAAATTACGCTTCTAAGCAAGGAAATATTCACAAAAAGCTGAATTATAACTCCAATATTTTATTAAAAAAATTAACTTATGTTTATTTTTTTAATGAAATGAAGAAAAATAAATATCGATTATAAAGTAGTAAATGTAAAAATGCCATTGAATTTATTTGTCTTGTAAAACTCAAACAGATGTTATACGCATTGGGACAATTTTGCTGACGATAAAGCTTTTCTTTCATCAAGCATAAATGTCCAATACAATTGCAGCATTCTCATAACCATTCAATGACGAATGTAAACAGAATAAAAATTCTCATATTTGCTGGGAAACATCGGTGAATACTTTCAGTTGTCAAAGCGTTGACAGCTGCCGTCATCCCATATTCTGTTATCAATTACTGCCAATTAAATACGCTTTCTATCGAACATTATGTTGTCTCCAATATTTCAGTTGGACACTGATGATTAAATTTAATTTAGGTGAGCATGTAACTCGGGAGAAGTAAGCATAAACATTTATATTAAATATTGTCAACTTTGAAGATTCGCTTGTACGCTCAATTTTTAATGCACGCTGATATATTATGTTGCTGTAATTCAGTAACAATTGGCCAAATATCATTAGGACTTGAGAACACGTTGAGAATATATATTATGATATGATGGTAAACAAATGACGTATAGAGTGAATAGTATACTGTTGACTAACCAAGGCTACTTGTGTAAGCAAAACAGATGAATATGATCTCATGCCTGAAAGTTTCTGTGTTTTAATGTAATTACGAAGAACAAATAAAATATTTTCTTCTTTTCAGGACTGTTATATTGGTTTATATAGGTTGAATACATATCATGGCCTCCTGTATTGCGGTGGTTTGTCTCCAGATTTAGATTTATTATTGTTTCCATTAGTCCTCGGTTGAGGAAATGGAATACGTCATACATTACAAATGACAAATAATTTTAAGATTAAAATAAGGTGCATAATTAATTACAAATAATCCTAAAATAATTAACTAAAAGTAAAATTTATATAGTTTAAAGTCATTAAAAACACTACACGCACACTAGAGAGCACAAAACTTACACTCAGAAACACAAACACGCGCATAAGCAATGGAGTCTTCACTACTTGGTGCTGCGCGACCTGGAATCTGGACTTCGGTAGTAGCTCTGTGAAATTCATGAAACAATGAAAGAAGAGAGGAGAAAAACTTGTTCAGAAAATTTAAAGCTGGATAGAAGGTGATTTTACATGGCAATACATTCAACACTTTTGCAGGAAACTTTAATTTTAATTATTAGGGAGACGATTAAGAAACTCCTGTAACGAGTAAAACGCGACCGATTCACGAAGCTTTTGTAGTTATTTTTGTTTTTAACATCTGGAAGAAGGCTACTGAATAAAATTTTCTATTACTGGAATCAGCACAAAACTGAACTAACTTGGTCTTATCTATGTTGAGTGATAATTTATTCTCGTTAAACCTAACATTTAGACCGTCCTTGAGTGCTGTCTACTTTCTTAAGCAGATTATCGAAGCTTTTATCTGCAATAACTAAATGTGTCATCCGCGTAGAGAATCTATGTTAGAGGATGTACGTATCCTGGAAGATCATTTATGTATAGAATTAAGTCCCAAGAATTGATCCTTGATGAACTCCCAATCGGATTAAGTGATGTTGGCCGTCTTTAGTTTCAACTACTACTTGTTGTTCGTGGTTTTTAAGATACGATCTTAGTAGAAGTGACGCATTTCCCCGAATTCCATAATATTCCAACTTTTTTAGTAATATTTGGCGATTTACTTTGTCGACAGATCAGCAAATATGCCAACTACTTTCAGTCCATCCATTGAATTCTGGATATTTTGAATGAAGTCATACATTGCGCTATCTGTGGAATTTCCTTTAAAGAAGTCATTCGGTGCTGTTAATAAAATCTTACATTTATTCAAGAAATTAAGTAATCTGATATGTATTATTTTTGCAAATATTTTAGAAAGAATAGAAACGAGAGAAATGGGCCTATAATTTCATATTTTGGATGGCGATCCTTTCTTGGCGATTTTCAAAGCACCGGAAAAATCCAACGGCAAGACATTTATTAAATATTAGTTCAAGTGGTAAAGCTCCACATTCTTTTACCATTTTATTAATTATACCATATATATCTGCTGCTGAGGAACACTTCAAATTTCTTATTACTGTAATTATTTCAACTTTATTTATTGTTTGCATAAATATAGTACTTGTAATTTTAGAAGCGGAATTTTGCAAGAAATTGAAGGTTTTAACCAGAAAGTTTGCAACATTTACGAAATACGAGTTGAAATATATCGGGAAGAATTGAGTTTTTTCGCGGCCACGAGCACTCTCTTGTAAATACGTCTGTAAGTTTCCAGGAGATTCAGAAGACTGTTTAAGTTTGTTCAAGTAACAGAGTTTATTCCGTGATATTCGAATACCGTTCGTCATCCAATTTACTAGCTTATCGTGATTCGTTCGATTTAATTTAATGGGCCTACTTCATCAATAATCATTACAAAAACATTTAGAAAGTTTTCTAGAATAAAATTTAAGTCATCAATTCTACTATTGTCTAGAAGACGGAGCCAATCAATTGGATAAAATTTATCAGAAATTAATCGATAAACACAGGGCGTCGGAAATCTTAAAAACAATTTAATCGAAAATGTCTCACAAATCCAAGTTTATGATTTTAATGTTTACACTACAGCAAAATATTTACTTAAACACCATACGGCATTTTAAACAGTTTTATTGGTCGGTTGTACGATATTTTTACAAAGTACTTCAATTTGTCATATTATTAACAAACCTTACGGAAAATCAGCTATTTAATCTCCAATACAATAAAATATTAAATTTAAATTCATGTTAACAGTTATTTTATTAAGAATTTAAAACTTCAAATTTCGAAAATAGTAATAAATTTGAGTCATAGAAATACTTGAATAATAAGACATTGGGAATTTTGTTACAATAAAAAATCAAATAGGTTATAATTACATTTTAATTATATATTACTGTTCTTCCTCAGCTTTGAGCCAATAATAAATTTTATGATTGCGGTTGTAGCTTCCTGGATACAACACTAAACAATATTTTTAATGAAGTAAGCAAACATTAGAAGTTTATTTCTAAGATTCTCAGAAAATAACTCACAAAATAATTATTAGCTTATGAACAAATATAATTCAGCATCTATTAACGAAGTTGTTATAAGTAAAGTTATTTCTTGTGAATCCTCACTGGAAATACAGTAAGCTTCTTTACAATATGTTAGCAAATAAAGTGCCACGATTCAGTTCTGCTTCTACCAGACGTTGTTAAAAAATCACTTCCAGTAAATTACTTTGCGCTACGGACTCGACGTGATTCGAAGAGCGAACTCTCGTTCGCACAATTGAGAAAGGTCCATCCATCACTGCTGCGGGACCACAAATGGATTGAAACTGTTGCTCGGATCAATCTACTTGCGAGCTAGGTACCATCAATCATACAGGTCTGCGAGCAAACATTGTCTGTAAATTGTGTTGACAGGCTACACATTGCAAATATTTAGCGAACAGCGGAAACTTCAATAATCGCGATAGAAAAGCTGGGATATGGGAAATATACGAGTATAGGCATCTCGTCAATCTTTCGAACAGAGAAGACAGTTCTCTGAGGTATTATTTGTAAATTAACTGATATTTCAATTAAGCCCGTTAAATGATCAAATGAAACGCATGTATTATGACTTCTGTTACAAAATTATATTGTGTTATGCAGTAATAATCTTGTTTATATCTCTTGGTCTCGGATATTTCCATCCATTTCGTCAAACATATCACAAGAAAAGAAGCCTGTGTTTAATCCTAGCCAACCTTCCTTTGTATTTATTCGACTTATTCCAAATCATCCCTTACATTATTAAAATAATAGTGGGAAACATTTAATTATTCTATAATCCCATATAAATTTCCCTGCTACCTAGGTTTCATAATATTTACATTGGCCCCATAGAATAAATTCAGCGGAAGTCCTGAGTTCTATTCCCCATCTGGTTGAAACTTTATATATTTATCTGTTAAATTAGTAATCTTAAAATACAGATACAATGTAATATATGGCATAAAACTTTTAAATTTATTAATATAGACATTACGCAGGTAAATATGACCTAAAGAACCGAAAGCTCTTGAAATAATTTGAATAAACTATTCACAGACTACTTTTCCACATTTGTTTCATTATTATAAATATCCTAAATCTCCGTTTCATAGCCTTTAGTCTTGAGCTTTAATTTAAAGCATTTTTCCGTTCTTAAAAATATTGTTCGTAATAAGTTTTTGTTCATTTTGTCCTACGGATATACTTCTTTTCTTTAGCCCTTTTTTTAACAGTTGTCACAAATTTAATTCCCACTGCCTTCTTAACAAGAGCATGCTTCATGCCACCATTCCATACATTCTCACACATGATCCAGTGGTTGATCGGTGTACACCTCTGCACATTCTTGGCAGGTTATTCTGCTTTCAACGTTCCTTCTTTATTTTTGAAATCATATTGGGTGTCAATATAAGAAAAATATTGTTTGCGCTCAACTGGCCTTGTAGTTTCCGTGTGAGGCGTTTTTTCGACGTCTTCTTCTTCATCTATTTGCACCACTCTACTCTGCCGATCAACACCCATAAAGGGCCAGCGTTTCCTGTATAAGATCCAAAAATTGTGGAAATTGGGGGAAATTGAAAAGAAAGATTTGTCAGGAGAGAGGATCGTAGACAGCCAGCCAGTAGAAGAAACGGAAGGGGACGAAGAATATGAATGAATGAAAGCATGACTAAGTGAACGTGACAAATGACTTCAAATTGTTTGGTAGCATTTATGGCTTTTCTATATGATATGTGTGAATGTGTAAATTAAAATGACACATGTTAGTATGTTATAAGTATATTTCACTGTCGTACCGGAGCAGATTCCACGAGGAAGGAACTCCGACTACTAGAGGAGGAGACTGGATGTCACAGCTGCTGCGACGAGAATCAACGAGCACAATCCGCCCAATCGAGAGTCCGTGAGGAGGACCAACGTGGACACGACGGAGAACAATTTTCCAAAGTTGTAGAAGCGCAACGCATACCGAGACCGAGGGAAGGCGCCTGATTCACCCAACGTCACACGGTGTCCAGACAGCAGCAGCCCCGGACTCTGGCCTAACCTGCATATTCCCCTCTCAGCTAATCATCCCGTACCAGTGCAATGTATTATATATTAACAGTGCTTGATTCAGTGAAAGTGGAACATAAACTATTTTTCAATGTAGCAGTGAATGTGACTAACATGACTGTGGATTTCATTCCAGTTAATATTTTTTACGATTGATTTTCGGTCACTTAATGAATTTACAAAGTTAATTTATTTTTATTGAATTAATTAAAATATTTTTTTAATTCCTTTTTTATTGAATTATTCTTGACTTTAACCCTTTAAAATTGTTGAGTTCAATTGATTTCTTTATTTTAAATTATTTTACAATTTTAAATGTTAATTTTCATTTTTAAATTGAATATTTTTAAACTAAGTTAGTGGGAATGCTCAATTTAAGCCCACTAAAGCATATAGTTATTTTTTAGAAGAAAAACAAGGATGGAAAAATGTCAACCGGACCAGGGAATCGAACCCAGGTCGGATAACTAAGTATGGCTAGCAATTTCCATACTCGACACCTTAGCCCGAGGGTTTGATGGCTGTCTTGAGCTGGACTCTGTTACTAGAGCAACCGCGCGATTACTCCGACCCGTCTCAGTCCATCCCCCGTGCTCATAAAGGATACTAGTTCCCGGCGAGCCACCCTGGTCCGCCCCTACTATTAGGTTTCACATACCCAGGAATGGCAGGCGGGACCCGACACCAAGGCACATGAGAGATGCAAGCTGCTCCCCGTTTACGCTGTGGCCGATTAGATTACACAGGGGCACCTCGGGTAGGTTCTACCTCCGACTTGAGGATGAGAGGCTGTACACACATCCCCCTTCCGCCCCCACTCTGTCGGGCAGTGACAAGCGTTCAAAAACCCACGGTGGCGGTGCTAGCAAGCTGGTGCCTGGGTATGTGTAACCTAAGAGTAGGGGGCGGACCAGGCCCGGCATTTGAAGCCACCTGGCCTTGGGTAAGGCAACGGCCCCGAGGGCACTTTCGCCGTTGCGGGTGGTCAAAATTCGGGTGTGGGAGTCGCACGCAGCCTGTAGCAATATATTCCGCACCTCGCGCGACGGGACAGCTATTCCGGCTTAACTGGTTCTCGAAAGGAGGTGAGCTCCTTAGGCGAGGGATCCTTCGGGGCTCCATACATTCGCCCTGTAAAGCCTCACGGCATACACGGGGTCAGGTGCTGGTCTCATCCAGTATTCCTGTAGTCAAACTACCGACTGTATTTTCTATGATAAATAATTTAGTGTGGGAAAACTGATTTCCGAAAGTTAAAATTGAATTGATAAGACCGCAGTAGATATTATTCAATCCCTATCGTTGTTTTGCAGTTTATGCGAAAATTAAAAAAAATCCCTATCGATTATTCAGTGAGGAACTGTAATGTTCTTCTGTTCAATTACAGAATATTTTATGTTTCCTTTTATATTCGTACTTGTATATATTTGCTTTATGTTTAGTGGGAAAAAAATCGGCTGCTTCCAACAAAGAGAAAATTGAGAATAGACCGATTTTAATCAATTTTGGGCCAAATGATTTTAATTTTAGCCAGACGGGAAAATCGTAAATGGATCTACTGCCCCAAAGTGGAAGATCCGAATCTGTCAGGCACTACGGACAATAGATTTGGAAAGAACAGCTAAGTTTAGATGGCCGAACAAGAAACAGCAAGTGACGGTCGAGATATTTATGGCACAACGATTTTGGAAATGAAAAGCAGATCGCGTCTAAAAGATGGCACAGTCTAGTTCTGGAACCGCGGACGAAGAGCATAATCTCCACAGCAGAATATTCAACTGTCATGGAACCGCGAAACGGAGAGGAGAAGTTTATCTTCTCAGCGATACAATAAACTCAAAACATCCTTTTCCTCGCTGTGGACCATCACGGCCTACAATCGTTCCAAATACGCACTCCTGTTTCGTCGCTGTGGACCATCACATCACGAAACCTTGTGAATTGATGTGACTGCACCTGACCGAGCCAAGGACACCGAAGATGAGGGTCATGACATCAACTAATCGAAATTCAGACTGGGTAAAGTACTCAAGTTTACCTTTCTCCCCCTGGCTATAGATTGAGTGTATTTCTTTCGATTTCTCTCCCGTTTCGACTAGAACTCAATTTGCTGCAAGACGCGGCTTATAAATAATTCAATGTCCTTTTATTCAATAAATTTACTTCATATTTAAAATCATTTTCCTTTTCTTTAATCATTCAACAATTAATTAATAATTTTATAATCTAAATATAAGCAGTTAAAATCAATATGTTTACCTAAATCTTGAATTAACCTCCATTCAACAAGAATATTAATCCTATTAAGGATGAAGTCGAGAACCCCACCACACTATATTAAGGAAGAGTGATTGCGTTAAACCCCTGATTTTAAATGCTCAGAGCTCGGAAACGGCACATTTCCGAACATAATCAAAAGTCATAAAAGTTTGTTACGGTAATTGTTGAGCTGATCACCCTTTTTTATAAAGTTTATACGCAAATTCACCATAATTACACCTTCATATTGCGAACTGTCAAAAGATGCAAATCAATTCCCGTTAATTATAGGAGAAGTTTGAATCTGACGCAAAATAAATAATTTTACATTATCAGATTTCAACTTTCGGCATAAACAATTTGCAAACAGCAGACAAACCAAAATAAATAAACGTCGGTTTGTTGGCGGGTCTTAAGTCACACTAAGCTTTCCCGTGGATGTTGGAGTTGTCGGAAAGGAAACTTTATGATTATGATATATTACACTGATTTTAATTGACAAAACTGTTCAACATCCTACATAGTAAACGTGTTTGCTGTTAGTATGCTGCCGTAACAAGAGTTTCTGAGTGTTTGAGAGTCTGCGTCAAAATCTGTCAGCAACAGAGTTTAGCAGGCGGCCACAAATTCTTAATATATGGAAGTACGGTAACGGCATTAAACACTTTACCACATGTTGTAAGGTCGTTTCGAGTGATGTGGCTTTTCTGATCACCCACAGAGATGTATTTTGTCTTTGGTATTCTGTAATTATTCAAAACACAATGTGCTAATTTTTATATGTATTTAGTTTGGATCACAGATATCTGTTTGACTGAGATAATTACTATCAGTGTATTGAGAATTATATTTATTTTCGTTCTGAAAGCAAACAATGTTTTTAAGTGACAGACTACATGAGTGTCAACCGTCCCCATTAATTGTTTTGCTTACCGTTGTGTTTCTGATCAGTATTTAACTACATTTTTTATCCCTTTATATTTTGTCAACATTTCTAATATAGTAGAGTGCGATCATTATAATTATATACATTGAAGATGTGTTTTTTCAGTGATATCGATTATCACAAATATGGAGATAAATCTTGTCTTTATTGTTCACCAGATCTTAAATGTACTCACTTTATTGCGCTGTTTGGTAATTCGCTGTGTGTACAGATACTTTAGAAGACATACAATAATTTTTCTCATAATATTTAACAACAAAAGGAAATGTCTTATCGCTTTTTTTGGGGGGTAACAGGCTACATGAGGGTGATCCTGAAATAGGCAACTCCCCTTTAATAGCATAGGAAGGGAATTGAAAAAGGGGGGATGCGGAAGGTAGAGCAAGGTAGCCCAGGGTTAACTAGGGCCCCCGGGCTATGGTTTAAGGATCCTACTCGGTGTTTCACCTAAAGAGATGCAGGGAAAACCCTAGAAAACCTGCATCAGGTAGAAATATGGATTAAAGTGTTAAATCATAAATAGTTTCATCAAATGGTGCATATATTTTGTACTGCAAGAGAAACAGTCTAACGTTTTTCTTATTCTAGGGGTCATCTCTATGCAGAAACTCCACACTGCAATCTATGAAATTCTATTATTTATTTCTATGGTAGTCATTGCCTTGCAGCATAATAATTATGATTGCTAATATATAAACTAGAAACTAACTGGCAGAAATTTTCCGAAAAAAGGAACCGGTCTTGAATGTCACTCTAAAAATGTGATTTTTAATAAAACGTTATTTACTTTTCTTTTTTGAACGCCTGCTATCTCGAGATACATTTACTGCAGTGTCGCTGCTCGCAGACGTAAAAAGTTGCATAACGTGCCGTATGAACGGACTGACGCTTTATTGGACTGTAGGGCTTAATTTCAGATCTCGAATAAGTCGAGCACTGGAGTATACAATATTATACTTATAATAATACTAAAACACGCCGAAGTTTGTATCAGATACGCTGAAAATATGGTTTCGAGTTCCGACGAACTATGAATATTGTATGTTCTTTGAAAAGATTGAAAATCTCAAGCCCAGTACTTGAATATAGTTGTCCTATAACATACCATTTTGTTACTTTTTGCGAATATAGATGGATCCATAGCAGATGTTCACGGTTAAGCGACATGGTCCAGATTCCATGAATTATTTTGAGAATAGAATAGGTTAATTTCCCGCAGTTCTTCATAAGAAACTTTTTTTTTTCTCCATGTCTCTACAGTCCATTGAGGGCCTGGGCTTACCGAGTCGACTGAGGACTGTCTTTCATGACACATTCCGAATTTGGAGTGACACTTGGTCAGCGTATCGATCCTCCAACAGTCTTAATCCCGGTCTTCTCAACCATGACAACGCAAACATGCCAGGATTTGAAATTATACTTATAGTTAATAACTTACTTTAAATAATAAATCTTGATTGCCAAAAACGAGTCAATGTTAAGCAACCATCACGTTTTAATAAAGTATATATACAAGACTACCTTAATGATAACAAGACATGCTTCATTACAAAATTAAAATAACCAATTGTCTTGATTCAGTTCAAAGACTTCAACACTGTATACTATTTTATTCTACAATAACAGTATTTTTGAGGTAGTGACATTTCTAATATTCAGACACAGCCATTTGTATAGTTTCACCCGCAACCTCTCAGGACCGCCGTTTGCCCTATCTGTTTCCAGTGTGTGGATAGAGATATTATGTCGCTGCCTAGTTTTGTGATGATAAAAATCTAATTGTCGGCTTCTTGAACTAAGAGACAGAAGAACCCAGTCCAGGTAGGCTATAAGGTTGTCACGTGATCGCCGGAGATTGTAGGTCCTCAGGGAGCCGTAAACAAGAAAAGTAGGGACCCTTTGCAGCTTCTCGAAGTAGTATAACCTGGCTTGACTCTTCTATCGATGCTGGTTCAGAACGTAGAGAGGAAATGAGATGTAAGGATTATTTCTAAGGGTTGTAAAGAAACAAAACAAGTCAAAAAAGTTTTTGGTAGTGTAGGTAGGTACGCCTAAGTCTGATTAGGTTAATATATTTACCAGGTCTTTTTAGATGTGTGTATAATTACAGTCAATATTATACACTGTTAGAAGTAGGAAAATGAAAGGAATCTGAGAAGGAATCGAACGATAGCCTGCGGACGAGCTTTACGTTATCAAATCGGTTCGAACTCGTAGAGTGAGAGGCTTTTAAAGATGCGTGGTGGATGCCATTGCCCTAATATGTAGAACCACTGATATTTCATTATTCGTTAACATTTCTGCGCTACTGCCGGGTTTGTTCGACTGTATTGCAAGTGTCTTATGGAGACATGCGTCCATCCACCAAGGCAAATGACTTATGATGAAGCGACGCAAATGAGAATTTGTTACAAGATGACCAGGAATCGGCATCTGCATTTGGAGAAAGTGCGATCTTCAAGACTCGCAGGGCTCACACGTGTTATATGGCAGCTATGAACACTGCCTCAATTCCTTTTAATCTGTTCTTAAATCTTCAGACGGTAAGGCGTTTCTTAGTCTTCGCAATTTCTTGACCAGAGTTGCTGTGTGAGAACTCCGAGTCAGAATTTGGTCCCCAAGCAGCTTGTCAGCAGTGACTTAATTTTTCTCTGAGCAAAGCTGTTTTATCCTGATACTTTTTGTTTTCAGTCCATTAGCTCAGTGCCGCGATTGGAGGAGGTCAATTTATTTATTTGCAGCCTCCCTAGCTACTTTTACATTAAGTGCCTTGTCATAAAGTTGTGACATCTGCACACTTTGGGACGTGTCTTATGCGAGGTGAAAGACATCTTAGGTCAGTTATATTGTAATAAGTGATTTTCCCCTTCAGGCATGTTATAATTTTCACCACTGAGATAAGTGCACAGCCGGTCGTTGCAGCAGTCCACAGTTAAGGACCATTGTGTTTGGCAGGTCAGATGTTTTGATCGTGGACGGTCGTTGACCTGGGAGCGGTGTGAAGGCATCTGGACAGGAAGCTGGATTTGGAAACCCTCAGGAAGTGGGGGCAGGCCTGGAACACATAAAATAGAGTGGACTGGTGTGGAGGTTTTGATTATTATTATTGATGTTAGCTGTGAACGGCGGTGTGGAGATTATTATTATGGATGTTGGCCGTGAACGGCGGTGGGGAGATTGGTGCTGAGAACGGCGAGGTAGACAGGAGTTTTTGGAGAATAGGAGTTCAGATTGAGGCAGCAAAGGAGATGGAGATTGTGTTGTGAATGGTGGGAGGACAGCGGTTGTTGGAGAGCAGAGACACCAGCCCGAAGAGCCGGAATGAATGGACAAGGCGGAACGTGGACATCTTAGCTGCCGCACCGAGAACTGTAAACCGTAAGCCCTCACCTTCCCCTTTCTTACTGCGTGTGTGCAAGGACGGACAATATAGCATTTCGCCAGTGACGGTGAACAGTCTCATATTTAGATGAACTTTCAAAATCTATGTAATCATATTTTAGATTAGGTTATTTTGGTTAGTTTTAATAGTTGAGCGTATGACTGTGCGCAATATTCAATTATTGTGGAGTCGGAGTGGACTTTTGCCGGGAATTAAATATTAAATAAAATTGTTTGAATTGTTTTAAACCCTTGTTAATTATTGAATATATCATCCCTCCCTTAATTAATTCATTAAGGGACGCTGGCCATCTCCCTCGGGATCTCGCGGTTCGCGATTCCTGTTTTATTTATTTGAGAAATATATATATATATATATATATATATTAATTCTGCATATGCAGTGGCGCCCGGGCCGGCATTGCGACGATAAAAAGATCCGAGGGGGAGGGGAGCGTTACTATATATATATATTATTATTATTAAAAGTAATAAACCAAGGACAGATCCTGGATTATTACCACATTTTACTAATTCTCTTCTGAAGGATAAGTATGTTTCAAAGTTCCTGAAAGCAGGCCCACGTGTGTCTACTTTTTATACTTTTTCTAAGATGATTTTACGAGGAACTGTATCAAAGAACCAACAGATCTGTTACAACAAATTCTTTATCATGAAGGGTATCTAGTAGTTCTTCATGGAAATTATTTAGTAGTGTGTTGGTAAATCTTGCATATCTGACAACAATTTGCTCAAAAAACATTGCAATGCTCCAGAAAGTTTGTTCCTCTACTTTTTAGTACACGTTCTAATACTTTTGACATAATAGGCACAAGATAATTATTCAGTATGACTATGGGTCATTTAATTTCTTTCCTTCTTCTTATAGACTGTTGCCACAATGGATATCATCCATTCCTCAGGGAAACATCCAGTACTGAAGGCTGTATTAATTACAGTAATTACACAGTCTACATGTCCTTCTCGCAGCATTTTTGTCGTTTGTCCCATTTGTAGTAAATAAGACCTGTAATTTTCAGAAATGGTTCACTCCTGAACTTCGAAGCTTGGTTGTCCAAAAGGAAATGGCACGAAAGTATATAAATCCACGTGTTCTGATGAGAAATATGAAAGGTTCCAAAATATAATAAAGTTGTGCAAGTTGCAAATAAGATACACCCATTCCTAGTTCATCCAGAGCTCTGAAAAGGCCCTTCGGGAAAACCTATTCTCTTTCTGGAACTACTTAGCTTCTAAAAGATTAATTCCATGCGTAACAAAGCAGATAAAATACGATGAAAAAGAAAGCAACTATAAATCCTAAGCTCCCCCTAGTGAAATGCAGGGCGACCTTTTAAATTTACAGTTTTCTCTTTTTGAAGTGTACGATGCCCTGTAGCGACTGAACTGTAAAAATCCTAATGACCAGACGAAATTCCTCCTATTGGGTGACAAAAACGTTGTATATCATTGAGTCATCCTCTAAAAGTTATCTTAGATTTATCTCTTTCTTTGGGGAAGTTCCCAACACCTTGGAAACGTAGCTACGTGAAGCCCATCTTCAAATCTGGGAACAAAAATTATGTAAAGAAGTACAGACCCTGTCTCTTCTAAAGTCTTCGTGGAGTTGATCTGCAGCCACCTGCAGCAATCTTCAGCGTTGTAGAACAACATGATTTTGTCCAAGGTAGATCAACTCACACCAATCTCGTCGAGTATACGTAAGATATAGTGGACGCTTTAGAGGATGGAGTAGCAGCAGCCGACGCAGTATATACTGATTTTGCAACGGCTTTTGACAAAGTAAACCACTTCATCCTTGTGAGGTAGGTGCGGTAATTTTGCACCTCAGGGTAACTTTTGAACTTGCTTACAGACTGTTTACTCGACCGGAAGCTTGTTGTCAAGCTCTCTCAAAACTGTACATCCTATGAATTTGTGCCCACGTCACACGGATTCCATATTGTATCATTCCTGTTCATTCTATTTATAAACTATATTGCTAAAGTTTATAACATTGTAAGTGCTTGTTATTTTATGATGATCTTAAAATGTATTCGGTATGAGTGCAAATTAATACATGAAGGTCTAATTAATTTGCAAGGGTAGTGCAACGAGAATTTTATGGAATTAAATGTTTCTAAATTATTTCATATTATATTTGCAAAGAAAAAAGATTATGATTGTGATTCTAGGTACACCCTTTTCGGCCAGACCATTACTAAAGTTGATAGTATCAGCGATTTATGAGTAATGTTTAATATTACTATAAACTTTGACATTAATGTAAATAAACTAGTAACAAAATATGTAAATACGCCTTGGATGGGCTGCAGAATCAAGGAAGAAAAAGAAGTCGATGAATAAATAAATAAATTGTAACATGAAAAGTTACACTTAACAATGCAGGCCAGCTTGCGAGCTGCAATTGTTGAGGAACTGACGCCCAACAATGTGGTCTGGCGAGACGTGGAGTCGTCATGGGGTAATGGGAGAAGCAGGTTGTGTCGGCGGGACGACGAGAGAATGACCACGCCCTGCAGGTATAATTCTTTTTCATGCTCTGATTGAAATTAAAAACTATTAAAATCTATTTTTTGGTATTTTTATGAAAAATACCTGGCGCCCTAAAGGAATTAAGAAATCCTCGAATACGGAGGAACGACGGATCCGCTACAAAATGATAGATATTTTATGCATTTTAGTACTTTAGAGGACGTTCCTCATAAATCTACATCATTTGAAGTCTTCATTTGGCGCAGTGGTGGGTACTAGAAAAATAGAGCTCTGATGGCTCATACCATCGTGGCTCAGGAATTCTCGTATCTGGAGCACTAGAGCTTGGAGGTTTCACAAAAAAGAGATTCATTTAGAATGTTAGGATCAATGGGGCAAGTGGTTCTTGATTCAATATTTGCTTCTCCATTCACAATTTGGAGTTATACCCGTAGTTATGTAAAACGCCATTATTATGCTCTATTTTCTTTTACCTACACAAAGGTTTCTGGATGTATTGTCATAATTAAAGTTTACATCTCTTTACGCAGTGGCAAACTGTAATTGATTTTGTAATAATCTGAGTCCCTCATCCCGCGTTGAGTTATGAGAAAACACTATAATGGCCTATTTAATTATAAATATTAACGGTGTCCTTCAAAAAAACATCTTTGACTGTATTTCGCTTACTAATTCAAATAGTTTAAGTTTCCATTTTCGTAAAAATGATTAATATAACCTCTTGTCAGTTTCGGTGATTTACAAAACAACTATTTCCGGGTAATATAATCAATATGGTCGCGAAGACCTGGAAGTAGACTGCTGGAGAATCGATAGGTTCACCACGTGTCACTCCAAATTCGGAATGTGGCATGCAAGATGACAGTCCGTAGTCGATCCGTGGGGCTGTAGAGCCGAAGAAGAAGAATACAGTCATTCTTGAACAGGCTCGCTCTTAAAATAAAACAAGTTTCACTCAAAAGAAAGGCTAAAATAATTCAATTTTAATGATTTATTGTATTTAATTTAGTCTTCATAACTGAGCTTCAATTGAAAGCATTCTATCTTGGACTTTTTTTTCCCTCTAAGTTATCGCTATAAACTGTTACTCTTCCCTCATATACTTAATACAAATTCCCTGTATACACTGACTGGCTAGATTATTACGGCAACCCTACAAGTGTTTCGATGGGTTTCCTTTTTTATTCAATACTGCAGCCATTCTATTTGGAATTAACTTCATGGGATGTCGAAAGGAGATGTCAGAAACCTGACTCTATACATGACGAATAACACTACCCAGTTGTCAGATTTAATGGTTGTGGATACATCTACTATCTTTCAACTTCGTTCCGCAAATATCCTATTTGATTCAGATATTTTGATTGTAGATCCCACCTAGCTTAAAGTAAAATCACCTTCATGTTCCTGAAACCGCTCAAAACGAGTACTATCTTGCTGGAAGTAGCCATCAACATAATAAGAAGACTTTGTTCAGCTTTTTAGACACTGTCCCACACAAATTAAAATACCTTATTTATCCCAGGGAAACATTCCCCAAATAATACTTCACCAACCAACTTGATGGTTTTCACAATGCTGGGCCATTCGATCCTTGAGCTCCTGTGCGAATAGGATGTTTAATCTTGTTCACGGACCTTAACGGTGTTCGAACAGTCCTTCGACTTCCATATGCAATATGGTGTATGGCGCGTTCAGAAATTATTTGTTGTGAATGCTAATTAATATCAGTAGTAATTTTATGCATACTCATATAACTTTCCTTTTTGGTCGAGTTATAACGTTATACTGGGTGGATTTAATTTTTATTTAAATTATGAGCAATTGAGTATAAACAAATTAAATTTATTTACACAAATTAACAATAAGTACAAAAACGTAGGGTCCATTAAAATTTACCACGGCTAAATCAAATTCCTTTTTGTGGGCATTTCGTGCAGCAATAAAGACAGACATGACGCAATTCTCGATATTGGCACTCACACGACTGGCATACGGGGTCTTCCTACGTTGGGGGAGGCTCCTTGGAGTTTTGAACTTCTGTGTTGGTACCTGGGACTGGTGCTGAGAATTACGGCCGCTCGCATCCGTGGTTTTCTTCCTCGACATCAGACAGTGACGAGACCGGGATTTCATCTTCTGTCGCTTCTTTCAGTTTGTCTCCAGATTCAAAACAAACTTTTGAAAAGCCTCTCCACCTTCCTGTTTCCTGACTCAACCACTAACACTCTCCAGGCTTCTTCCTAGTTCAAATGATCAACTGATTTTCTTACTTCGAAGTTCCATTCCTGACTGATCAATTTCTGCCTCTTTACCTCTCCAGCTCAACTTCTCATGCCTCCCACCATGCGGTACTATTGAATCAAAGGACTCCCGGCTCCAATCAAATTTCCTCCTTGTCCCGCAGTTTTTCTAAATAATTTTTGGTAGGGAGATGTGTCCTTCAAAATACCTGGGGTCAAATAACCGAGCTCATTTGTTCTTTAATCCGCCAAATTGTGGGTCTGACAAGCTCGGGTCGCCGATAAACCGCCTTGCTGTCGCCTTGAAGTTATTTTCAACTGAGTGTTTCCAGTTGGGGAATTTCACAAACAGCGATGAAATAAAACGGCGATTGCCAAATATACGCATTACAGAGTAGTAACTAGTTATTGACGATCAGAACTCACACCGTCAGACCCAATTTTCCGACTGACAGTCCAGTCTTTAAACTCCTTAGCAACAGCTAGTTTTGAACGAATTCCGTCAACTGTTTTCTTATTACTCACTCCGTGGATTCAAGCGCCAACAATCATCCCATGTTCTCAGGCTGTTAAAGAACGTTGGTTACCCGTGTATTCAGAAACGAATCACTTCTATTTTTATGTTGGTCTGGCCATCTAGTGACCATAGCTAATAAATATAATCTGAGGATGGTAATGTGGTCAGCCAATTTTTTATTTAAAATTTATACTAAATTTGTGCATAATTTTAACATGTAATTCCAATAGTTATATTTTTGCTGCACTATGAATATAGAATTGTGTGGTTATTTGAAAAATATTTTTATTACTTATTATTGAATATTATGTTAATTATGGTGAGGTCCGTCAGTTTATTTTCTGAAATCTCTGGACTATCTTCAACTGTTACTTTACGAATGTACAAAATATTCGTAGTGCTTCTCTCAAATAAACAGTAATTATGTCATATATTGAAGCATCTATTAAAACTTGAGAGCTATTACACAATAATTGTAAGCACAAGCTAGCAGAAGCCCAGATAAATAGCAACCATATCTAATAGAATGACGCCCTTTTGCAATTGCTGACCACCTTCAAGGGCGATGGGCTGAACCTCAAAACCTCATGATGCCTACTTGGGCTTTTATCGGAGAGGAATTAGTTGAGATGACGGGGCCTGGACCAACCCTAAAACTCAGCTCCATCATTAGTCAAATTCGCGGTGAGGTCAAGACTCGGAAGGAGGAATGAACCAGCTGGAGTCCTCTAGGGAGAGACTTCTTGTAGTTGGCATTCGCCGCTCACATGGGCCACACACACGCCGTCTAAATTATGGCTATATTAATAAATCTTCGTGTTTATATCTTCATTTGCTCTTGAATGATTGAACCTCTATCCGTGATCACCTAGTCCGAAACGTCTATTGCAAAAATACCACCGAACCGAATACTACCTCCCTATCCTTTCCGATCTCACTTTCCTATTAACTCTTCCATTCCTAAGAGTGTCACAAACCAATTTGTCAATTTTGAATTGGTTGTATGAGCGATGTCTCCTGGAAATAACATTGTCTTTCTCTTGTATCAATTCACGCGTTACACCCGCTTAATACTCAGAAAGGTGTGCATTATTCAGGGATATCCATCTTCAACAGACTGTCGCACAGAATTAAACAGTTGTCCGATAGTCAAGGTAAATTTAAGACTGAATTATGCTCATTTTTGCTTAGCCACTCCTTCTATTCAATAAAGGAATTTATAGAAGAATCGGAGAAGAGTAATTAATTAATTAGTTTATAATACAAAAATTTGTTATAAGTATATTTATCTTTTATACAATAAAATGATGTAATCAATGTACACCCTGACCCATTCCACATCCTTGAAGCTTAGCTTCTTTACAGGATCTACGGAATATGATTATTATTAAAATTATTATTGCCAATGGTCGACATTAATACGTAGCTCCAAAGTGGGTTGCGAAATAAATAGTTGTTGGCAGTATTCTTTAATCACAAACAACTGAATTGCAGTGGCATTTTCTAAAGTCTTAGAATAATTAATTTGATTTAATGTGTGTCGTATATTAGAACTCATGATATTATCGATGTCATTATCGATTATTATTTAGAGACAGATATCGTTTTGTTCCGATTAAAGGTATCGATTGTATTCACTGCGAAGTTTTGAAAATATTCACATTTGTAAACATTGTAGAAGAAATACCTGCCCTGTTATAAATCGTTTTAATGTATTTATTCTAAAATTAAACTCTAACCGTAATGTAAATAGCATCACATATGACAACATGTCTCTCCCATTTTAATTAAAATAGGTTTTATTGTTATTTTAATTCACTCAATATATTAAACAGTAAGTATACTTATTATTGTGTATTACGGAATGCAACAAATTGTTTGTTGCTATATCAAGCCGTTTCACTTTCTATCATATACTTATCTCTACACATTCAAAGTTGGTAAAAATGTGGAACTTGGGTAAATAACGACAAACACTAGTTTTTGCTCGGAGTTTAAACACCTCAAATACCTGAAATGAGCTTTATAATTGTCTTTTATATATGAATCAGATAATTATTTTATATATCCAGTGATATATAAATTTGTTCTTCCTTGCATTTTTATGCAGACATTCTGGGCATACGCTTAAATATTCACATTCAGCCTCAATTTATATAATGTATTTATATTTTAATGAACTATAATTTCAATTATTGAGAAAATATGTATGTTAAATTTATTGAATATATAGCCTTTCATTTGTTTCAGGTAAAATATTTGTTTTAGAAATTTTATTGAAGAAACAGAAATGGAGAAGCTAGAATCACTCTACATTCATGGATTAACTCCTGAGTTAATGGATAAGAACATTTTAAAAAAGCATTTCTCCAAGTTTGCTGAAGTGACTCATATATATTTAAGCAGTAAAATCAACAGTTGTACAATTCACTTCAAAACACATGTGAGTATTCAATAAAATTAATCTTTGACAGCACAAGAAACAAGAATACTAATACTTTAGGCTAACAGCTGCTTTGATGCCATCATAAAATCACTTATATCAAGCCCCTCCGCGAGTTCCACCCCGCTTTATTGTCTCTGTCTACTGTTCCATGACATCCTAGTGGTTCCATAATGTGATATTGAAAAGATAATTGATATGGACAGTAAAGCGAGAAATATTTATTGCTTACCTAAAATATAGGAATGCTGTCAGAATTTGGGAAATCTTCAGAGCCCTGCTATGAAATAAGTTGCAAAAGCTCACTGCCCTTACATGTAATAACTTGAAAAAGCTCTTTCCAACCATAATTGCCCCATGTATTAAGCAAAAAATCTCATGCTGTGGCATTACAGAACAGTAGAGAGAGAGATTTGATGCTTATGATATCAATCGAAAATATGCTCCATTTAAATATCACTCTTCTACTGACTTCTGGTATTAAAAATCCATTTATGTCCATTAACTGCCCTAGGTACACACAATCAATTATCTTTTCTATACTAACTGTGGTATATACTTACTTTCTATTTCTCTATTAAGTTGTTGAGCTTTCTTTAGTCCTACCAACTTACATATTGTATTCAGTTTCTAAATTATTAATTGTAGATATTATCCATAAACTTTTTATACATATGATTATTCACATGTTACTTTGTGGAACACTTAGTGTGTGGCTGAGGACAATTTGGATGAAATTGAGTTTTGGTTGCTTCTCAATAAATGTTCTTTAGCTATTCTGGGTACTGGTTTGACTACTTAAGCTACTACTGCCTCAATTACAGTTCATGTTTTAATGTAATCATGTATATTACACCATTTGATAACCTGTTAACACATTTGAAACACCATAATATGTAAAAGGCTAATGTACAACAAATAGTTTAGTTCAACACAGCATACAGAGTATTTTAAATTTATATTCTTTCAATTTTTACAAGTGATGCATTATTTATTGTTGCCAAGTACTTCTATTTCTCTCATTTCCCATTTTCTGTTTATTTAATTTTTCTGCAATTTTCTCCTTCAAATCTTTGAATAAAGGGTTTTTCAATAAGGGTGGGTCGATGTTGAAATGGAATAAAGCAGCTGTGTGTGAGGTATTAACCTTTACTTTTTAAAAAAATTTGAATCGCCCCTCATGTATGAAATATAACATTGTTCAAATGTCTGCTGTGGCTTTTCACGTTGGCATTGATCTGAGCGGTTCAATTTTTAATGACTGCCACATAGATCCAACTGAATTTGACTTTGATGCCAGCTGTCAGTTGCGGCTATTGGCATAGACCTACTACTTCAGGAAACCCCACAAGAAAAAGTCTAGCAGGGTCAAATCATACGATCTTTGTAGCCAATTCACGTCACCCTGTGAGAGATAACCATACTCTCAAATCTTTGCTGAGTGGCACATAGTGCTGTCATGCTGGAACCATATATTGTCTATGTCCATTTTGTTCAATTTGGGCCAATAGAAATCGGTTATCATCGTTCTGTAGCGGGTGACGTTGATGGCCTCACCAACATCGGCCAAACACTCATAGCAGTAACTATTTTGGAATGTAATGTTGGTTGGCGTTGTCCCATATACAGCAGTTGTGCTTGTTAACATATCCATTCATCCAAAAATGCACCTCATCACTATTGATGATTTTTTGGCTGTAATTGGAGTCTTCTTCCAATCACACTGAAGATCAGTCAGCGAACAAACAGCTTTGTCTATGCTTATTAACTTTTTGCTTCTGGGTCAATTGGATCTTATACGGCCCATGTCCCAATGTAAAGTTCATCTAGTTTGTATTCAGTGAAAGGCTGAGTTCTTGTGCACAACAAGGAATTGGCTGCCCTGGGTTCTCCTGCAACTTTGATGACCACGGCCGATCTGGTGTTCCTTTGACATACAGGTGTTGGCTGATTGTTTACTGAACCAGTCATCTCAAATTTTGGCAATCAAACATGGGAGAGTCAACTTTGAAGGGCCACCATGGTCTGTCGTAAAATGGACACAATGTGTGCACTAACGAACATTCCCGTTTGATAATAAAATTTCATCAGTTCTCTGGAGTCCTTCCATAAATGTTACACTTACATGATTGTGGTAAGACATTTAAATTTTTTGTGTCATGTTTCTAAATATATGGTATGTGATAGTGAAACCTTAGGGTGATAATTAGGATAAAAACCTGAAACATTGTGTTTAAATTATTTTTAAAAAATAAAGTCGTAAATGGGTCTTTAAATATCACTTCTTAGTATAGTTTCTAAACCCCAAATTCAATAAAAATAACAATAATTATACACTGAGCAGGCAAAATATTATGACTACCCTCTCGATAGAATATTGGGCCACCTTTTGCTCTTAATACTGCTTGAATTCTTCTGGGTATGGATTCTATGAAATTTTGGTAGGTGGTAGGACGAATTTTCAATTCCTAACAATTTGGTACTAGATCCAGTTGCCTGATGACCCTGTCGATCTCATCCCACAAATTCTCAATTGGATTGAGATCTGATGATTGTAGAGGCCAATAGAACAATCCCTGACAGAGTACACCATTAACATAACAGGATGTACATGATCTATAATAATGCTTAAATACCTCTTGGCAATCAGACGTTGCTTCACAGGCATCAAAGGACCCATAACATCCCCCAAATCATAATATTGCTACCACCCGCTTGAAGTGTTGTCGCACTGCAGAGTGGGCTATTCTTTCGTGTTGTTTTCTCTGTATTCAAACCCTGCTGTCTGCTTGGTGCATTTGAAATTGTGTTACATCAGAGTATATAATCCTTTTCCAGCCATCTAATATCCAATCCTTGTGCTCCTTTGTGAACTGAAGACATTTTGTCTTGTTGTTCAAGGCAGACAGTAGAAGCTTTTGAACAGGTTCTGGCTTCTATAACCCATAATGTGCGGTCAACAATTCGTTCAGAGGCATTTGCATTATGACTCTCCACTATTTGGTGCACTGTTGCTCTTCTGTTGTGCTGGACAACTTTGCCAAGTCTCCTTTCTGCTCAAACGTTGAGTAACCTGTAAGGACCACAAGCCTGTCATTGAGATCCAGTTCTTTGCTTGGTAGTTCACTCTCTGTAAATATCAATAACTGTTGCTCTCAATACTTCACAAATGCAGCCATTTTTCTGATACTGGTTCCGATATTACAATCATTCCACTTTCAAACTTGATTAAATCATGTCTTTCGCCTACATATTCGCAAACATTACAGTGCAACTGATGATTCACTTCACCTGCATTCCCATTTTATAGCCATCTCGTTCTCTAGCAGCCACACTGTGATCATGTCATGTGGTCATAATAATTTGTATATTAACTGAGTGGAAATCATCAAGCCAACTTAAAACTGTTTTGATGGTTCAAAGTGTGAATGTAAATGTTTATTCTAATATTTTATATTAAATAATAAACTTTTTGTACCCAAGGTCAAGAGTAAGGAATAGTTACATGCATTTAGTTATTCAAGTGTGACTACATTTTATATTAGAATTGTCATGGGTGGAGGTGGAAGGGGCTGACAAAAATAATGTGAAAACAATCTAGATTGTTGTTTGATATGCTTATTTAAATTTTGTCACGTATCGTGCTGATTAAGTTAATGTTCAGCACTACTTAAAGGGTGACAATAATAATTAGAATATGACTGAAATTGCTGTGCAGTATGAAGATTTAATATTTACATACACTATGTCAGTTAACTTTGAGTTTATCCTCTTCAACACGGGGGTGGTGTGGAAAGAGGCTAATTTTAAAATGTCCAAATAGTCTGAGATTTGTGTAATTTGTTGTTTTATAGTTCACTGGAATGAATACTAATTCATCGTGCTGTATAAGTTGAAATTTTTCTCCCATCTTCATTAATGTTTGTATGATGATCATATGGCAGAAATGGCCTATTGTAGTGTATAATCCATAGTTTTCGGCCTTGAGAAGTTCAGCACATCTTTTACACGGCGGGATGAATAAGAGTTAATTATAAAATATTCGAAATCACCAGAGATTAGCGTCTTATCTATTCATTTTCTATTTAATAGTTATATTTATCTTGAATTGAATTATACATGAATAAACCGTCTAAATTTCTCCGTTAATTATTATAATATAATAAAAAATTTAGAACATAATAATATGAGATTTAATAAAATCTAATATAAATAAATACCCGAGCAACAACGGACTGTCATATGAATTCTTCAATCCGCCGCAATTATTTGGACCAAATGTATTCGACTTTTATTGACTTACCTTTAGGAAATTCAGTTGTGTTTTACCATTACCACTCGGTAATATTTACGTCACATAACAATTATTGTATGTGTTATATAAACTGTCATTACGCTATATTCCATGTTGCATTATGTCTTAGCCCAACATTCTTATTTACAATTCAGAATATTTCAAAGAATAATTCCATGTTTAAGCATAAAAATAGATGACTGTCACAAATGAAACATTTCTTTCTTTTATGATACAGATTTTCGTACGTGGAATTCGGTAAGTTTTCAGAGTTCGTTATTTCCATTCCTTGTTAACATAGGTCCAAAATCAAAGATGGTATTTTTAATTATACCTTGCAACGTTTTTGCTCACGTTTCTCTGTCTTTCTCTCAAAGTTCTTAATATTAAGCCCGTGACAGAAACACGATTGTTTTTCTCGTGACATGTTTTAAATGCAAATATTTAATTTATGCATATAAGAGCGGACGCAACATTATTAATTTTGGTAGAATCTTACGCGAATCGAGGATTTGACGTATTAATTTGTTGTAAAAAAAATTAAGCCACATTTCGCAAATCAGCCTTTTGTTTTTGGGGCATGGATAAGAAATACAAATAAATAAGTTGCTACAAATAGAGATTCAGCACTAGGTCTTTATTCGAAATCGTTCATATGTATATACGTACATACATACTCAGATTTCTTATGTTTACTATGGACGCGAAACGAGACGCAGCTTCTCCCTCATAATGTAATTAGAATTAATTGGGGCCTATACCTTCTATTCGTGAAAAACATGATTACTTTGGGCCGTTCTAAATTGTTACGATTTCCTTCCTTACCCCGTCAACATCTTTTTTAATGTTGGTATTCACACGGCATGCTGAAAATTTTTCTCACGTTTTACTCATCCCTTCATAAAATTGATTTATTGATAACACCATTGCCCTTGCCACATACAACATGGGAAAATTTCTTAACAAGAAAGCTGTGTACTAGATATGAACTACTCGACAGAATTTGTCCAGAGGCTTAAATACCTCGAACTGACAACGCAAGACCTCATGGTCAGTTTCGATGTGGTTTCCTTGTTCACACAAGAAACAATGGAACTACTGGAGAATTTTTTTTCCGCCTGATATAATGGCAGTGTCCCAACGTACTACAAAGTATTTCCAATTTGAAGGCAAATTCTACGAGAAAGTATATGGGGGATAGCCATGGGTTATATTGCCAGTTTCTATATGGAGACATTTGAAGAAAAAGCTCTCATCGCTACCCTACTTAAACCCAAATGTTTCTTCCACTATTTGGATGATACATGGAATGTAGGAGTTGGAGAGTTTTTTTACAGATCTGAACTCGATAAGCAAGAACATTGCCGACTTACTGATTTACAAGAAGCCAGAAGGAAAACTTTGGGCCTAAAGTATACAGGAAACCTACTCACACCAACCTATACTTGAATGTCTGTATTTTTCACCATCCAGCTCAGAAACTCACAGTGCTCACTTCATTACACAGAGCACAGCCAATTTCCAACACAGAAATCTCTCGACAAAAGGAAACATTGTTGCAGATTGGTTACATGAGTGAGCAAATTTCCAGAGCCAATAAACCAAGTGTAATCCAAGGGAAGAAAAACAATGACAGCAATCGCCACCACAGCATTGCTGCCATATGCAGGACAAACAACATTGGAAAGCGGTGAACATTAAAACTCACAACATTAAGACCGTTTTTAAGCCACATACTAAGCTGAAGAACATGCTCATGTAGGTAAATGACAAAATGGGCTTAAAACGAGCAAATTATACCATATACCCTACCATTGTGGTCTTAAATATGTCAGCCAAACTATCTGAACTGTAGAACAACTATGTTTCAGACATGAGATGCGCATTAAGTTAAAACAGCTCAACAAATCTGCTGTGACCAAACACATACTATTAACTAGACACTGAATTTAATTTGGTTAAACAAAAATCAATGGTTGGTGAAATAGTGTAATCACCGAGGCTATTGAAATCAAAACTTCAGATAATTTGCTGAGGCACAACAGCGAGTTTCGCTCAGCAAACATTGGGATCCACTACTCATATCCATAAAGCACCAACAAGTTGTCAGCTTCATAGTCCATATGGGCATAAAATGTCCACTATTTGAGGCCCTCTAACGGCAAACTGTGATGCTGTTAGGAGGTCATAATAATTTGGCCACTGTGTATTTGTTAAGTTATCCTATATTTTGTACTTTCTTTACCCATTTTTTTCTGTCAATTACAGTTCCACTAGAAAATGTAATTGATTCAGAAGAATCTAATTATGCATTAAAAAAATTATTCCTGTTTGAGTATTTAATCTTTTGTAGTGGGCGAGTCAGTTTTGTAACTTAAACTCCCTCATTTTTTATTATTGGGTGTCCCACTTTGAGACAAACAAATTTCATTACTGTTTCATTTTTGTATGCTGGGCAGTTTTTAAGATATATGAAGTGGTTTTAATTTAATCTTGGATTAAATAACTTTAACAACTGAATGCATTTATGAACCTGTAATTAAATGCAAATTACATCTCTTAAAGAGGTCCATATTGTTGTTTTCCCCTAATTATCATGTCAAAAGAAGGGAATGGACTTTCCTGGGATGTTTTTGTTCATATTATCTTACATGGACAGAAAATCACTGTATAGCTGAAGTGAAACACAACTACTATAAAACCAAAAATATATAGAAAGTTTTGTTCCAACCAACATTTAAAACAGTAAATTACTGTTTTTCTTTGGGAAATAAGATATATCAGTTCAGAGTATAGGCACATAAGGTTGCAATTTTTATAGAAATTCAGCCCAGCCATATAATATATCATCTCAGGGTTGTTGTGATTTAGATGGAATTTTTAAAAAAATTAATTAACTGTCAAGATTTTAACTAGAAGTGTGTTTGAAACTAGAAGATTTACCAGAAATCAAAGGAATACATTTATATGAGCAAAAACAAAATAAAGGCCATATTAAATTTTTAAGATGGTAACGTATGGTTATTTCAGGGTTAATTAATGCTCTGTGTAATAAGGTGAGCACTGTGAGTTTCTGAGCTGGATGGTGAAAATTGCAGACATTCAAGTGAATTGAAAGTAATCATAGTTTAATTATTCATAATTTGGGGGCCCTTTACAATTTATGAAATCTGAATTCACCTATCTCGACGGCTTGAGGCGGAAGTTGACTGCTTATTCCAGGTATATCATCCCGGCGTTAATCCTTTGGTCGGCAGCTTAACTGAGTGTCGGCCCGGCTTCAACTTGTTTCCTAGAACCCGACGTTTCCTCTTCTCGCAGCTTACTCCCTTTCCATCCCAGGTTCATCTCCTCATTTTCGTGATCTCACCTTCACAGGTCACCTCTGTTTCTCCCCCTCCACAAGGGTAACGCTATCTCACGTGGTATGTTTTACCCAATACACCTCTTCGTTTCAACCCTATCCCTTAGGTTCATCCAGGTGGTGGGGTAACGCATTTTGGAAAATTCCAGGGCGATTGACCTACGCCTCCGGGAGATGTTCGTAAGCCGATCGGTGCCGCATTGTTCCATCCCTTAGGTTTTATGGCACCAGCAGTCTGCGTTTGCACAACACAAAGGAAATTTCTTGTTCGATGCTTTCGTTATAATTTCATTATAATGCCAAATAAATGCTTGTTGAGTCTCTGCGCTACAAGATAAATTATATTTACATAGTTTTATCCATAATCAAATAGATTACTTAACATAATAAAACATTTGCCACAATCCCTAATATTAATTTTTTTAGTATTAGCTCATGACATTATTATAATTAATTTCAGGAAGGTGCAAAAAATGCTCTAGAGAAAGGTCAGATCTTGAATGGAGTTAAGCTAATGATATTTTGGAGTCGACCTTCCAAATCTCGTAGCATATCATCCACAAGAACACTTATTGAAGGAAGAACTAGAGAACTTATCAAAAAATCTAAACAAATCGCAAATATAAAAAAATCAAGCAGTAAGGTTGCTTCCAACACATTGCAAAAACAAGAACAATCTCCTGAAAAAGGAAAATTAAAGTCAAATTGGACTTCTGTTAACAAAGAAGTTGAAGATGAATTGAAAGCCATGAGTGGAATTGATGAAATAAGGTTAGAAAATTACATCTATTTTACTTTTCCTTCTATAATTTTTATTTGGTAACTAAATATTATAAATAACTTAATGCAAATTATAATTTTAACAAACTCTGCAATTTTTTGTTGTATGTATAATAATAAAATTTTCACAAACATGTATTCTTGAAATTTACTCATATTTTACTATATACAGTAGAACCCTTTTTAACGTATCGTTGGGAACCGGTAATTTTGTTCTCTTAGGGTATTCCTTGAATAGAAGTTTGCATAAAATAAGTATGAAAAGTTCTCTATAGTTAAACTCGTTTACTAAAGATATGCTAGTTTAGTTCATTTTAAAAAAATGCAAAATACTCCTATTTTGTTTTTATGAGTTAATAATTTTTTCAACAAATCAATTCATTGGAGAAGAAAACATTCTCTGGTTTCCACCCGGGTCAAACATAAATAATAGCGCGTTTCGACGACGTAAGGCACTGTCATCATCTTCCAACGACGATGGCAAGAGTTCCTTACGTCGTCGAAACGTTTCAGATTAACCCGGGTGGAACCCGATAATGTTTTCGTCAACAATTACACCGGGAAAGCCTACGATCTTTGACAATTCATTGGAATAGTTATTGATACATCTTAATCTCTCTCTTTGCTATTTCCTCCGTGACATTTGTCGCCACAAAAACTATACGTTTCTGATGGGAGAAGATTTAGAACGATCCCTGACTATAATTATGATATTCGAATAGCTCAGAATTTTATGTCACATTTACTGTTGCAGCAACTGATTACACCGCCTCTTTTTGTCGCGGAAATCGTCAGTATATTTCATTAGTCGGTAATAGAATTTGTTTCTTCTGTTAGTATAACTTTAAAACAAATAGAAAGTTATAAACATGTCATTTTAGCATTAGGCTTAGGCTGCAGTTATTGTAGATACTTATACTGACGAGTTCGAACGAACAAACAAATGCGCGTTTTCATATTGGAGTGTTTACTTCGACGAGCGTATCAGAACACGCACGATGCCGTCAGAACCATTCCAGCGTTCAAACGAATTTGATCTTTCGTACGTTCTGACGCTGAATTTCGAGTGATTTGGTTTCTTCAACATGGATATTGATAAATTTATTAGCCGTGTGTTCGAGATTAGGTGTTTGTGGGATATGAAAGACAAAAACTATCACAACGGAGATATTTCTCGGCAAAAGTGGGACCAAATTGCTCAAGAAATTAACACTAATTGTAAGTATAATTGTTATTAGTAATTTCCTAACTTTAAATTTAAAAATGCGACTGTTTTGCTGCTTATTTTATTTCAATTGGTTGTATTTTATTTTAGAAATTTCGTATATATTTACTTTTATCCCCTTCAATGTATATTAAAATTTTGTTGGTCTCATTTTGAAATGCCCGAAAAACTTTTGCGGGTTGTGCGACAAATCTTGAAATAAAATTTGGAACACTCCCTTATCGTATTTTGTAGAAAATAAATGGTTAATATACTGTGTTTTACCACCACCTATCAACAATATTAATCAATGGATTTGTGCTGGGAGGCAAAAACGTACGGACTGTCA
This sequence comes from Eucriotettix oculatus, assembly GCA_034510155.1. Classification (NCBI taxonomy): domain Eukaryota; kingdom Metazoa; phylum Arthropoda; class Insecta; order Orthoptera; family Tetrigidae; genus Eucriotettix; species Eucriotettix oculatus. Next base: position 133,328,923 of record CM067377.1, read on the forward strand.
GAAAACGCGCACAGTGTAACCACCGTGTTCTGACGAGGATATCGGACTTACCTGTCAGAACAATATTTCCTCAGGATTTGCATCCATAGTAACCGTAGCCTTACAACGTACTAATATTTAATTGATAAAGTAACAGGGTCGCGATCAACTTTGTTGAAATTCGAAACCCGAAGTTTCTGCCATCTTTCCTCAACCGGCTTTGATATTAAAATGTATAAATAACGCGACGTACCAAAATTTGAAATAGTTGAATCTATTGCATGTGCACGGGGAATTTCGCAAATGCTGTGCTTGGTGTGGGCGAGGTTGAAATCCAAATAGGATGTTCACTTATTTCATAAAAACTGATAAAAGAGTGGAAATCCAGTGCAAAATAGCTTCCTTAATATCGGAAATTTCAATATAGCTGGGTTCCTTAAAAACGGGAGGAAATTACATTACTCATACGGCTATTTTTCCGAGACAAACAGTAATCCCGCAATAACGGGACATTAAAACGGGGTGTTACTATAATAAAGGACGTAACTTTTTTCGCCGTTTACACACAACCATCGTCGTGTTTCCCTGAGCAACACTTCTCGCATAGAAAACTATTCAATTTGACTGCAGAAGATTAAAAGAACTCTTGCCTTGTCCGCATTAAACATTTGTTTAGGCTTGTAATCCTTAATTAGACAAGGCAATGTATCGTCTTTTCAAAATTAGGCAACATCGCGCACTTTCACCGCAAATTTGTAACACAAGAGGTACAAATTTTAAACCAAAGTAGAAGGGACCCCCCAAAATCTAATGCTAGAATATTCCTTAAAAAGGGGTTCATTAGTGGAAATACAAGGGAAAAAAAACATTCCTTAAAAGCGGAAATTTCGTTAAATCAGGGTTCTTTAAAACCGGAAAAGAATTGCATTATCCTTATAGCAGTTTTCCGGGACTTACGAATTAATTCGTTACAAACGGGAATTTCTTAATAGCGGGAACCTTAAAACGAGTTTTCACTGTATATATTATTTGTCTTTAAATAATTGGATAGCAATTATACTTAATATTCTGTTAAACAGGCCAGTTGTCAGACCTGGTAGGAGTTCAAAATCATTGCCACCTGTTCCAACTTTTCAAGAATCTCAATTTCCAAAATCGAGTGAAGAGACTACAATAGTTTCTAGTAAAGCTGATGACCTACTTGCAATAATGAAAAAACCAGCTTTGACTGCAGAAGAAAGATATCATGTGCTTGAAGCACGAGATAAATTGTTGAGAAAGAGTAAGTAAATATTTTTGTAACATTGACAAATCTGTATTTACATGTGTGTATATATATATATTTCTTTAGAGCACATTTCCACCCCTATTTCTATTTTTCCTTCCTATACAATTATCCAATGTGTAACTCTGCCACATAATAAAATTATTGTACATATTATAATTCACACAGTTTCTCTGAAAGAGGTAAAGGTCATGCTTACCTGAAATTGAAGTTCTGTGTCACCATTCAGGAAAAGATCAAATTCTTCAAGTTTTCAGACATGTCAGCCTCCTTCTTCAGGAGAAAATGTGACTTACTCAAAGTGCCAGCTGACAGGTTCAAAAGTTTAAATAATTTTATATTTTCCTCATTGAAATGCCGAATTTCAATTTGAGGTAAGCCACCACATTCTCTTTCTCCTTTCCACATCAATTTTAATACGTATAAGACAATGTTTGTAATCATGAGCATAATGTGTGCAAAAATTAATCTATTAAATGGCTTTATTTTTTTCTCATGCTTCTTTTAGCCATTTATGCTATTGAAATAATTTCCTGTTTGTAATTTGCAGAACAGGTTAATTTATATAAAAAAAATGTTTCTACAAGCAATTTTCAATTGACCGTACTTGTTTAGTTGGTTTTCATCTCATTTTGTTCTTATCTATCTGTGATGTATTATGTATTGACACCTTCCTAATTTTATTAGGAAATGTAAAGACAACTGATCTTGCTAAAGCGGAGAAAAATGTTGGTACTTGTCCTGATATGTGTCCTGAAAAAGAAAGATATCATCGTGAAGCACAACATCAGATTTTCTGTTATGAAATTAATCACTCATCCTCTAAGCAGGTAATTATATTATTTTCAGCAACTATAAAAATTACACAGTATAGTTATAAACATATATAATGGGATAGGAAAGAGAGACAGAAAAGTCATTCACTTACCTTAAACTGATAGTAGAAATCGACTTGCAGTGAAGTACAAAAATAGGAATATCAGTTATTATTCTAATTACGGTTTACCCAATGTTAGACTGCAACGATCAACATGCAAAAAAGGATAGGTTACAACAAAGGAAAAGTAACAAAGAGAAATGTAAAAAACATTCAAACAAAAAACAGCACACAGACATGAGTGTACCATTGGAGGCAGTTAAAAAGAAAGAAGCTAGAGTCCAGAAATTTACCTTGACGGATGGATGTGTTAGAAAGAAGGGTCCCAAAGATGGTTTTGGGTATAATATTAAAAACATCCATCCCTAACCTCCAAAACACCCTCATGCACCTATGTAGGCCTCAGCCTCACACTCCACCACCTAAACTAGATTGCCAACCCTGTGATAGGAACAGGTACTATGTATGCCCTATTCTTCAATGTACCACAATTTTCAAAAAGTCTCCCCAAATTGCCGCTTACAAAATTAAAGGTAACATCACATGCCTGTCCCCTCACATGTACCAGATTATCACCAAACCCTGTCCTACCAAACTAAACATCTCCCTGAATGCATTGCTAACCACCACAGCACTGTCAAACTGTCCAAATCCAATTCCCTATACCTGTTCATGCCACAAGTTATAACACCAATAATTTTGGCCAGTGCTTCACACTGACGCCCCTCAAAGACTACCCCCAGGTTCATCAGCTATCAAACTCCATCAGTAGGAACTTTGTTTCCAACACTTCCTTCAGTCCTGGACAATTGCTGGACTCAAAATCTTCTAGCTTCCTTCTTTTTATCTTCCTCCTTTTGTACTTTGTGTGTGTGTATGCATGCACATATGTTCTGATTTTGGTTTGCATCTTTTCTCTATTACTTTTCCACTGTTGCAACTGATGTGCACATGTTGTTTCTTGTTTGCATGTTTTCTTCATTACTTTTCCATTGTTGCAACCTATCCTTGCTTTGTTGCATGTTGTTTGTTGTCATCTAACAACTGGCTAGCTATAATTTGAATCATCGAGTGCCTGGTCTCCCCACTATTCAGATACTATTACCTTATCTTAATTTGATAGTAGGTATTAACTGACAGGGATACAGAAGCATTAAATTATTTTTATGGTCATATTGTATTCTTATTTTTAGTTATGTTTGTCCTGATTTTTAGTTATGTACACTTAAACTTCTGTTATTAATTGTAGGTTGTATGAATTATTTTGCAATTTTTTGAGGACTATGTTGTTGTACTCAGTTCTTAGCCTGGTTTGATGCAACCCTCCTTGCTAACCTATTCTGTGGAATCCTTTTTGTTCCTACATAACTACCACATCCTTCCTAATCTGCTTAGTGTATTCCATCTTTGGCATCCCTCTTCTGTTCTTACCTCACACATTTTACTTGTCTCAAAATGTGGCCTCTTAATCTATCAATTTTTAAAAAACGCCAAATTTTTGAAGTCCTTAGCCCCCTTCTTTAGTTAGGGTATCTGAGTGGTCATACATTAGACAGCAACAATTAAAACCCAATAAAGCAAATAATTCTCAATGAAATATCACAACAATAAAAAATAACAATAATCTTTCATAGAAACATTCATAATATATACACAATACACACAAGAGGTGGATGGTAGAATGTAGAAAATTGTGAGTAATTGTGGAAAGACAATTTTCAGAAGATGTTGGGCCCAGAACGTTGCTTATCTTGAACTGTAGGATGTGTTGGAAAGAGCTTTCCCAGAGATGGAATTCAGTTTTGGGGAAATGGAATTGTTCATGTGTGTGTTATTGGTCATGAGCAACTATTGGGAATTGGTTTTGTGGTGGTTAGCAATATGTTTAAGGAGAAGTTGTTTGTTTGACCAATATAGAAAGCTGAACAGAATTTGTAATTAATCTGGCATATGATATAGGAAGAGAGACAGGTGATGTTTTCTTTGGTTTTGATTTGTGAATGATTTTTGAGAATTCTAGTAGGTTGAAGAATATGGCAGACATGACATCTGTTCCTACCACAATGCTTAACTGGAAAAGAGGGGTCTACTAAGGTTGTCAAGAATTTTGCAGAGGTTGGGAGGTACCTGAAGGCAACCTTTGTACAGATCAGGAGTAATGTGGAATTTTTTTATATTAAGTTTGGATTGCAGTTCATTTTAGGTCAGGTGGAGAATGGAGCTGAACTTTTGTAGTCCAAGAAAAGTAAGTTGTATTTAAGGTTTGGATTATATTTTTTTATATTGTCAAGGTTGTGTTTTACAACCTACTTTCCTGGACTGCAGATACACTCCCTTCTCCATCTGGCCTACACTGGACTACAGTCCTACTACATGCTTAAGTGTGACAGGGAGTGAGAAGAAACAAATATTTGATTTTTCTATTCACTGTATAACTAGCCAGTATTCTCTTTACTTTAATTATAGGCCATTTTTACATTTACAAATAGGATTTAAAGTATTTTTTTTAGATATATTAATGGCCCAATACAGTATATGGTTTGAAGAATAGTTTTGTGTAAATCATTCTTTAGAGAATATAAAATATTAACTGTCTATTCAATTTATTGGAGCAAATGATAGCAGAGGCGGTGCATTGGGGTGTACTGGAAAATCTTTGGTCTGTACTAATCTAAAGAAAGAAAATAACAACCAAATTCTAAAAGCTATATACTATTTACTCAATTTCCTCAACATATAAAACAAAAACAGGGCAGCCCAATTATGAATGCCCTGGAAAATTATTTATATGTAACATAAATAACTACTAATATATTTCTTGAACTAATTGTTATATTATGTTGTATTCATTCGATTGTTATGTCATTTTTGATTGTTTCCAATGTTGTGCTGTACAATTTTACGGAAAATAATAGGTGTTGTACTGAATATAACATCAATTCCTGATTTAAGGGTATTTTGCACATATTTTTGATTCTTTAATTATCAATGTTAACACTAGCATTTCTGTCATCAGGTAATTGGTAGTGATACAAAGTAATTAACAGCTGTCCAATTTTCATTTTCTTTCATTGCTACTTATGACCTGTTTATATTAATATAATGAATTATCATTTTCTGTCTACTCTTGTAGAATTTTAAGATGGATCCATATCTAGCCATCAAACAATATTCAAGAAGTTCTGCTGATCAAGACATGCCACTGCCACATGATCTTAGACCTTCATCTGTCCTCCGCATGACAATGGATTATATGTTGGCAAATATCATGAATAGAGCTGAGAATACTGAAGAGAATTTAAGAGATTGGTACTTTTTCCTCTGGGATCGAACAAGATCAATTCGTAAGGTATAATATAATATTTTTTTGATTTTTTAAATGTAAGATTATTTTATGGAGCTGGCTTTAGTGTTAATTCAGGATGAGAAATTCTATAGAATTGAGCACCATTATTTGATGGAAACTTTATTGATAATTTTTGTTGCTTATGGCACACAATCTCTCTCTCATGCCACAAGAGGGAATTGTAGAACTTTCAATTTTTAAAATTATGTTAACTTTTTGTTCCATTTGACAAAACCATACCCACTGTGCTTCAGCACTTAGAAATGATAACATTAATTACTTCTTTCAATTGTTTGAACTGGAAAAGCTTACACATATTTGAAATTAACCATATTCTGAACAAACCAACATGAGTTAATTTGTTATTAATTTTCAAATTCCTTCTTTCATTTAACTTGTGAATCATAAAATAATTTGTATGCAATATTAATAACTATTTTTTTTTCAGGACATAACACAACAAGAGCTTTGTGACTCTGACACAGTTATGTTATTAGAACAGTGTGCTAGATTTCATATATTTTGCTCAGAGTGTATGATTGATGAGGATATAGCTGTTTTTGATCCAAAAATCAACACTGAAAATTTAACCAAGTGTTTACAAACTTTAAAATACATGTACAGTGATATGTCTTTGAAGGGAGAGGTGTGTCCAAATGAACCAGAGTTTCAAGCTTATGTTCTGTTGCTTAACCTGAATGATGCTAGTCGTATACTGTAAGGATTTCTCATGCATTTCCTATTTTTAATATACATCAAGTTTTTATATTTAATGATTATTACTAACTTTTTCAGAGAAGAGCAAAAACAACAAAATGAAATTGTTCAGCAGTCTGAAGAAGTAAAGTTTGCACTCAGTGTACATGCAGCAATAAGTACAAACAACTATGTAAAATTTTTTAAACTGGTTAATTCAACATCTTATTTAAATGCAGGGATACTTCACCGTTATTTCAACCAAGTTAGAATCCATGCTCTTCGAACTATTTGCAGAAGTTACTGTATGGGATCATCTAAAGCTCAAGTATATATTTATTTTATTTCAACATCATGGTATTTACTGAAGTATTCAATATAATTTTATAATTATGGCAATCATCTGAAATAAAAACATCAACAATAAGTTGGAATTTCTGTGATTAATTTTATCCACGTCACAAGAAAACTAAAGCTAAGTGAATTTCTTGCTGAGAAACTTAAACCTTATATTTACACTTTTAAATGCCCACTTCACCAGCCAATAACTGGAAATGTCTTTCTGAAGAAGGGGGGAGAGGTTGCATGTCCTGAGTGTACATTGGGCATATAAATGTTTTTTATGTATAATAAATTGTTTTATTTATAGCAACAATATTAATTTATTTTAAATAACAAATACACACCACAGTACTTATTCAAACTTAAATCTCACCTAACTACTTAAACCTTTTTATTGTTATTTCTGTACATTATTAAGTAATATAGGACCATTAAGATAATTTTGTAATATTTCTAGCAATTTTACTGTCATTGAAACAACAAACATATTATAGAAATTATATTCAGTTTTCAGTGGCCACTTTTGTTAAAATTTTGGGATTTGAAGATGAAAATGAAGCTATTCAGTTCTGTGAGTACTATGGATTGCAGACTTCTGAAAATAATATGGATATCACATTAGCTGGCAAAACTATTATTGATGCCTCTAGTATGCCACCTGCACAGCGGCGTTCTGTCTTGATTGTGGCATCCAAAAAGAAATGTTCTATTGCAGAGGTATTAAATTATATAGCTACCACATTATTACTATATCACATTAAAAATTAGCATTGACAAGTATTTCTTATTCTTTCATTTTATTTTTCATTTAAATTTGACAGGTTGTAGCTGGAGGGCCTGTAAAAAGTGTTCGATATGACACACACACACCCCATGATAGTTTTGACAGTAATGGTCTCTTGAAAACAGCTGCTTATGATGCTTCTGACCAAGCACTACACTTACTGGATGACTTGTCAAAAATTACTGCTCAGAATCCTGTTGTGTCTGAATTGACAGAGCCAAAGAAAAATAATTTTAGGGACATAGAGGTATGCATTCAAATTATATGCATTTTGTGTCTTTCAAAATTAATTGGTTCAACGTTAGTTCTTAACAATAATTGTAAAATATTCTTGTTCATTGAAAAATTCACATGACAACAGTACTTTGCCTCTAGGATCATATGTCACGTAGAAGGTGACAAGTTGGATCCTGTAGAAACTTTTTGAATTTTGGGAACAATTGCCTCGTCAGCGAAGTATCTATATTTCTCAAAATAAATTGTAGCATAGCGATAATGTATAAATGGCTAGTATTAGATGAGGGTTAACTTAGTTACATAATGTCGTAGAAAGAAATTTATGACAGCTTAAACAAAGCAAACAAGAAATCTTTTTTGTATGATAAAACTGCTCATATTTCTTTTATGTTAATGGATGTACCATGATTGTAAAACCTTACATGCTTTGCTTTTGTTTAGGTAATTGTTAAGAAGACTAATTTTCCTCGAGAAGAAAATAATTCCATTTCTTTTATGTAAGTATCCTATGAAAAGTTATGTATAGTAGTGCCATTAATTGTTTAATAACAATGGAAGTAAGAATTTGTAATATATGTTTTTCTTCATAACATTATCTCATATGAAAATTGCATTAATGATACTCTAAACTTCATAACTGACATGTTTTAATAACATAATACATTCTTTAGGTCAAAACAGTTACCGAGAAAAGAAATCACTGATCACCTGAAGATATCACCTGTGAAGGTACGTTCCTCATTAAATTTAGAGTATAATCAATGTATAACTGTGGCATTATGGCTTTTATTAGGAAGTATTTCAAAGCATCTTGCATGAGTAGCTTATTCTGTCATTGTATGTTTTTCAATTTCTATATTTCATCTCAGTAGCTTGTATTCATTTAAAAAAATATAATTAGATCATATTTCTTCTTATGAATTATCTGCTTTATTTTTTCATGTTTATCCATTTGTTGAATAGTCTTTCACATTCAGATGAACCTCAATATATATACAAACATTTAAATATAGTAACATACATTAAAGAAAGTGGCACTAGAGATAAAGAGAGTGTCTGACTTACGTCTCCCGTCATTCGGAAGGGCGTGAGAATAGTACCCAATGCCCGTCCTACCTGATGCAGGTTTTCTAGGGTTTTCCCTGCATCTCTTTAGGTGAAACACCGGGTAGGATCCTTAAACCATAGCCCGGGGGCCCTAGTTAACCCTTGGCTACCTTGCTCTACCTTCCGCATCCCCCCCTTTTACAATTCCCTTCCTATGCTATTAAAGGGGAGTTGCCTGTTTCAGGATCACCCTCATGTAGCCTGTTACCCCCCCCCCCCCAAAAAAAAAACTTAAATTGAGAGTTGGGGTCACTGCATGAAATACTTAATAGTCTGTCAAATTTTCATCCATCTTAAGGACATATTACTTCACTTTGTGCCAGTTGACTGAACAATTTATTATTTTTTGGTGGGGAGTGCATAAGAATTATTACACAAAAAAACCTAGGGTTTTTTAAATGAACTGAAGTTATGCTATTTACTTATGTGAAAGAATGTATGGATAATATGATTATTATATGTATGGAAACGAAATAGATAGAAAATGGATTACCTTGCCAGTCTGAATATTGTTTATTCTTTTGTAATACATTAAAATTTTTGTACAGGAAAATAATTTCCTTTCAATAAATTGTTTCCACGCACACAAGGTGATAACATAGGGATCGGTGTCTTTCATAACAGTGTGGCATACAAAAAGATGGTGTTTGAAATTTTCAGATGTTTTTACCAGCATCCTAAGGAAATAGAATCAGCGCAGTCAACTTTCCCATTTCATATTTCTTTTTAAGTTCTGTTTTAACATCTGTAATAATATTTATGTTTATCATAACATCTTTAAGGGCTATCAGTCCAACCTGTAAAACTTTTTTACCTTCACTTAATTTTCAAATGTATATTTTGTAAATGCCATCTTTTTTCCAGTTACCTGTTCAGGTCAAACAAGATGTAACCAGTCGTCAAGGAGTACCTGACTCATATGTGGAAAAAGTTTGTGATGAATTAATATTTGATTGTGTTCAAGAGATGATCAAGTAAGTGCAATTAAAATTCTGTGTTTACTTTTTAATTAATTGAACAGAATTGTATATTTTGTTGTTTATATTTTAGGGAATGCTTGCTTACTGTTATCAATTCAGAGAGAGTTGCTCTTGAAAAGCAAAAAGAAATTATGCTCAATGAAAAACACCGAATCATGGCTATAGAACAAAAGTCAAAAGAGGTAAGTTTTTCATGTACAAATTCAAATGATTGCATACTTATGACTTTATATTCTTTATTTACTGTTTTATGCTCAGTAATAATAATAATAATATTGATTCAGCATTAGACATTATTCTTATGTAGATATTTTTGTTACAGACATATAGAGAATTAATTGATAACATTATTGAGAATATTGTTAACACATTTTGGAAAGAAGCCAATCTTTGCATAGAGGATGTTTTTAATGAAATTCATTTGACACTTTTAAAGGAAGAAATTAAAGCTATTTCAGCTGAAGCAATAAACATTGAAAGGTAAGTAGGATAAAGAAAAAACAATATTAAAAATGCATTTCATTGTGACATTTCCCTCTATTGCCTTAAGAGTCTGTCAAATGGTGACTCAGCTCTTACTTTAACTACTTTCTTCATTTATTATTTATTTCCTGATATATTTGTTTATTAATTTATGTTCATCAGCATTAAAAATATATATCCCCAGATTTATCTTTTTATTTATTATATATCTATTTGTAATCTTGTTCATATAGGCAAAGGTGCATAGATAATATAACTAAACGAGTGATTAATCGACGAATTCTTTACTATGCTACTAAATGGAGGCAATATGCACAAGCTAAGAGTAGGCGAAAGGAATTGTCTCAAGCATTTTCAATTTTAATGACAAATTTAAATCTTGAAGAGCAAGCAAAAATATTAAATGTTCCAGGAATTTCAAGTGATTTTGACTTAAAATCACAGCACCTGCTTTCAAATAAACCTTCACCATTTGCAGAATGTTGTAAGTATTTAATTTCAATTGACATATTGTGAGTCACCATTTTCAAAATTGGTAAAAAGTATAAAGCTGAAATTACACATTAGACTATTAAAGTAATTAAAATAAATGTAAGCTAATATTAATACCACTGAAAGTAAATATACAACAAAAGTTTTTCAGCATTGGTTTGTATAATAATTACCACAAGTCTATGAATATTAATATTTTTATTAATTCGTGGAAAACCTTTAAAACTGTCACCTGAGGAGGCCACACACCAGCCCTGTGTTCTTTGTAGATCATATAATTCTTAGTTTGTTGGCCGGCAGGGGGATGAAACACTATACTATGCATGTGTATTTCTTATTTCAGACATTAATGTTGAGTTACAATGCAATATAGCACAATTTGTATTCTGCTTTGGCTGGAGGTATTAAGCCAGCAGGCAGTTTAAAGTCTTAGAAATCGATCCAGAATTACTATTATTTAAAGATTCTTAAATTTACAAAACTAATATTTCTTACTAAATTAATTAACATGCTTTAGCTCATGAGCACAAATAGCATATTATGAATTCAAAATGAAATGATTATAAATAATTAGCCTGCACTGTTAGTAATGTAAGTTATTATCAATATAGCACTTAAATGTTGAATCAACTACAGTGCAAATAAGATTGTAATTATTTCAATATTGAATTAAAATATGCAAAATATGTACATACTGACATGCCTCACATTCATGAAGCTTTTATATATTATATCATGTTTATATATATTTTATTATCATTATAAAATTTACAATTATATTCACGTTTAATAAGTGAGTTTCATGAATGTTTTTGTTTTTAATTTTCGGAGTATGTCTCATTGTTTCAGTGAAAATGCCTATTATACCTGATATTGGGACTATAAGTGTTAACCAAATAGTTGAACAAAATTTAGTTTACAGAAACAGAGATTTAAATCAAAATTATTCTGAAATATTTTGGAAAGTGGTTGCATCATCTCCTGACAAAGATGAGTCCCCGTATTATTCTGATACTGTTTCAGACTGGATTGAAACTGTATTTTGTGAGCAGCCATTATCTGATGAAGATCTTTACCTACTTGAAGTAAGTTCATTAGCTATGTCAATTACAGAAAACCTAAGTATTTTTTATGTTGTTGGCAGAGTGGTTTATACATTGCTTTCTACATCATGCATGTTATAATTTGATTGTATTTTTGTTTGCAGTCAGATGTATTAGTTAAATATAGAAAACCAGGACGGCTATGCGATTCCTTAGGTATATGTGTTCAAAGATGTGTTGGTATACCTGAACACACAACTGATCAGTCAGTGTATAGAGGTTCAAATGGAATTCTGTTCTTTTGGGCAAATACCCATGAAGGTGTTGACAAAGCTTGCAGACGACTTATAAAACTAATAAGATCTTTATCAGAATCCCCACTAGTACCTGTAGCAGTCATTGTTCTACAAAAATGTCTGCCTTCAAACAGTGGTTTGAATGAGAAATGGTTAGCAGAAATTAAGAAAGGTGGAGCAATATCAGAATTTAAAATATTTTACCGGGAGTCAAACTCCAAAAAGTCTCTAAAAGACAAGGTATGACGAAGTTGAAAATTTGTGAGTGTAAAATTGTACTAAATTAAAATTTTCTTTAATTCCTGACTTGTTTTGCAGATGGAGTCTGCTTTAAAATGGCTAGCCAACAATTGTCCTCCAGAAGCTCCTGTGCACTGTAATTATTTGCCTTATTTTCTTAAGACTTGTTTTCTTGATGACTTTTGGTATAGAGTTCATCATACACTGAGTGATAAATCTGTATTTACAATGAATCAGGTATTATTATAATTACACATATAATATATTTTTACTAGACTACACCAGCCTTACAGTGCTAAATAATTGATTATTTTACCTTAACTTAATGGAAGTTAAATTCATTTTCAATTCTTTTGTCCATACTATTAAGCAGTTAGTTATTGTAAAACATATATTCAATTCATTTCTGTTTTATCTCAGCTATCTCCAAACAAAGTTATTGAATTGTATAACACAGCAGTTGACAAAATAACAGAAGAATGTTTGGATAGAAATTTACTGCAATATTCTGTTGGCGTTCCAGAGTTCGATGGTTATTTAGAAGAATCTAGCAAAAGTTTCATTAAGAGAGGACTAAGAATATGCCCTAAACATTGGGGGTCATCTAAGTATTGCAGACATTTATTGATGGTGAGAATATAGATGTTTTTAAGTCATTCATGAAGCTTAGTTTTATAAAGTAAAAATACTAAAATATTGTAAATATTTTGGTATTATTTACAAATGTTCATATTTCTGGAATAAGCCTTCTAATAATTCTGCTGTAACCAACCGTAAAATCTACTTAAACATTCTCATTGGAAGGTAGTTCGTGTGGCTATACAAAGTAAAACTGTAAATATTGTACAGAAAAGAAAAATGATGTGTCTAAATATTCAACATTGAGCTTAATATATTGTTTCATCTTTTTTGAAAAACATTGCAATTGATATTATTGCTCACAAACTAAACTGATTAGTACTTACTCCTTTGCCAACCAAGTAATTTGCCTACCATTTTGTGTGATATACATTTTGTCTACATTCATGAAGCTTTGCCTTTAATAGCACAGGAAGGGAAGGGAATTGAAAAAGTGGGGTGTGGAAGGTAGAGCAAGGTAGCCAATGGTTGGCTAGGGCTCTCAGGTTATAGTTTAAGGATCCTACCCAGTATTTCATCTAAAGAGATACAGGGAAACCCTAAAAAACCTGAATTTTTCATAACATTAAGTACCTTAGTCTTGACAGATCTTGGAAAGTTTGATTGTGAGTGGTTTTACACAAAGATATTGCCAATTTTTTTACAATTTTTCATATTTTCAGAATAAACATAAAGCATCTAGGGACATGTACTAGCCACATCACTACTGTTATTACTATGTTTAAATTTATTTATCCATTAATAAATAATAATAAATTTCAGTGCAGCATCATAAGAAAGTTCATCTGTTTGAATCTTGACTGCAGTCCTCTTTTTAATAAAAATGTTTCATCATTGCACAAAACTAGTCTTTATCCATTTCTACTAAATGTATATAAAAATAATAATAAAATGCATGGAAATGGTAGAAAATGAAGAGGTTCTAAGAAGAGTAAATGAGTAGAAAGCCATCCTGACTATTTCATGATCATAACAAACAGAAAATAATTATTGTTTCATTCAGAACATCGTCAAAGGACACTTATCTGCAAATTCCAGGCTGTGGAAGATGACAAATGCAGTTGTTATTTGACTTAAAAAATACAGAAGAAATAATTAAGTGATGGACAAGCCAGGGCGGAGAAGAAATTTACAGACTAACTCTAAATACCTACCATGTTTCTGATTGCTTCCAGTTTAAGTGATATTATATATATATATCACATGCATCTCTTGACAATATATAGTATGATCTATACTGCACCTATATGAAACAAAAAAATGTTTGATACACTGCAGTTCAGGAATTTCAAAATATACAAAGTATACTGACAGCAATCTGTGCATTCTGATAAGTAATGACTTAAAAAAAAATACAATTACAATAATTCAATAAACAATTGAAGTTCAGCCAACAGCCCAGAAAGTAAATTTAGAAGATAAGAATGAAAAATGTCAACTCAGCCCGCTTACTTGCTAGTTCAGGTCAACTGCCAGATTCTATGCCACATTCCTCCACTCTTGTAAACCTAAGCTTGGCTCACTTACAATTTACTAATCACATTCTTCAGAAACTTAGCTAGGAAATAAGTGAAGATTGGACATTGTGTAAATTGATAAAAAGTGCATCGATATAATTTCCAAGATGGCTGTTGGCTGAGCTTCAATTGAAGCAATTATCAGTCAGAAAACTATGTTTGAATGTCACATTAAATTTAGGTCTTTATTTAAGTATTGATAACCACATTATTTTATTATTCTGCAGGTATTACATTCAGCCCATTTGCCAACAATAAATCCATGGCCACCTGAAAGTTATGCTGAAATGGTTAAGATACTAGATTCTTATTGCTTTGAAAACAAATTGAACATTTCAATGTGGAATATAAATCAGTATGTAATATTATATTTTTTTGTATTGGGGCTACAATGTCTAACGTAGGATATTTTTTAGTGATATATTACATTTATGTTCATTTGACTTAGAAACTCATTACATACAATGGTTTATTATCATTAACACATAATGCCAAAAAATACTTATTTTTAACTGAAGGGAGTTTACTTCACAATAATGAGCCTCAAAAGGTGCAGTCAGTATTCAAAGCATCATGGAGCACAACACATCAATGTAATGACTAAATATTCAAGTGGTTGAGATTGTCAAAGGCTCCTGGAATTTAAAATGAGTATTTTATACTGAGACTTTACATGGTTCTTGCTAATGCATATCTTAATATCTTACACTACTTGCATTCTGATAGAAATTTTCATTTTCTTCTAAAGCAATTCTTATTGATGAATTTAGTACTGCACTTATTATCTGCAAAATATCACAATTTCGAGATATATTATCTATAGATCCAAATTACCACAATTAGACACACACTTCTAACTGATAATATTGTAGCACATGCTTACACTTTTAACAGTTCTGTTAAACAGTATGTCGTCATTGACCAGTAAAAAAAATTGTAAATTATGATATTTAATCATTAAATTGAAGGCATTTTCCTTTGCTAATTTACAATGTGTTCACTTACTATTTTTACAGGCAATTGCAAGATTATATACTTGACTGTGTGCAAAAAGATTCTCAATGTGAAGTAGATATGGATATGCAAACATTCCTGTCTACTTTTCCATGGGTGCAGTTAGTGCAAGTAAGTTTTAAAAAAATATTTTCATAGATTGTTTTATTTAATTTATTAATATTAAGTATAAAATAGTTTTAATGTATGTGATTAGTCAACTATTCATTTTCTTGTGTTATAAGAATCATCCATAATATAATGATCATTTGCATATTTCATTCCCCATCTTCCATAAATGGGTTTATTGGCTTACATGATATCTGTTCTTAATGCTGTGTATGATCTTCCATCTATGGATTTTGTGACTTTTTAAAATATGGTGTGCAGAAAAGCCCACAAACTGTGTGAGGTGAGGGTTATTATTGGATACTCATAAATTGAAGAATTTTCATCATACACATTATCCATTATTGAACATTTCACACCACTTCCACAGATATATTTCCCATGGAAATTTATTGTCAATTAAGGGATGTGTATGGTATTGCAGTAATGAAAAAAATAAATCTGTGTAAATGGTATGAAATGTTCAATAATGGATAATGTGGATTATGAAACTTGATCTGGATGCCCATCATTCATATGAATTTCAAAGACATGGCAGACAGGCATTGAACCCTTGATGAGTTGCATATTGCTTTTCTACGTGTTTCATGTTCATTGCTTGGTGTCAGAATATCTTGCCTACAACAAAATTTGTGCAAGATAGGTATCTTAACACTTAAATCAGTAACCAAAGCTCAAAAAATGTGTGCATAACTGACATCGTTGGCACAGTATCATGTGATGGAAATGTCTTTCTTAACCAGGTTGTTACTGGTCAAAATTAGTGACATGGAATGCTTTCTCACAGTATTCTGCTACTTTATGACAATGTCTGCCCTCACACAGCTGCTGCAACCTTAAGCATACTGACTGAATTTAGATGGTTATCCACCTTACAGTCCAGACCTTACTTCCAGCAACTTTCACCTTTTCATTAAACTGAAAGAGCTCCTTTGTGGAAATTGCTTCAGAAGTGACATATTGAAGACCACAGTGAACAACTGGCTTACAGAACTGTGGATTATAAAGCATGTGGACAGATATGACAAAATCCTAAATGTTGAAGGTTATTATGTGGATAAGTAAAGTAAGCTTCACTGTATAGGCTTTTTTTAATAATATTTGTTTTCACGTTTTTATAATCAATTGGTCATTACTTTGTGAAAAAAAATTATTATGTGAATTAATTTATAGCTCCTAGTAAAAGCAATGTATTACAATCCACTACTCAGACTTTCCGTGCTTATGACAAAATAATTAGAATTTCAAAGGAATGCAAGAAAGTAGATGGTTTGACTTAAATTTAATTTCAGCATCACTACTCAGGACAATTGGAAGTTCTTCAAATTTACACAGTATTATCCCACATGCTGGCTGTTAAATCATCTTGGCAGATATACAGTGTGCTTGGCTTACCCTAAATTGATAGTGGGCATTTCCAGGTCAAGTACTCATGAAAGGGGTTCCCCAAGAAAGGAGAGAGCTGAAATTTGTGTCAGCCACTCTTTATCGTTTACTTTAGAAGTTCACAAACTACCATCAGTTATTACTTGTTTCTCCAGTGGAATGTGTTTTCAACTGTTTTGTTTGTTAACTAATTTATATTACTGGATTTATTTTCATTCTAGTGTTTTTTTTTTAGGTTCTGGTTGAAGATAGATTAAGTCACCTTGATTACACAGATCCATATTCACTTGGAACGAAAGCACCAATAGTTATTTGTTTGCGAAAAAGGTTTATGACAGAATTTGAAACAATACCATGGTGGCTGACAGATGAAAATCTCTTTCAATTTGGTAAATACATTCATTTTATAAGGGGTTCTTCTTAATATTATTTTATCATAAAGTTGGTGGTTTTATCTTTTCTGTCTCTTTCTTGGTTTTTCAATGGATATGAATAAATAAATTATAACTAACTACCTGCATATTATACCTAACAAGCTTCCCTCCAGTAGTTTTTCTGCCACTTTTTTTAAAATTGTATTTGATGACGTGTAATCCTTGGGGTCTTGGAAAACTTGTAAAATCTCAATCTGATTTCATTTTCCTGTTTTATTATATTCAGCGCCAGAAGTGACTAAAGCTGCTGAACTGACCACTGAAGAGAAACAAGATATTCTCATAGAAGAAGTACAAACGAATGATAGTAATGTGGAAGAAAATATAAATGAACAAAATGAAGAAGTTGTCAATGAAACACCAAAAGCTAAGAATGCTAATTCAATTATTGAAAAGATTTCAATTTTGGATTCTAAATTAGAAAATGCAAAAGTTAATCAAGATAAAATGCTTAAATACCTTGAAAATGAAATTGGGAAAGGTACACATAATATCATTTATCATTTTTATTAATAATTTAAACATGCATCTCCTGCTCTTTTACTAAATATTGCAATATGCATTATAATACTGCAATAAATTCAAATCTGTTGTGTGGATTTAATTTTAAAATTTATTGCTGGTTTTGTACAAAAAAAATATAAATGAATCTCTTTACCCTAATTTTTATACATTTCTATTTATCAGTAGACAATTATCTCCAAGTCAGATCTACATCCAACGATATATCATAGTAGAGATAAATAACTAAAACACGAAAGGTTTTATGTAAGTCTTTGTTTTTCAGATGTATTAAATTCAGCTCCCTTAATTCATCCATTAAATGAAACAGTATCAGAAATGAAGTACAATATGTGTACCCCTATTGAAGAAATTTGTTTATTAAATTGTTCAGGTTGGAAAACCACTTCTGAAGAAACTATAGCACAGCTCGAGTGGAGTGTTCATGATGGTATGTTGTTTACATTTTAAGATATATAATGAAGTGTACGAAAAGTGAATTTATTCCATCTCATGTTGAAATTATATTTTATAAGTACAAATCACAACTAACATATTTTTAAAGAATTAGTCTACCTTGTTTATTTGTTAAACTAGCTGCCATGTTCTCTTCAATTTAGACAGTATTATCATGAATCAGATGCTGACAATAACAATTAGCTGTGGGACTGGTACTCCATCTGTACTTCAGGTCTTTCCTTTTGCCACTTCCTCCAATTTTGATCTGTGACTAGTAGATGTATGTACATTTCTGTGTGTTAATTTCGTTTCATGATGTAAATCCAATTTTAATTGTTCTGTGATCCTTACATATTTATTCCTCTCCTTTTACTTAACTCTATTCTGACTGAAGCAGATTTGTATGTGTACCTTCCTATTTTGTCAATTATCTGATTTCACCAATGAGCAGGCATCTTAAAAAAATCCTTGCATAGTCCATTAATGGACTTTCCAAGCTTCAATATATTTTTTTTTGTGTCTATGGTTAGTTGTAATATGTGTAGGAGGATGAGCCTCGGCTTAATTTTGTTCACACTGAGTGGTCTCAAGTTTACTTTGAAAATAGTATCATCATCATCATGTTCCTGTTTGGGCAGTAGATCTGGAATATACAATAGTATTAATCCCAGGGATTTGGCTTTGTTTATGCAAGGCTTAACAAATCAAACCATTTGAGGTCAGTTTTCTCTTGAACACCTCCACATGTAAACCAATTAAGGCAAATGTACTTTATGTTTCAGTCTTTATTATACCTTTTATTCAGTAGTCATTCTAAAACTAAGTTTCAAAAGTTACATGCTACTGTATGACCATGGCACAATTTTAATAAGAATTTGTCTTTAACACAGTCAATTCAATAACTGTGACAAACATTCAGAAATGAACAATGGATTTGAGTCATAATTATCAGTGGAAAAAAAGTAAAGTAATTGTACTCGATAAAAGCTAGCCTAAACAAAAAATACACTCTTCCTTACCATTGAAAGTGAATCACTGTAACTAAAACTGCAGCGTAACAATACATAGTAAATTATTGTAGAAGACAACTTGAGGAAGAAAGCTTATCTTAAGATGAATTCTGCAACAATTACATATGTAAGAAAGCATTCAAGTAATTATTCAGGACACTGGTAAGACCAATTTATGAATGCATGTTCTGCTTGAGATTCTGCAGCTGATAGACATATAAATAATGCTGAAACCATGATTGTTGAAGATGTTCTAAAATTACCAACATAATTCCCAAATGCAGAGGATGGGCAATTTACAGACCCTGTTACTTTAAATTAGATTTTCAAAATACTGAGATGAACTAAAAAAAAATCTATTTCCTTTTGCTGAGATGGAGTACATCTTGTTGAAAATTTATATAATTTAGGTCAGAAGTAAAACTCTGTGACATTTTATTTTCAAAACAACAAGAGCAAAAGTGTTGATATGCCTTCATCTGACATGGCAACTCTCAATTTAAGATCCATATTAATTAATTGGACAATGTCAAATCATCATTAGTTGCTTATATATACAAACAGGCACACACAATTATCCCTTGAACCAATTCACTGTAGGATTATAAATTGTTTCACTTGTTTTTTTTTTCTTTCCAGATATACTTAGTTCTGTACATTCTGAAGAAACATACAGAAGTTTACTTATTGCAGACAAAGAAAACTGTATTCCTAGCCAAAGAAAGAGAAAAAGAGATTCTGTTTCGCAAGCTATATTCTTGGCTCAAAGTGTACAGGAGTTGTCTGCCAACCAAGATAACTTATTAGAGTTGCTTGAAAGCAGTATAAATGAAGGTAACAAGTTATAGATTTTCTAATTGATCTCAATTTACCTATTTTAAATATAATTTTTTTACTTCTGCCATAAATGTAATCTTAAATAGATTGCAATTTCCATACCAGCTCTTAAATTGACAACTTATTTATCATATTTTATTCAAAATCTTGAAACAGCAATAAATTTATTGTTTGTAAAATATATATTCTCAAGTTTGGGTTACCACTTAATCAAAATATTCCATCAAAAGTATCAAGAAGCCACATAATATTACATCCAGAAATTAACTGTAGGGAGTCATTTGAATCGTTTGTGATTCATGTGTTGTTGAAATGAATTAATGTATCCACATTCAGTAATAAACTTATTTATAAATAAGGCATAAATCTGGCCCAAATTCATTCCATAATCATCTCTTTCAGTTCTGCTGAATAATATATCAGTATTAAAAATAATTTCTATAAAAGTAGTAATTCTTCAAAATTTTGTATTATAATTCGTAATTTGTAGCAAGTAATTAATCTTTTCACTTAAAAAGTATGGAAGTTGATGTGAATCCTAAACATATTACTTACTTTAAATGTCACGTTTTGAGACTTGAGGGGTCTTGTAAAATTAGTACTTAAGGGAAGTATGTGTGGTAAGAACAGAAGAGGTAGGCCGAGGATTTAATACACTTAGCAGATTAGGGAGGATGTGGAAATGAAAAGGCTTGTGCAGGATATATTTGCACAGAGGGTTGCTTCCTTAAGACTAAATACCACAACACACTTTTAATGTCTAATATTAAATAGTTTACTGGTAAATTTCTCTTATTGAACAAATGTTGTTTCAGGTTCTCATGATTTGGAAGTGATCACTGGCAAAAGAACAAAACGTGATTTTATGAAGTAGCTTTTTATGACTGTATATTTGTACAAATGTTGTAATGTAAAGGATATATTTATTATTGTCTTTTGTATGTTACATAAAGTTTTTTATTAATATATGTGTAATATCATTCCCTCCAATTCTTTTACTGAACAAATACTGGTACAGTTAGACATTATAAATTAAAATTCAATATTAAATATTGATCTGTTTCATGGAGGATTTATGAAATATTCATGATAAAATTTAGCTTATAAATAATGAGAAATTAAAAAGGAATGACTGCATAAGAACAAAAGTAATGCTTTCATTTGAATCTTGTCCATTGAAGGACACTAACTTATTTCCATCCTAACTCTGCACTTTATGAGCCTGGTGCATAATTTCCATCTTCCTAGGTTTTATTTTTATTACTACTTCTTTGCATACTTACTGCAAAAAAGGTTTATATCAAGTCAGTTTTTGTGTGTTGTACCAACAGTGATTTATTTCATTATATAAAAGTGTTTAGAGGTATTCAAGAATCACACCACAATATAAAATAAGGTTTAGTTTGACTTGTAGTGCAGTACGAACCTCCCCAATTTATGGAATTTTAAATTAGATAAAATTTCAGCAAGAACATGTCGCTAACCAGGAAAATGGGGTAAATGCCTGTCTGTGTGTTTATAACGGTAGGCTTGTTTTTGGCTTAGGGAGCGTTCAGCTTTGGAATTTCCAAGGGACACTGTTACCAGGGTCATGAAAAAATTCCTGCTCTCAACGGAGAACTCACAAGAATTGGCAGAAAAATGTTACGTGAGGTAGCATTATCCCTTGGATGAGGGATATATGGAATTTAGCTGTGAAGGTGAAGAGCGAAAAATATATGGTTTGACAGGTCAAGGAAGCAGTGGAGGAGTTTAAGGTGAGACATTGACAAGTCGAGGAAGCAGATAAGAGTATAAGGTCAAGGTAGCAGCAGAGGAGTATGGTGTGAGACATTAACAGTCAAGGAAAGAGTAAGGAGGCAGATGTCGAGAAAGCGAGATGTTTGGCGAAAGACATTGAGCTGGCGAAGGAGTAGCAGTTGATGTTAACGATGAGGAAAGCTGAATTTCCTCAATTCCGGCAGCACGACTTAATACCATTATGTACCGACAGCTTCAGGTTCAACCCAAAGAAAGATCCAGTTGCATGGTAATCTGCACCGAGACACACATTAAAACAAAACAGGTTCATCCAGAGAATGGAAACTCTGCTTCACATGGTTACCCAAACAATAATTAACCCTGCAAATTTTAGAATCATCCCCTTAAATTTCTTTTTGTTTTTGTAATACCCCCCTTTAAGATGATTGTGGTTTTTTTATATAAATAAAATTATCACATATTATATCCTAAAGCAAGTAAATTCATTAAAATAAATAAAATAATACCCCCCTTCCTAATCATTACAGTCAGTGTACACAAACCTACAATTATAAACTGAGACATTATTAAGTTTAATTTAATAAACTTAATATGCTGTATCCAAATAATTTTGAAATCCCAATCTCTTTAGATCATACTACTTGGAACACACTATGCACATCCTGAACTTCACCATGCATTACTGTTCTCAAATAGTAGATGACTTGGTGTATGCCACAATGATTTTTGTTCTCAAGCTTCATCTTCCATTGTCAAAGTTTTCTTAGGCTTCATTTGCATTATTTAATGTTCAACATTTTCTAACCTCTTCAACATACTGTAGAACCCTCCCCAATTTTATTCAAATTTATGGAATTTTGAATGATATAAAATTTTAGCAAGAACTTTCTAACTGGCGGCAGCCAGGTAAAGGGTTTGTCCCAGCACCAGGCTGGCAGTTGGTACTCATGCCTGTCTGCATATTTATAGTGTTAAGCTTGTTTTTGGTCAAGAGCATTCACCTTCAAAATTTCCGAAGGACACTGTTCCCTGTGTCATGAAAAATTTCCCGCGCTAGACTGAGAAATCGCAAAGGATTGGCAGAAAAATGCCATGTGCGTGAGCATTTTCCCTTGTAGCTGGGATATACTGAGTCTTGTTGGGTGTGGAGAAGCTGAAAAATATTCAGTATGGTGCAAGATATTAAGAAGGCAAGGAAATAGAATAGGTCAAGACATTGAGAGAGTGGTGAAGTAGGGAGTGAGTCAGTGTTGCTCTTTAGTGAGAAGGTCATAAGAAAGAGGAAAAACCAAGTTTTTCTCAATCACTGGTAAAACAAGTTCATCCCACTTTCTACTGGCAGAGGAAAGGTCTACAAGTTAACCAGAAGGGAGAAGAAAGTTCCAGTCACATAGTAACCTGTATCAAGATGCAAATGAAAACAAAATAAAGTGATTTCTATAAATAATACCGAAAAGGCAAGTGGCAACTGTAGTTTGGTAACAAATTAAGAAGATTCAATGTTAAGTAATGTAACACTAACATGAAGTATTCAAATATTTCATATAGCCTATTTAAATACTTCTACTATACTAAATTACTCCAGTCAACCATTATATTTGCAGTTTTCTTATCTGTAGGAGAAAGTAATAAATCTTGAACTTTCTTTGTAATATATATTTATTTTTGTTTGGCAGATTCAGCAATCAGAATTCATCCAATTATTCTATACATTTATGTGATGTCTTGTAAACGTTGTGAAGATGACTATTGACAGTCTCCTTATGTGGGTTAGTTGCAATCTAGTAAAAATTGCTTGTTTTTGGTTCACCCCACTGGTGACCTGATTTTCATCAGTTGGATCAGTATATTATTACTCTACCGTTTCATATAAATCATAAATTTATTATTGCTTTAACTTTTTTTGTAAGTTCATTTTGTTTTCTTCTGGGGTTTACGAGTTTCATTCCTACTATGTTATTATTATAAAATAAATGTCTACTTTGATTTTAAATTCATTTGTCATTATTATTTGTTTCTTCTTCAAAAATATAATTTGTCACAATAAGTAAATTTAATAACATTTAATTAATAATAAAGTAAGTAACCCCCTGCCCCAATTATCGTTTAACTATGGCACTTAAATAATAATAATAATTTAGCCCTTCTGGCCTTCCTATATGTTTATTTTACAGTCTTCTGATGACCTAATGGAATGGAAGGTTGTTTATCATGGACGTCGTTGATATTAAAGTAAATCATTTGCTCAGTGAGCACCAATAAGTAGTGTGCGGTCTGTTTCAACACTGTGACTCTTCCTCTTTGGACACATTGCCATTTTATCAGAGGTCACAAAATTAGACATAGTTACACGGTATTGGTTACATATGTATCGTTTTTAATTTCTTGGAATTTCATGGAATTTATTAAAAGAGTGAATTTTATTTAGTTTGATAATTTTTCCTTGTTTTCATCAGCCACATAAATAATCAAAATAAAAATTTAATTTTGATTGTACGTGATTCCAGACTGTGCTGACCTGCACAGAGCATTTTTCGGAGTTCCAGAAGTTCATGCTCATGTGCTCACCAAGCACAATCTGCAACATCCAACCACGAATTGTCGAAAAATTACATTAAAAATCTTTTCAATTAGTCCTGAACTTGTAAATTTAGCCACGTGGAAAAGTTTTCATCCATGAAGAAAGTTGGAAATTTTATATACATACTAAATTGCATGAGGATGACTGGCAATGCCGAAAGCTCCTTCTAAATAAATTTTGAAATCGAAATTAAATTAGTTTTGTTATTTAAATGACTGATTAAAATATGGAAAAATTATCATCATACATGTCGTTTTTAATTTTATTTAGTGGATAGTACTTAAAATAATATTTAAGAAATGAAAATAATTATGGTTTTGTAAAACTTAAATGATATTGTTATTAATTCTTCAACGAAAAGAATATCTAAATTTGCTTGAAACGTGTGTGTGAAGCCCTTTTCGGAGCGGAGTCTACGACTTAATGAGAAATAACTAGAGTTAATTGGCCAATTCCGTGCATTGGACAGTGCTAACGAAACGCCTGCCAAGGCGCAACTTCTTCTCACCCTTCACTGCATTCAGTCGTCCTTTGCGTAGATAAACTTATTCAATTAACGTCTGTGAATAAAATACATATGAAGAATTAACGGCCCGTATAAACAGACTTAAACAATCCAATTTGATATGTTTTTTTAACATAAAGTAGATGTTTCGTCCATCCGTTGTGATCCTTGTCAATTTCATTATATAAAGCCCGGGAACAATGTTTATGATACATACAGAAAGTAACATAAAACTAGGAAGGGAAAAAGAATCATTGCATTTATAAAACATAATAGCCTACTAACTATTAACAAAGATAAATTACTACTGAAGTTAAACATGATTTCCTTCTTTTCCCCTCAGTGCACTTTACTGCAATGTATTAATACATAAAGCTATTTTCCATATACAACATACTTATTAATAATATGTTAATATTATGCACTTCTCTTAAGTACATTAATACAAATCCTACTTTTCTTACAAGCATTAGGTAGCGAGCAAGATCAAACATGCAAAGTCAAAAAAGGCCCCGGGACATGATAAGATAACGCCAAAGTCCCTAAAAAACCTCCCTCCATCCGGGCTCACATATATAACAAAATTATTCAATAGCTGCCTGAAACTACACCATTTCCCCTCGTCCTGGAAAACGGCAAAAGTCATTGTATTTAAAAAACCAGGAAAGAACCCTCTCTTCCCCCAAAATTATCGTCCGATCTCCCTTCTCTCGACACTGTCGAAAACATTCGAGAAGGTTATACTCTCGCGCCTCAATGACTTTTTAGAAAGAAATTCTATTCTCATCCCGGAACAGTTTGGTTTCAGGCACGGTCACAGTACAGTCCATCAAGCAGTTAGGTTGGCACACCTTGCATACGAAGGATATGCCAACAAAACGTATATAACAGGCGCAGTACTCCTAGATCAAACACAAGCGTTCGATAGGCTATGGCATGATGGACTGCTCTACAAACTAGATCAGTTAGGATGTCCGGACTATTTAACACATTTGTTACACTCATATCTGAGTAACAGACACTTTTATGTCTACTGGGATGGAAAGGCCAGCCCTATTAGGGAAATTCAAAGCGGGGTTCCCCAAGGAAGCTGCCTTGGGCCAACCTTGTTTAACATATATATTAATGACGTCCCAAAGAGTCCGGAAACTGAACTAGCGTTATACGCGGATGATGCAGCTTACTTCGCCACAGGATACAATCAAAATTACGTCGCGAAAAAGCTTCAGCGGTCCGTACAGAGCTTCCAAACCTGGGCAAACCGCTGGAGGACGAAAATCAATGGGGAAAAGACCCAGGCCATAATGTTCACTAGAACTAGAAAACCCCCCATTGTAGACATTGTTGCCGGGGGAACAAAAGTCCAATGGACTAAGTCTGTAAAGTACTTAGGACTAAGACTGGACAAGCGACTGACCTTTGGGGAGCACATCAAAGAAACCAAAGCGAAATGCTACTCAGCAATAAGAAGCTTGACCCCGATGTTTAAAAGCCGTGGTCTTAGCCTAAAAACTAAGCTCATGCTTTACAAGACAATTGTGCGTCCTGTACTCTTGTACGGTTGCGAGGTCTGGGGTGTAGCAGCAGATAAACATGTCAAGAAGGCCCAGGCAATACAGAATTGGTGCGTCCGATTAATCACGGATGCACCAAGATTTACTAGGCTAATAGACGTTCACAGTAGTTTAGGTTTAGAAACAGTTAGTAATTTAGTAGGGCATAGGGTGGACACGTTCTATGAAAGAGCAAACGTGTCCCCCTATGATGACATTAGGTTAATATCAAATAGAAATAGTTTATTAAGAGATAGGGCCTGTAGACATAGCGTAGAATAGGCAAATTAGAATAGGTAATTAGTTTAACTTAGATAACAGTAATACTAAATTTAGGGCATGCCTGGGCCCAATTAGACAAGTAGGCAAATGAATAAATAGTTTATCATCCAACAGAGGCAAGGGCTCCTGCCCGGAACTCAATCGTACTTGCGTCCTCGTGACCATCACAGGTCTAAGCGTAGGATTAATTATTGGGGTAACAACGTGCAGCAGTTTTCACGTTCGTGACGAACCTGTTTCATCGTCTCAGCAATTCATAAAGTTGTGCGTAGTAGTTTTTCTTCCACTCTCACACTTGCCCTCTGTTAACGGAAGAAGACTCTGTACCGGCGATTGAGAAAAACCCAGTTTTCCTCTTTCTTCACTTCAACACATAATTACTACAACTTACGTTCAACTTACAAGCAATCCTGAAGTTCTGACTTTCCTTGCTCGCTCTCTTTAAACTCTCGATCAACACTGTCTTATTAGTTGGGCATTTCTATCTTTTCTCATACTTCCTGTTCCCTTCAACCTCCGAGCAGCTCTGACTGCCTCTCTGCTTCCTCGCCCTTTCAACGTCTTGATTAACTCTCCTCATTCTTCGTGTTTTCACGTCCCAGCTATACTCTTCTTTCTCCTTCTCCAAGGTAAGCGCCACCCTACGGGACATGTGTTCGCCAATCTTTATTAGTTCTCCGTCAAGCGCGGGAACTTTTTCGCTGACGAAGAGAAGTGGCCTTGGTAAATTTTGAAGAGTGAATGTTCCTTCAGAAAAACAAGCCTAATGTTTTGTAGCTGTAGACAGACACGGCACGGGCGCCGGGGAATTCCAACCTCTTGCCTGCCTGTCTCCAAGTTAGAATATTCTCGCTGAATTTCGATTATTTAAAAACAAATACATGTGAATAAAATTAGGGAGGGATCCTACTGCGCTACAAAATCAGAAGTCGGTAATTTAAGTTACAGTTCATCCCCTAATAGATGTTGAAAGGGGGTAGAACAGACCTCCGCATACTATCTTAACGGATAGAATACAACTAAGGTAATACACCGCTACCTCCGCTTGAGGTGGGAGTAAGGGGCGATACTTTTTTTAAAAAAATCCATAAACTGCCGCTGTTTCCTTCTAATATATATATTTCTTGGGTCAATTAACTTGATAACGTTTTCCGTGAATTTTTTTGTGGCGATGTGTGGGGCGTCATATGAAAATAAAAGTAAAACCGTCAAGTTTGATATCGAAATCGGTGCTATGGGAGCCTTTGAATTTGATTCTGATCTTTAGAATGCGAATTAAGTAGTAGTTCTTCTCCAAACGGAGAGTGGGATGAGGTAAAACACACTTTTGCACAATACAATTAAAGGACAACAATTTTGTTTCCATATTCCTCGCGACCCTTAACCAAACACTTTGGAGATAAGACACGGCAATCACCCCTAGGAGGAGGGAGTGGAATTAGCGTACTTTTTATATGTAATTAAGGTTCATATATCGATATAGTCGATTGTAGTGTTTCCCCGATAATATTTGTATATAATATCAACCCCTTCCAGCATGTTAGGTGTTGGGAGTGGAAATAAGTCATAGGAAAATAACAAGGAAACCATCGAATTTGGTGTTGAAACCGGTGTAATGCGAGTCGCTGTCAAATCGATCAGTTACGTGTGTGTGTGGCTGAAACGTTTTACAAGGAAATTATCGAGGCTTGTGGCGCGCCATCAACAATACCTTCCTGTCGGCAAGTCTAAAAAGAAGCCGACAACAGAGAAGTAACTTCATGTTACAATACTTTATACCGAAATTTTGAAAAACAATGGCAGTTCTTAGGAGATTGTGTTTTTAGAGAGCGGGTTGGACGATTGAGGGAGACGGGCGATAGGATGGACACGGAGCGGATGAGCTCCCGTGAAGGTTGTACTTGGAGAGCGGCGAAGGACATGGTTGAGTGAATATGTGTTTTTAGAGAGCGGATTGGACGAGTAAGAGCAAATTGTGAATTAAGTAACTTTTGAGTGGAACGTGATACAAGCTGATGGTGAGAGGATATTGAAGGACAGTGGTGGACAGATTTCTGGTGATACAAGGAGGTGGAGAGAGGAGATGTGTGAGGTGGTAGCGGAGAGGTGGACCATGCTTTCATCAGTCCAGGAAGCAGGGAAGAAGGGTCTTAACAACTCAGGTACGTCAACGAACAAAAAAAATCTGCTATACGTGGTCACCCAAACCATTAATACCCTGAGATATTTAATACAATCCCATTTTAATTAATTATTTTTGTACATAATACATATACGCACGACCCATATTAAAATTATTGTGTTTACAATTAATAAATGTATATATTTAAACCCAATTATTAATTTCATTAAATAATATTCTCCCAATTCATTTACACTCTCTCGAGATACTGGCAGTATATTCATATTGTGACGGTTTAATCATGTTTTGAATTAAATAATGAACTGGGATGATATAAATAAATACCCGGACAACGCCGGATCCCCAGCTAGTCAATAAATAAACCAGCCAACGTCTCAATTTAGAGAGAGTTTATAAATGTTTATATTCCTGTAATCTCCTGCGGTGTACAATAATAAAGTAACTAATTTGGTATCGATGATTCTATCTTGTTATTAATTTTTAATAAGTTATTTTGATATGTTGATTATTTACTGCATAAAATAGTTCGTTTTGTTTGCTGCTATAACACAGTTTATCATCTCCACTTCCATCGAACCAAATACCTTATAGCTCCATTAGAGGCAATGCAAAATCAACGCTATTTCCGTTCCGTTAAATCTATAGTACTGTAACAAAAGAGAAATTACGGTGTAATTTATTTATAGAGTAACTAAGTATTCTCAAATATGTAATATACAAATATAAATTTGTACGGATGATTAAGAAAAGTGACCGTGTTTTGAAATCAATATTTCGAGTGTGACAATTTTATATCAACATATTTCTGAAATGAAAGTTAAAAATATATTATTTTTATACGCAAATGTTGCTGAAGAATATACATTTCCTTGAATCTAAATTATGAAAATAAGATATTCCTCAATTCTCATACCTTATAAATATTATATTGTACTCCCATTAGTGTTAGTAAATATGCAATTACACAAAAATCTCACTAACTATTTGGATATAACTTCAATAATTAATTTTAGGTTAAAATAACATTGTTTCCACGAATTCGTAACATTAGGAATGTTACAAAAATCTTATTTCCTAATTTAAGTTTATTCAAAGAACGTTCTATTATTATTAAATGAATGATTTTAATTTTGATGATAATGATGAAAGACCATTGGTTTAAATCAGTCACACATTTAATAAAACCGAAATTATATTCTAATTTTGATTGTAAACTTTATTAAATTTTATACTAAAATTTTAGTTTGACAACTGAAGATGACTATGCCATATGCCGAAAGCTGCTTTAAAATTAAATAAAATTTACATTAAAAATTAAAAAATAATTTAAAGCCAAGGGTTTTTCGTCATTATCATCAATAATATATTTTTAGAAACTGACAAAGTTTTGAAAGCTTTGCACCATTAGATTAGCCAAATCCTGCACGTATAAGCACATTCCGTATTTCTCGGAAGTTGAATGAGTTCTTTGACGATCTGAGTCACACTGGATGATGTCAGACTGACGAATGAATACGTACGTTACCTGATAATATTATGCAATTGCAGAACTTTTTTATTTTATCGTTTTCTTAGTACCAATCTACAAACGTAATATGGAATTATTAGTAACCGAACTCGTCGAATGTAAAATTTTATAAAAGATTGAACTGACAGACCGAATGGAAAATATATTAAGTAAAATATTTATTACAGAACAATGCATTCCCATAACAGCCGATTAATATCTTTTAAATTATTAGTGCTGAGTCACAGTGACATGCAGGAATATAAAAAGATATCATCCACTTGGAAGTCAGAAATAGTTATAAGTTACGGTCCATTAAAATCTGTTTTCTTTCACTCGGATAACTTGTCTTCCTGACTCCATAATCCGATATGTTGTGCTTATCCAATTAATATGGTATTGAAATCCATACAGGATTATTAGTTACCGACATATGTATGTGGTTAGGTAGGTCCTTTCCTCGGTTAAATATTTTCAATTTTTGGAAAAATCCCATAATCGAACATTCCCAAGCTTCACCCCGAAAATTTCCAAAATAGCTTTGTGAAAATAAATCGGAAGGGGCCATCAACGGATGAAGAGAAAATGGGAAGCCATTGAAATGATACGATGCCTACTTTCGATTTTAGTTTCAACCGTTACATAGTGATTGCAGGATTACTTAATAAACTGACGATTCTTTTGCAACTGAATTTGTTTAATTTGAATCTCCTATTGCTTAATGACTATAAATTATTATTGTACAAATTTATAAAATTAATCATAGTGTGGAAAAATTAATGAAAAGTTGTCAGAAATTAATTTAAGTTACTGAATCAAAGTTCCACTTATTTGTTAGAGAACTCTCATAATCTCAGAAATTAACCTAAATAAATTATATGGAATCAAAGGTAAAAAAACTATGTTAAAGAAGAATAGTTTCAAGGTCGGAGTGAGTTATATATATATATATATATATATATATATATATATATAACGACAAAAAAGTAGGACGTTGACCTAGATGTCGAAGCGACTTTAAATAAATAAAAGAAGGACGTTCTATCAAAAGCAACAGCAGTGTACAAAACGAAGGCAGAGAAATATAAGTGATAGGAGGGGGTTAGAACCTAATAGAGGTGAACAAGTAATAATCGGGTTGGTTTAAGTGAGAACTGATTGAGATTGCCGTGACTAACTATTCCATGTGAACCAACGGATGACTCAATAGGACTCGATTGTAATTCGATACGTAACTGAAACTCTAACTGGATATAAAAGCAACACTTGATGATTTAATTTTACAGAAAGACATAAAGACCAAAAGATATTCAAACAGAGAAGTATTGCTTCAATATCCAAAGGATATTATAAAGGCGTAAAATTATTTGTGTTTGAATCTGTCAGGTGGATTATAATTGTAGGGCCTCCCTTAAATCGAAATATATTTATCATTGGATTGTAAGCCTGTATTCTAAAATTAATAAATTCCCCAACTGCTGTACACATGTTGTACTCCCATGTATGCCATTCAATTATCCATATGTATCACCTCTTCTAGATGATATGTATTTTGGTTGAATTGTTTCAGTTCTGGACTTATTTTGTTCTTGAGATAATCTTACAATAATTTTAATGATATAGCACCGAAGAATACTAATAGTCTGTTCGTAGTACATGAAAATTTAGTTCTAATTCGTTTTCAAAATTTTCATTTTCTGAACCTTCTAATCTAGTTCAATAATTTTGCTAAGTAAATAGTCAAACCTTAAATTTTATTAACGGTTTTCCACGATTCATGTATATCAAATAGAATAAGGAAAGACAATATAAAAGAAGCATATGTTTACAATAGTATAGTTACATTTATTGCCATATTCTGAAAAAGATGTAAACTCAGTCACAATGATGTTACATTATCTCAAACGCTTTGTACATTCAAATTGTAACTCTCGCGAGAAATGCCAGGCACTTGAAGACTTTGTGCAATGTTGCTTTAAGTTGATCTCCCCTCGAGGGGCCTCGTCGCTGCTTAGAAGCACTTGCGGTGGACGATTCCAGGGCCGGATTCGTCGTACTCCTGCTTGGAGATCCACATCTGCTGGAAGGTGGACAGAGAGGCCAGGATGGAGCCACCGATCCATACGGAGTACTTCCTCTCAGGGGGAGCGATGATCTTGATCTTGATGGTTGATGGAGCCAGGGCAGTGATTTCCTTCTGCATCCTGTCAGCGATACCGGGGTACATGGTGGTGCCACCGGAGAGTACGGTGTTGGCGTACAGGTCCTTACGGATGTCCACGTCGCACTTCATGATGGAGTTGTAGACGGTCTCGTGGATACCGCAAGATTCCATACCCAGGAAGGAAGGCTGGAAGAGAGCCTCTGGGCAACGGAACCTCTCATTGCCGATGGTGATGACCTGGCCATCAGGCAATTCGTAGGACTTCTCCAGGGAGGTGGAGGCGGCGGCAGTGGCCATTTCCTGCTCGAAGTCCAGGGCGACATAGCACAACTTCTCCTTGATGTCACGCACGATTTCTCGCTCAGCTGTAGACCGGGAAAAAATATTCTGTGAGTGAAACCCGCGAAGTGCGCTTCGTTACGAAGTTATTGTTGAGGGTTTTGTGGACGCTACGTACCGGTGGTGGTGAAGCTGTAGCCGCGCTCAGTGAGGATCTTCATCAGGTAGTCGGTCAAGTCACGGCCAGCCAAGTCCAGACGGAGGATGGCATGGGGCAGGGCATAACCTGTGGGAAACAGACAGCGTCTCGTTACTCCGAAACGTTACGAACTGTCACTTTATTAAAACGGATAACGCACCAGTGGGGTACAGCAATGTAGATTCTGTACAGATGCTTTGGAATCAGAGTCGGAAAATGTATCGCAATGAAGCTTCATTTATCTACGATACAGCGAGATTTTCTGAACGTTATATTACGCACACAAAATCGGTTTCAAATAGGGTCTACGTTAATCTGTAATATTTCGATAACTAGAAATTAGTTTGACTTTAGAGCCTCGCTTTGCGGTTAGGCATATTTAATGTATGTAAAATTAGTTTGACTTTAGAGCCTCCCTTTGCGGTTAGACATATTTAATGCATGTATTTTCTCCGTACGTATTATTTGTCGAAAACACTTTATATTTCAGTGAGCTGATTAATTTTTTGTCTTGTTTCTTCGGAAGCGGCTGTGTATATGTTAGCGAGAGGCATGCCCCCAGTGGCGCTGGTTATTTATAGAAGTCTGTGAACGCCCCGCTTCCTTTCTGGACGGAATGTGCAAGCTGGCGACTAATAATACCTTGGCACTCATCGCCAACTCCGCTCGAATAACTAGTTAGCTTTCTCGTAAAAATAGACTCACGGACTCCGCGATTCCTCAATTTGCTATGAAACCTCTGACAAAGCCCATTTACAACGGAAACACTTTGCTTACTAATTTCTCGAATCGGTTTAAATTTTTGCTAACGCAACCTTTCATTCTACACGAGGAAGAAGTAATTATGTAGCAAAGGTTCATAATTTATTTTACTGTTTCCCGTGGAAGGAAGTTGGTGGCCAGACAGGCGCCGAGAAGCGAGACGCAGCTGTCATATCTGCTAATGTTTCTCCTCGCCAGTTGCGAGCGAACAACACGTGGGAGGCTGATAAATATAGACGCAGCAGATGCACACCGAAAATAAGTTAACATCGTCTCGTCAGGTCTCAAGTTCATTCCTTCACGACTGTCACAAAATTTACGTACAAATTAGCATATTCTATGAGGTCTTCCCTACCTACGTTCCTAAATTGTTATTCATGATCAAATCAATGGCTTTCTCCTTGATATTCAACAAATCCAGCCAAAAAAAATTTCGCATCGTAGATGGAAAAGCTAATAACAGTCTGCGTGGCATTCATGTGTTACCCACCAACACTTTCATAATAAAGTAATCGATTTACGGAAACGCTTGAGATGTACAGGTTGAAATTTTCTCAAAGTATCAAGAAATTAAGTCCGTTAAATTTTCATTGTTCACGACTGGCATCTCCTGACTTCTGAAGTCCCATCGCATCGTATCTATTTGCAATCTACCGTAAGGACCCCATTGATTTATCCATTGCAGACGAGTCGTGTTATGTACCTTCATAGATGGGGACGGTGTGGGAGACACCATCACCAGAGTCAAGCACGATACCGGTGGTACGACCGGAGGCGTACAGGGACAGCACAGCCTGGATGGCGACATACATGGCGGGGGTGTTGAAGGTTTCAAACATGATCTGGGTCATCTTCTCGCGGTTGGCCTTGGGGTTGAGGGGAGCCTCGGTGAGCAGGATGGGGTGCTCCTCAGGAGCGACTCGCAGTTCGTTGTAGAAGGTGTGGTGCCAGATCTTCTCCATATCGTCCCAGTTGGTGATGATTCCGTGTTCAATGGGGTACTTCAGGGTGAGGATACCTCTCTTGGACTGGGCCTCATCACCCACGTAGCTGTCCTTCTGACCCATACCCACCATCACACCCTGTCAAGAGAAGATATACACAGTTAGACCATCGCGGAACAAACTGCACGGCCGCGTAGAACATAGCGAGCTGACCTCAGAAGAAGATAATATGATGGCGAATTAAAATACGCGTTCTTTAGGAAAATATTTAAAAAACGGTCTAAGGTCAATTTTTCGTATATGAATTATATGAGATAATTTAAATAAAAACGTTCTACAGAGTAGAAGTTGAGGGAAACAGATTTCTAAACGTTTTGTTTTGAACATTAATTTCTTTTTCTAAGCTCTCTTTTAGCCTGTGATATTACAAAAATTATAATCAACTCCCGACTAGTGAAACATTTGTACGTCTACAGATTCATTTATTTTCGGAAGGTTTTGGCTCAGAGTCACATCTGAGAAACTGAGTGAATGTCTCATTTTAACTAGTCCACTCTATTCTTTTTTCGGTATGTAAAACAGACTGAAATTTATTTCCCTCAGGTGGTTCATATGCTGTAAGCGAACATATAACTTAAAGAGGCTGCCCTGTTTTTTATAATAGACTGGAATTCGTTTTGCTCTCGTGGAACATATACTTTCGCGTATTTAATTACAACTGGCAAGACCGTTTCGTGTGCTACTTGGAACGATAATAAATGTTTTTTTTAAAAAAAAAAGAGTGGAAACGAATAATGACGTAGTTTTAACAAAGTGAGGTAAAGAAACATTTGGAAATATTCCCGTTATGACGGTCTGAAGATTTAATGTGGCCTTTACTAATAATTTGAAGTATAACAAGTAATGTAAAGAATGTGAGTAGTCCATTATGCTTTTATTAGTTTACTGAAACGTCTAAAGTAAACAATTAATTTTGACTTGGTGTTCGAAATGTGATTCATATTGAGAAGTTCTGTATTTCGTGTGCTACTTGGAACGATAATAAATGTTTTTTTTAAAAAAAATAAGTGGAAACGAATAATGACGTAGTTTTAACAAAGTGAGGTAAAGAAACATTTGGAAATTTTCCCGTTATGACGGTCTGAAGATTTAATGTGGCCTTTACTAATAATTTGAAGTATAACAAGTAAAGTAAAGAATGTAAGTAGTCCATAATGCTTTTATTGGTTTACTGAAACGTCTAAAGCAAACAATTAATTTTGACTTGGTGTTCGAAATGTGATTCATATTGAGAAGTTCTGTATTTAAAAAAGCAATTGTTAACGCAAATCTATCAACACTGCTTCTAGTTTTTATATCGACATAGTTAATAAACGTTTGCCACTGAATGGTTATGTAATAACCGAAAATTTAAGAAATCTCATGAATTACTCATCGGATTCAATGGAGTTTGCATTTCGCGGAATGCTTTTGTATTGTTAAAATGTGAATTGATTGTTGATCAACATTGAGGAATGTTTGCTTTGTCTGCGTGTGTATTTGAGGAATTGTGAGTGTAAGTTACCTGGTGGCGGGGTCTGCCCACGATGGATGGGAAGACGGCGCGTGGAGCGTCATCTCCGGCGAAGCCGGCCTTGCACATGCCGGAGCCATTGTCGACAACCAGGGCGGCAACGTCGTCGTCACACATCTTGGTGCAGTCTCTTCGTTAGTCTGCAACACACAACAAACGCCGCTTTTATATTACTCCAATTTACGTGACTTCATTTTATACGAAAAGAGGAAATATCAGACGGAAACAAGACTAAATAATCCGTTTCGAAAATTAAGAAAAGCATTTCGTATTCCTTGAAGTTCTAAAAGTTCAACTTAATCTTGCTTCTCCCATCTCCGATATTTCCTTCTTTCATCCACAACAAAAAATGTGAAACATCTACCAATTGATTAGTGCCTCACGTGCAGATCTGTAGCAACATTGTACGACAAGTTTATTCGCTATGTATAGATCATGTGTCCTATAATTAGCTGAATGAATGACTTTATATTTTACGAAGAAGTCCCCTTGTTTATTGTTTATGTCTTCGGATGTCTGCGCGTGTGAGCTGAGCAGACGCTCATCTGTATCGGTATTTTTAGCAACTTTTTCGTCCAGCAAATAGTTTCCTAGGTGCACTACAATTATCCTCTCTGTATTACACTTGTAAACAAAATTTAAATTTACTTTCAACCACATCGCCTCTGCATTGCCATTTTCTCTTTTTCGGAACGAAAAGAATATTTCCCGTATTTGATAATAGGGCGGAATTTAATTATATTTTTATCCAAGAACTTACATAAAAAACGGAATTATCAAATCACGAGCACTGTAAGTTACTTAAAAACGTCAATGTTAAAAGTAAGAACGTATGGTACATTTGCTTTCTTTCAGATATTAGACAAAGAGAAAATTTTCTACCGCAATTATCAACGTATCTGAGTCATTTCAGTTTCCGATTAAAATTTGATCAACTTAATTTGTAACTAAACATGATATTTATAGGAATAATTGAGTACTAATGATTTTTTCTACTACTAGTCTTGGTAAAATTTTAAATAAATAAACCTTTCTTATTGTATTGAAATGTATTTAAACGTTTCGTCGCACTTGTCCGTAAAAATGTTCCATGTTTCTGATATTTTTCATACCGCAAAAAAAAAACTTAGTTTCATTTTCAAACATCTCTGCACGTGAGCCACTGAGTTTAATCACAGTACAGTAAACATTTACTATGAAATATGTATCACTATGTTTAAGCTCATTCTAAAAATATAATGGCACAAGTTGATATCATTTGGATTCCCTTTATATTTCAAAGTCCGTATTTTTATTAAATTATCGAATTTACTACATTTATGTATTGAAGAAGTTACATTTATTATCAAATTCATGGTGTTATTGAGCCCTCGGTCAAACAGAATATTTTATTGAAAAGTTTTAATTTTTTAAGTTTGATTATGAAAGAATTTATCCAAAATCGTTTGACTTGATTTCGAAATAACTTTATGCAAATAAGTTGATTTCATGAATGAAGCTAGATTCTTTGTCACTTCAAAAAAGAAATAATAATTTAGAATGCGACTGCAAAATCCGGATACCCAGTTTTAACCTCGTTTTCGAAACATTAAATCACGAGTACTTTCCCCAGAGTCAGTTGTGAAGAAATACGTCTTCTATCGTATATAATTAATTTAGAAGAATATAGGCACGGACACTAAGTTATTCCTAAGGCTGTAATAAACATTCCCGTTCACTTTCACACAAATCAGTTTTTCACACTTCCACTAATGTTGCGAAATTCGAGACGCACTGAGCCAGGATAAGCTTCAGGAAAAGCACTATGTACCCCTTGTCACGTCGAATCGCGAATTAAATTTTTCCGTCTATCCTAGAGCAAGGAATTGTTCGCTGAGGTCGCATCTACCCGGCTCGACGGCCACCGATTTCACTGGTTCCTCCGCACCTCCTCCTCGCCAAGCACCAAGCACACTTCCGAAGCACCACTCGAAGCACGTCCACACGGAGCACCTACCCTGAAGAGAAGATGTAAGCTCCGGATGTTCTCCTGCGCAACTTCTGGCAGCGAGTGGGGCTCTCGGCGGCGTCCGCACTAACTATATCCTTCATAGAGGAACCAAAAATAATCGGCGTCCAAAGAAGGGAATCACCGCGCGGCCGGGGCTGCGCGCGCACCCTCCCCCCAGAGTGGGCCTTATACGGCGTGGGCCACTCCCGCCTGTGCGAGTGCGGAATATTTTCAGCGGACGCCTGAAACGTTAGACCGACGGCGGCGCTCGCCCGGTACAAACGACGCTAATAGCCGCCCGCCATCGCGGCGCGGCGCGGTGCGGTGCGGAGCTGCGAGGACGACCCGCAGTCTCGCTTTCGTTACTTTATCGAAAAGCAAAAAACGTCAACCCTCATCTTGCCACCGCGTTTATCAAATTTCGTTTTCAACGGAAAAGATTCATTTTCGGGCCGTTGAAATTTGAAGTTATTGTTGCACCTGATTGTCGGTTAAGACTCGAGTGTTTCCGGACCAGGTTACGTCAGGATGGAGCTTAACCTGCACAGTTTCCCTCGAGGAATGGCGGAACGTGGGTAGCGCGGTTTAATAGTCGTTTCTTTTTCAGCGATGGTTAATCTTTGTTTCAGGCTTCTTCGCAAAAGTTGCATTCGGGTATACAGCCGTGATCCGCAAGTTGCGATTTTGGTGGTTGACGCTTGCAGGAGAACACTGCTCTTCAATTTATGACCGGAAACGACGAATCAAAGCTTCTCAGACAAACTACGATTAAACAGCTTATTCTCACCAAAGTGAGGGAATTGGGTCTCGTTCACGAGATAATGCCACATTAATGCTTAGAATATCAGTACGCGATGATTCGACGTGTGTCACACACCAAGCTAAACCTATGTGACATGAAGAGATCATTGGCTCCATTTTGCCTATAGTGTTACTTATGAAAGTTTGGGCTTGAAAAATTATTTTGGTGGAACACCATGCCAACTTATTTTGGAGAACAGGGTTTAAAGATTGGGGTGTGGACAGAGTAAAGTTTATGAATCGATTATAGGAGACGTCAGTACGCGGTGCCAGGCACTTGATTGTAGTCGCCCAAACTGGCTTACGACTCCTCGAAGTAAAGATTACAAAAATTATCAAAACAAGATGTTACTGCACTCTATGTTTCAGAATTCCTATTAGAGACTTCTGAGGATTGTAAAGAGGATGTAGATGAGTTTTGCCGGAAATTTGCTATTCGGATGCAAAATAAGTTCATTTGAGAGTGCAACACATCCGTGGAGCATCACAATCAGCCCTTCGTGCTTTGAAGGTACCTCTTTCTCGAATAAATGGAACATTACAACTGAGATGTTGGCAATTTACGACGAAGCTGGAAGTAATGGTCGAGCTGCACAACGCTTGTATCACATGGTATCAGCAGTCGCCCTCACTCCATTTTGTTGGCGAACCTGGAAGCGAGAGATTCGAATTTTATTTTATCTTCAAAATTATTTCGTAAAACTTTATCCCTCTACAGTAGCAAGAAGTATGTAGTATAACACTGTAACATCTTGAATAATATATTATGGAAGACGGATCCTCGAGAATAATGTGACTTTCGAGGAATATAAAAGAGTTGATTTTGGAGGCATCAAGGGTTCAACGCTTGCTCTGATTTGCAGAGAATTGGTGAGTCCATATATTTTTAACCGGAGTAAAGTACGGTTTATACGACGCTGGAACGAGTTGCCTGTCTTCATTACCATCTTCTCAGTCGCATAAGACAGTCACCTAGGACACATACTAACAATTCGCTAGATAGTTGAAAAAAAAATATGGCGAAATCTAAAAAGTAGAGTGATCACGAGACGTTAAAATCTATAGAAGTGTATGAAATCAAATAAAATTTGTGAACATTAAGCATAATCATTCCACGTTAAGGGTTTCAGATATGATGTGATTACATGGTTTCAGATATGATGTGATTACATGGCTTATTACATAAACCTGGAAGTAATGAATTGGATATTAAAAATAAAAAGCTTATATAATTTTCGGAAACTGGTTGTTGGTGTTATGCTTCTCTCATAAGAGTTTTCATTTTTGATACTGACAGCAGTTCCTCAAATTCAGATATATAGCGCTTTAAGTCTCTTCATCTTCAAATACCACATTATTTACAGACGCCGCCGAATCACCTTAAATGTTTAGTTTGTATATATTCATTTCTCTTATTTGCTTTAAATTCTGTAATTAACATATTGGCTACAATGATATGTCAACTATTCTTCTTTCAAGAAAGTCGATCGTCTTCAAAATTTACTAGCATGCGAGCCTGTCTACTGTCGTTCCAGATTGTCCGTGATGATAGCGAGAGACTCGTAAACGATGTTTGCCAAAGATCAGTTAATAATCACGAATATCCGATCCATTACTAACTCTACTAGGTTAGTGCATAATAATTTTCATTTTTCTTATGAAGATGCAGAGGTGAAAATTAAGCCCCATACAACATCAAAGAGATGTTTCTTATGTTCGTCAAATGAACGAATATGAGTTTCAGTATTTTATAATTACCATATTAAGTGATATAACTTGGAACATGACCTTAACGAATCGGTGATCATACTTAACAGACTGAGAAGGAATTAAACTTCTCTTATAATTGAGACGATGTAGATTTCAAATAGGACTAAGTTATGATCAGATTGATTATAAATGTATTAGTTAATTAGTGTTCTGCATAACGGAAGGTCAAATGAGAAACATTTCTCTCTTTCAAGGGAAATTATACACAGCGGGGATTTCACGTTGACAACTGTTGGTTGACGATGGATCCGTTGGAGAATTCTACCGCGTGAACGAATAGTGAAAGCTCTGTAATGGGTTTGGTCGGTGTGGAAATGCATTAAGCACGTACAAACATCAATGCCCTTGTCAGGGTTCGAATTCGGCACCTGTGTATTGAACGGCAGCGACGCCAGCCACTAGACCACAGGATATTTATAATATTCTTACCATCTCTGATAGAGTTTGGATCATAGGTTCCCTAAGTTCGTTAAGAATATTATATATGTTTGGGGTCCTCATCTGGTCATCCTGTGAGAAATATGATTCCACATACAAAAGCAGTTTCGTGCTCGAATATTTCATCTTACATCAGCAAGTACCATAAGTAGAGTTAAAATCTCTGAGAATCGTAGTAAATTATTGATTGAAGTAAAGCAACTTGTTAAGGATGCTCCCAGAATTAATAATATTTTAAGGATTTCTTTGCCCACATCAAGGAGCTGAAAGTAATTAAGGAATAGAGGAAAAGCCATGTATACTGTGAAATTGAATTCAAGTATCAGGATGTGAAAACATTATGTCATACTGGGAATCAACCCCGGGACTCCACTCAGTACATAGTGCGTTTAACAAACTGAGCTTTTTTTACACACAATACTATTTGTCTTCGTTGGCGTTCTAAAATTAGGCACTGAAGGATGTATTTTAGTAAATTGACGGTGAGCCTTGCTCAGGTCTATACAACAAATGGAAAAATCTCTTACCTGACGGGAAACCAACTAGGATAGTTGATTGGTTAAGAGAACCACGAACCACGTGGAAGTCCGGCGATGGAT
This sequence comes from Eucriotettix oculatus, assembly GCA_034510155.1. Lineage (NCBI taxonomy): Eukaryota > Metazoa > Arthropoda > Insecta > Orthoptera > Tetrigidae > Eucriotettix > Eucriotettix oculatus. Next base: position 133,370,866 of record CM067377.1, read on the forward strand.
TCCCGGTACGGTCAAGATTTTTCTTTCCTTTAAGATCAATACCTCTCATGGTCATCAATCACTGCATTGCTTGGCACGTTTATGTCTCGCTTTTCCATAGTTTTCGTATTAGGATTAAGTAAAGAGACGGGATTGGATCGTTTTGTTCTACTCCACTAAAACACTGTTCTCTTAAATGGCAGTAGTAGGAAGGTTATTTTAACGTGTTGCACTTTAAAGCTTCTCAAATCTCGAAGTTTATTACAGTTTATGGACAAATATAACAGAACCTGAATCAGAGCGTCACGGAGCGCAAACATTCGACTAGGGGACAACGGGTTCGTATCCTGATTTTCGTAGTCACATCATTTTATTCGCTATACGTAACTCCATTTGTAATAGTTATTTATAAATCTTGCTCATCAATGATGGCTAATAATTTATAGATTTGTAGGAATTTCATTTTGGGGATTAAAAAAGGTTCTATTTTTGTTCTTTCCGGGATATTACACTTCTCACACGTCTTAAATGTATTAGTTGGGCGCATGAATTTCAATTGTAATTCAGTTCGTAAAATTATGGAGAGGTAAAGCGGGGAAATCGTAAACAATAATTGGTTTCTTCATTTTAAATTGACACTTAGTAAAACAATTATTTGTCAGACAGCCTATGTTTTTTATGGACAAGTAGATCGAATAACCATAAAATATCATCCCACTATTCTAATTTAGTCAAATTTCTTAACCCTCTATTCCAATCTCTAAAACATTAATCACATTATACCACAGAAGAATTATCACTGTTATGTTAAAATTAATATATGATACACGTGCCTGTAAATGAGGCCTTTACTGGCTTTCGAGTAAGTAGTAGTTTTCATTTATTTAATTATAATAATATCATAAACTTACCTATTGTTTTTCATTGTTGATAATATGTTTTCTTCGTTCTTGCTTTACACGAAGGATAAAATAATAAAATATATAAAACTCGTGCTCTTTTCTCCGTTGTTATCATGATGAATACAACGATTGTAAATACCTACGAAGTGAAGATCTTGATATTTTGTAATTATAAGCTGAATTTACTTTATATGTAACACATATATTCAACATACGTTAAAATATATTTTCTCCGATTGTAATACAAACATTCAACATCATGGGATAAATGTATAACATACAAAGTGGTTTTAAGGTCTCATCTTTTGTAAACTATCATTATGTTCACCTGAAGAAGTCCGAAATTATAACGAAACGTAGTCTTTTTCTGTTTTTTGATAGTAATGTCAATGTAGATATTTGATATTCAACTTGTTTGTACATATTGGCCATTATATTGTTTTTGATTGCCTGTGTCGTTGGAGTGGTTTGTCAAGTATATAGGAGAATGTACATAAATTGGGTTTTAAACTATTATGACAACAACTACTACGGGTGTGAAAAGAAATAACAAGAAAGATGATATTGTTAAAATAGAACTATAGGAGGGCTATAGAAAAGAACTGGTGGGTATTTTAGAGTAGCTATGAACATATACGGAGCTGCGAATAAATATGTAGAAGTGAGGATGAAAGCAGATAAAGAAGATATGGTTTAAAACGATAGAGGTATGAACTGAAAGTAGGATGACTGTTCCCTTCCAACAGATCAATGTATATCAACTCAAGGCATAATAATGAAAACGCAAAACATACTCTGTTTTGCCACGAAGCATGGAACACAAGAATCCGAATTTCGGAGAAAGTTTGTTAAAAATTTCGTGTAATCAATTGGTAAAGATTTTAAAATTGATATTTATCTGACGCAAGATGAATATAAATAAATATAATGGTCGTTAATTCAGATGACGTTTAATATCAAATATCCTTTCTAATGATTACATTAACTTTGAAATTTATTAAAAAAAACTACGATTCGTCCCTAATTTCGGAAGTTATCATATGAACAATGATAGTACAAAAGGCCGAAAAATTGCTTAAAATTGAAACAGGGACACAAAATTTGAGACCTTCTTAATTATTATTTTTTGATCAAAATGTCTTCCATGATGTTGAATCTCTGTATTGTTAAATTTGAAGATAATATATCTTAACATCTGTTGAAAAATTGTGTCACATTAAATTGTATAAAATAAATTTAAACTTACAATTTGATTATAGAATGTACCAAAATATTCAATTCTTAAATTATAAAAATATTTAATATGATAGTAAATAAATTTAGCTAATTGGTCTGCTTTCAGCTCAGATATGACCAAAAAATGTAATTAATTTGGTAGAGATTTTGTTGAGTATTTTATTGTTCGGGAAAATTACAGTAAGTTGCACACTTCGAATATGACGGAAGTCTGCTGAACACTTCATCAAACCTTTTAAATTATGCCATCCTAGAGAGTCAACGTTCTCAGATTTTGCACCTGAGACTTTCCTGCTCTCATGTCGTCGTTCATATATCTTTGAAGATGAACAGATCTTATTTCCCTCCGTCTGGTATTTTTTCACACAGAATTGAATATCCGGTCAACCGAAATTAAATTCCGTTTTTAGTTAAATTTTGATAAAAGTATTGGTTGAATTTAGGATTAGACAGTTAATATATACTTTGGAAGGAGATATGTAGTCCTGAAACGCCTGCCATTACCAAGTATCTGAGAATTCCTCTCGCGTTCCCACCATGACCCACACCCACATCTGAGGAGACAGATGTTACACGTCTTGGTGTGAAACAGTTTGGGTTGTGGTTTCCTCCTTTCCGTTCAGGCTATCAATGGAGACGTATTGTTAGATCTCGCTGCTGGCGTCTATTTTGAGAAAAGGCCGCTCTAAGGCCAAATGCGGTGCGTCTAGGCGCTGTCTTTGTGAGGTCTATACTTGGCACTAAGGGAGAGCCGACTCCCCCGCAACGGAAGTGAACTTAGCGGATCATGCAAACTCCACTTCTCTTATCCCGCTTTAAAATATACTCCTGCTACCAGATGTGCTAACGTTCTGTTACAGTTTCACGCTTGAAACGTTGCCCGGCAAAATGTAAATATTTTCCAAATCCACCGGAAATATTTCGTTTCCGAGTGACAGCATATTACAAATTTTACCCGTGAACCGGCAATATACATTCGACTACCCTAACCAAAATGTATTGTTTTAAAAAAATATTGTTTATAATCGCATCAACTGCAAGGTCATTAGCGACTGTGCACTATTATGGGAACTAGGTAACACAGTCTGGTTTCTTAAACAACAGAAACATCCAAGCCCATGCATGACCTCAGTAATGCACGGCAGTCAAAATGTTTTGTTGTCTAAAATTATAAAAGTTAAAACAAAGTACCGGATCACGAATTAAACACGTCTATTCCACGGAAACAGAAGTATCTAATTCCCATTTGCATACAGTCGGCATTAAACGATTCTATCATACGGTCAGCCTATTGACTACACACCAAATCTCTTTCACTGAATATTCGTGGCTATTTTTATTTTTCAACGCTCAAATACGAAATCTTTTGCACCTGAATGTTCTCGGCTTTTTCAACTCTCCCATCTAAAGATTGAATAACTGACCATTCCCACCAAACAAACACTTCCAAAAGTAGCGATCATCTCTGTACGATAATTCAATTTTGGTCCATAAATGATCTAAACTGATTTAGTATGTTTTTAGAATAATCAGCTCTGGATTAAGTTAACGATGGTAGACCAAGAGAAAGAGAAAACATTCTTTATTTTCAACGACGTCTCCTTTGAACCACTTTGAGTATCCATCAATTTTACAATATTTTTATATTTTTACAAGAAATATATGTTGTTTCAGAATTCATTATTCAAGCAAATCTTTGTCCAGTCCGCCATTTATTTATATACAACAACATAGTTGCTGTATCCAAATAATTTCGGCGACCCACAGATTATTTTCCCTGCTTGCCTAACTATCCAGAATCCAGTCGGATAACACAATGCTTACTCATGCCTGCTTATTTAAGATGGAAGCTTGACCTATTTGTAGTAGATGTGGAGACATACTAACAATAAAGCACATTCTGTATACCCAGGTGCTCACCAGATCAGAGAGCAGGAACTCGCCCACCCGGCTAGTAACAATCTGTTAGAAAAGATATAAACGGGCCATATTCCCTTGGACCTATAACTGTAGTTCATTATCAACTCGTCATAAATGTACCTGAGTGCAACGTGATCATGTGGAAGTCCCTACCTAATGACTATAATTGTTAAAATAAACTATCAATCCATCAATTAACATTATCGGCTGGAGATACATTTGTCGTTTATGGTGCTTGTGTAAGCAATTATAATCTAAATTGAAAGTAATTAAGAAAAACTCTTGACGTGAGCTTATGTATTACCGTAGTGGAAAAGAAAACAAAATGGCGCACAGTAATTATTATTGTTTGTTCTTTTCCATACTGTATGTATGTATTACATCGTGAGCAACAAATAAAGAGTTTCGTTTCAACCTTGGTTGTACCTACCTTATTCGGAGAATTTCCAGCCCACTTAGACATATTGTTCTGTTTCTTCGACTGTGGTGAAATAATGGACTCATTTCTTATGAATAAACAGTGGCATGGCGTATCGATAACTCTGGTAAATTGCTATTAAAAAGATCTAAATACCACTCATACCAACAGGAAACCAATTCCATGAGATTATATGACTTGTAGTTTTGACGGTGATGAGTGAAATTAGTAATATTTCTGCTTAATGCATTTTTCAGTGTAAAATATATAATATCACATGTAACTTACTCTGTCTTTATTTCTCAGGTAATTTACTTTGATAATTCCATTTTATCCCGACATCAATTTTTATGCCTTGCGTTTGGGAATGCCTCGTACACTCTCTGGTTTTTTAAATATTCTAGGGCTTTCGGTAAGAGTTGTCCGCGGATCCCATTGGAACATTCGGTCAACTGCCTCCTAAAACTTGTAGAGGCACGGAGAGGAGAATGCTGCGACCCCACTGCAAACAAGTCTCCTGTCATTCGGAATGGCATGAGAATAGTACCCAATACCCCATCCTGTCTGATGCAAGACTTCTGGGGTAGGATCCGTAAACTACAGCCCGGAGGCCCTAGTCTACCCTTGGCTACCTTGCTCTACTTTCCCCCTTTTCAATTCCCTTCCTATGCCTAAAATCGGTGCTTTGTCTAACAAGGAATTTTGAATTGATATTGAAAATTAGACTATATTGGTTACCTGGGAGAAAGAGTCACTCTTTGATTTGAACCTAAGATTTGAGCTGTCTAAGGCTTCGTCAACTTTTATATCTGAAATTATGACGTTAATTTCATCAGCATATAAGTTCGATTTCAGAGAGTTAATATAGTTCGTGAAGTCGTTTATGTACAATATAAATAGGAGTGAACCTAAAACGGAACCCTGTGGTATCCCAGAGGTTATATTCTGAACATCGGACAAGTCAACCCTACCACTTTTGTTTCCTATTATAAAGCATGTCCTCTAATGCAATAGTAATCAAGTTTGCGCAGCATAATATTGTTATCAACTAGATCAAAGGCTTAAGACAAATCCACAAAAATTCCAGTAACCTTCAGTTTATCATCCAGCAAAGTTTGAACGAATTGTACGAAATCATACATTGCTGTATTCTTAGATTTTCCGAATGAGTTGTACTGTAAAAAACGAAGAATTGAAACATGCCAATCTACCTAAGTGAAACAGGTGAGTGAAAACCCTGTCTTGAAATTGTTGTAACATGGGATTTTATTTAAAGCATGACAAAGTTTTACGTAGGGTCGACTAATATGTCATTGACAAAGGTACAAATTTCTAATACAATATTACATAGTAGACGTCGAACAACTAATAACATTGATAAATTGAATTAAATCATATTGAAAATATTAGTGTCCTTAAGGGAATTAATAACATTAATTTTTTCTCCTTGATCTTCATTTAATGATTTAGGCTGCCATCTGTTGAGATAAATTCTATGCTGTGTTCAAAATAATGTGCACTAAGTATTTTGTACATTGCAAGTGTCCCATCTAGATGGCTCCTCTCTAGAAAATAAATAATCATGTGGGGACTTAGTTTGTAGGGTCCTAATACGAGTAAAGACCACTTGTTCCATTCTCGTAAAGGTTTTAGTTAGATTTTTGCATATAAGGATGGGACCAATGTTTTCTTTTCTTCTGTTATTAATCCATTCTGTGTCAGTTTGTTTTCTAATATATACTCTTACGTCTTTCTTGTTTAAATTATAACCTTCTTCGTTTCCTTCCATCGAGGATGCTGTTATTTTAGCTTTTTGTCTGTGATCTCATTGCCTCTGATGCCTTTATGCGATGGTGTCCACACGTATCCTTGCTTTACTTGCTGGCCCGAAGAATATTATTTCTAATATTGTTTAACATTTTGCTGTTCCTTGAAATGTCTTTTATTGATTTTAGCTCTGCTAGTGCATCTGAAAATATGTCAAATTTCTCATGTCTTTGTTTAAAGCAATATTCTGTTGCTATTTCTATTTCTTTAGTTACTATGAGGAATTATCGATCATGATATTTAATTTCGGAAAAAGGTCTGTTTTAAATGTGAACCGTTGATTCGACCATTACACGACAATGGGGTTTCTCCGTCTGTAAACGTGTCAAGGTAGCTAGAAATTCGGTATTGTGAGTGCTACACGAGAAAGATAAATAAACTAAGTAAAATTGTGACTGGTTTCCGGGGCTGCTGGTTTTACGACAGTAGAGAAGTCACAAACTGACAAGTTGTTTAAAGTCGTTAAACGTTTTATTTTATTCGGTGATGCGTGTATTTGTAAAAGTTGGTGTACACCATTTTTCAGATTTAAAACCTTCTACTTGAATGAAACTTAAAATTCCTCTCATGTCAGACAAAATTGTGAAGAAGGTTGCGCGTTTCCATATTAAGGTCACGTTGTTCTATTTGTGAAAGTCGACCAACCCAATGTAATCTATTTTGAAACCCGTACAAGCTGCTCGCAGAAGTATTCGTGTGTAACTTCGAGTCGGCAGTCATCGGAATGCTCTCCTTTCGTCAAGAAACGGGACGAAGCTCAGAATAGAAACAACAATAAGTTTTGTTCGATCAGTGTTCGCAAGGACCAAGCCCGAATGTGTTAAATTGTGCTCATGTTTGCTTATTAATATTTTTGAATCCGTCTCTATAATGGCACTCTTCCTAATAGTAACTGGTATGTTCGACTAATACAATCAGATGTTGCTAGAACTATTTTTCCATTCAGATTCCAAAGTTATCAAATTAAAGAAAATTTCTCCCTAAACGTATAAATTGTTGGGCCAGTAATTCCACAGTTGCTTTATTATTAAAGAAATACGATATGTGTTGCTAGATGAAATGAATACTCTAACATCGCAAATCCTGAAAGGTCTAATAATAAAAGATTCATTTCAAGAGAATTAGTCTGTGTGTTGTGGTATTCAGACTGGTCTGATGCAACTCTCCATGCTAGCCTATCTTGCGAAAGTATTTTCATTTTCTCATAACTAGCACATCCCACATCCTCCCTAATCTGCTTATCGTATTCCATCCTTACTCCCTCTTGTCATATAACCCCACAGACTTCCCTCTAATGCTAATTTTACAAGACCATCGTGTCTTAAAATGTGGCCTATTAATCCATCCCGCCTCCTGGTCAACGTCCTCCGTATTGTTTGTCATCCCCTATCGTGCTTTGAACTTCCTGGTTAGTTATCCACCCATCTAATTTTAAGCATTCTCCTATATCACCCCATTTGGAAAGTTTATATTCTCTTCCTGTCTGCAATTCCTATCGTCCACGTTTCGCACCCATATAACGCCACACTCCATTCGGAACATTTTTAATACCGATTTCCTAATATTCACACTTATATTACCCGTAAGTAAACTTCTCTTTTTCGCGAAGCCTTCCTTGCTTGTGCTATCCTACTCAATGTCCACAATACTTCTATCATGCATACTTATTATGCATCCCAAGTAGCAGAATTCCTTAATTTCCGTCAAATTATCCCTTCCCAATCTAGCACCCTTTGTTATTCCACTGTTTCCCATACTACTCTCCATTACCTTGGTTTTCCCTCCGTTGTTACTCATATTCAATTATTTCTCATCATCGGCAAAGCGTAGGGTTTTTATTTGTCCTCCTTGCAGTATGATTCCTTTTCCATATTCCGTTTTAACTTTCTTCATCGCCCGTTCTATATATAAGTAAAACAGCATGGGCGACGGACTGCATCCTTGTCTTACTCTTAATAATTCACGTACCATCCTCCTACATACTATTTTGTTAATATTTTGCATGCATAAGATACTAAACTAATATATCAACAGTCTACTCTTCGGTATGACCTTAATTATGTTGTTACTTAAATCTTATGGCTTTTTTGCTAAGGTTATAGAAATCATTTGAGAATTTTGGCAGGAAAATTTGAGGAATTGCTATTAAAAGTCCAGTGCCGCATAAAGAAACGTGACACAGTGATCCAAAAAGCTTTCTCTGACTACTTGATCTCATCTTGTTAGATTTTCGGAAACACGGCACCAAAAACACGACAGAAAAAACAGCGACACTTGATATGAGTTGACAGCAGACTGAACAGGTCTGGCGATCCGAAAGATTCCCACGTGTCAATATGCATGCGATTCGAAGGGGACGCAGGACTTGAACGATGAAGTTTGACTCAGTTAAACTCTTGGTATTAACTAAAAAGTTGATCAACTTTATTGATCCGAAAGTTCTCACTAGGCTTTCCATTAAACTTTTGTTGATCAAATAAAATCGGTGATAACGCGGTTTTAGAGTCGTGAGCTTGAGTCATCAAGTGTTGCGCGAACCGCCAGCCTGAGTCGATTCCCAAAGTCGGCCCCGGGGTGAGCTATTTGAGTCGTCGGGTTGAAGTAACATTCGACTCAGGTTATGAATCGGAAAAGGTAATGAGCGCCACTCTCCAAGAGTGAACTTCTATTTTCCAGAGCCGAACAATCATGACGGAATGGGGGTCAGCTAACTTCCCATAAACTTTCCCAAATGCGTTATGTAAATAACAATATTTATTTTGTAAAATGGTTACAAAAATAAAATCATAGTGTTTTGTAAATAAATGTCGTCATAAATATTACATATTTTGTTCTATAATTTTTGTGTGTATTCGTAATCCCCCCTCCAATTATTAAGTTATTGTTGCTCAATATTTATAAAAGAATCGGATTTAATTTGGAGAGCCGAAGACTCTTTTACTGCATGAAAGGTAAAATCTTTTGTATATTGCATATTGATACATATATCCATTAGTACAAAACTATCACTTTGTACTAGTAGTTAATAAAATCTATATATGAGTTTTTGTTTAAACGGCAAGAATTTTGTTAGCTTCAGTAATGTGGTTATAGTTGCTAATAGCCGGACGCTGCTTGCTTGGCGGGTTGCGCACATATCCCTTCCCCGTCCGGCGTCGTCTTAGTAAGTCAATCCAACAAAAAACTGTAGCCTTTGTTGTCTAAAGAACATTATTTTTATCGAGTATATGTATTGTTTACATCAATTTAGGACGTGCAGAATATATTTAAGTATGCAGACTAGATAATGAGAAAAAGGTTCGAAAGGAAGCCATAGAAATTGTTCTTAAAGTACACTAATACTTACATATACTTTCAAAACTAGAAGTATCAGAAAAAACAGGAGATAAGATGGCTGTGGTGCATTGGAATAGTTAAGCGTGAAAAGGTAAATGTTTGAGGCTAATACAACAAAGTGCCCGAAGAACGCCGATAACGCAGTTAGCTAATTAAGTAAATGTTTTTCGATTTTCTAGCTATTGCATTGGTTTTCATTTTACTTTTTTCATTCAATAACCCAGGAATAATTTCCTGATCCATTACAATTTAGCTTCCTCGTGTAATGTGAATTCTGCTGTAGAAGTCTGTAAACTATTCTAAATGTAAGGACATTTTTATTATGCCTTTATATTTCTTTTATAAGCAAATAAGGTCTTCCATAAAAGTTTTCATATCTTTTGGCTTCATGTTTCCCTTTCACCATCCTCCACTATTTTCCATTGAATTTTTTACTGTACCTCTTTTATCGTGTTTCACATAACTCATGTATGTATTCAAGTTGGTACGTGATCAGTGAACACAGTTTCTACCCGAAATACCTCAGTATTGTAGTTTCGAATAAGTTTAGTCATTTCACTTTGGGGGTTATATTTTAAATATGCAGTATGCTCATTTTAAAGGTGTTCTGATTCCTATTCTGATCAGGGCTATATAAACTTCCGGGCGTCTGTATAACTACACTTACTATTTGTAAACGTTGTAGTGAATTATAGGACGTATTTTCTTTCACCAGAGTTGGTAGTCAAAGTTATGGGGTGCATTAAATTCTAGTACCCTAAACTTCCTTAAAAACAGTCAAATTCTTTTATAACAAAAACATAAATTTGCTAAAGCATTTGCCCTCGATGGAAACATTTTTTAAAATTTTATTTAGTGACAATCGTAATAAAATGAAGCAAAGTAAATAACTTAAAATCTTATTTCACCGGCACAAATGTTTTGGTGGGTGGATCCGTTTGTGATTATTTGTTGTCTAAAATAAATTTACCACAAAGATGAATATAGAAAATCAACAAACCTGTTTTTATGTTTTTAAATTTATATTTAAAAATATTTTATTACTGTTTCTTATTATAAATAGGATCAAAGAAATAACTAACTTTTACTAAATTTACTAATTACTAATTTAATAATTAGGTTATTCTAATTAATATTTGACAAATATGACAGAATCTATAAAAGTGGCGGAAGTTTGGTGCAATTTTGTAGGCCTGGAAGAGCTGATAATTTAAATTACTTGCAGAAACTGGAAAGAATAACTGACCAAACATGAGTTTCTGTACCTTCTTCAGAAAATAATAGTATATATATATATCATATTTTTAATTATTCGATACAGTAGAATTTCAAAGTATTATTACTGATTTTTTAAACACTACTACAAGTAAGTGAGAAACGTTTATTATATTACACAATAATTAGTTTTAATAGTTATATTAGTTTTAAAAAATAATATTTTGCAAACAGACCTAACAATTTGAAGAGCCGTAAAATAAATATATACCACTAAACTAAAAAGGTTTTCGTTAAAAGAATATTTGTGATTTTATTACAACTATAATAATAGTGTCAATATTCCTATATATCATTAATTTAAGATACATTTAGATTCCCAATGTATTTGTTTTTCCTATTGTGGAACTGCGATCTTACTAATGTTTTCAAATCAATTGGATTGTCACATTATCTCCCTTTTCAATTGAATATGAGTGACTTTCCGCGACATTTTAACTCGTGAAATATTAACAATCCGTATTTTGTATTCCATGCATATGAGACAGCAGTTTTCACAAAAAAAGGCCTAAAAATTTTAATTGGGTAGGTGGAGAAGGAAAGCAGCGGACAGAAGGGAAATATTAATGAGGTCAAGGCTTTCCGAAGCCATAAGAGCCAAAAGGGTAATAGGCTCGTATGTCACTGTGAGGCAGTGTGGAGACTAGTTCCTCTAAAAATTTCAAATGTATCCTACCCTTGGCGACAGTCTCTCAATTTCGGGTAAGCCACCTATCTCTCTCTCTCTTTTAATTTCATGTATTACAGTGCACATCCGTGAGTATTCCAAATTCGTGCGGGTGTTCTAAGGAGGCTGGGTTGGAAGGCTCGAGCATTGTACGAAAGGACTAAAGCATTTTTATGGCCATCAGAATTGACGGGCGCTACTGTATGTCTGTCACGCATTTCAAAACACTGGCCGAGAAAGAGTTTCAGTGGACAAAATTTATTTTCGTCTCATTGCTTGTCCAACGCACAGCTGTGAAAAGTCAGTAGCTCGAGCGAAATGAAATAAGCTATCCTGGGTCCAAATGTCATGAAAAGAGACGAGTAGTTGTGCTGAGATGCTCAGTCTTCAGTTTTATTTGATTGTAGACTCAGTAGAGAGTGGCTGTAAGCTACTTTACTAGAACCAGCGGAAATATTCTCACTTTGTATATCGAGGTCTGCGAAGTGTCAACCGACGTCGTCAGTTGGGATCCTCTGCATACATAACAGACAGCCTTTCGCCGGTTACAGTTCAAATATCACCAGGTCCGTAAGTTGTAAAACTTTATACCCAAATTTTTAATTCCGATTATGCCCCACAATAGGACGCTGCGTTATATCTTCATTTGCATTTAGTTCGTTATGCCTGTTATGATTAACCGCATTAACTATATTTTGATAAATAAATGTTCATTGTAACTAAATTTGTTTCTCTGCTGTGTATTTCTATTAAATATATCTTTCCCCCAATATAGAAAAGATATGCACATAAAGTACACATAAGTTATTCTCTCCTAGTACAGTGACTGACCTCACATCTCCCTCGGGCAATAATAATACATCCAAAGTACTCCCTTAATGTTCCATTACTATATTACAAGTAAAAGCAACGAACAGAGTGCCTTCTGTTGGTCCAAGGCAACTACAACATTACCTTCGGCTAAATATCAGCTAAGTGCATACATATTCAATTTCTTTAATAACTTGGATATAGAACAATAATGTAGAATATAATAATAATGTAAAATCTACGTAGGATATTGAATTATGTTAAATATCTAATAATTTATTATTTTAGTGGAAATAAGTCAACATCATTCGTATACGTTTAAGGAATTCAGAGAAAAATAACACCAGATAATTTGTTATTCCTTTACCAAACTTTGAATAATATCAGGTTTGTTTAAGATCCTACTTTTCAACAGATCTTCATTTCATAATTCATATATCATAATACCGCGAAAGGAAAAGTATTTCAAACATAAATCTGGAATTTTAGTAGGAAGATCAGTTGGGACAAATTATTAAATATGGTTCCAATAGTTCAAACATAATTTATATAAAAAAATATATCTTCCCGTTAAAAAATGACGGCTATTTTTTTAGTTTATATGTATATGTTTTTCTTAATTGGTCAGGATTACAAGGAGTTGGTTGTCGTATCACTTTTAAATAAACTGCATTGTGTTCAATACAATCTGGCTTAAAAGTAAAATCTCCATTTGTATATCTACTCTGTACAACACAAAGTTTGTTTATGAAACTCATTCTTCTTTGATGTTTCACATATAAAATTGTAGTTACATTACCTAAACCATCAATGGTAACTGGGATACTCTCTAGAAGTTACAGTCACATAAAAATTGAGTTTCTGAAATTTTCTTCCAAGTTTGAACTCCAATATCTGTGTTGGAGGACGAGACATAAATTTAAAAATGAAACACATGAAAGGTCTATATAAATTTGAAGTTTGAAAGCTGACACTTGTACTGAAGTTTGATACTATAGTGATCTCCCATGCGTACATTTTTTATATTTTTCTTCTCGTCCCCTAATAGAGATACTGTAGCATAAACACTGAAAAAAGTTCAAAAACTCAATTTCTGAATCGCTGTTACTACCAAAGTGTACGATTAATAGTTTATATAATGTAACTACAGTCTTATTTGTGAAAGTACAGAAGAGACTGATTACATCTTGGAGTAATTAGCACACGAGAATTGAATTTTCTTCATTTGCAACCAATAGTTTTGTGTTACACGGAGTGCATAAAAAGTTTTATAAAATAAATATTTGTTTTTCATGAACAATTCTCGGGTTTTTCAGTTCATAATGTGCCTGACAGAATGCATTTGAAAATTATATGACAAGTCTTACGAAAATACTAGATAAATGTGAACACAAAATGAAGCATTCTCTTTACAGAAAAATGGCCACTACTTTTAAACTAACACAAAGAAAATTTAATAAGTTTAGTTTTGAACAACAAAAATTTAAGGGAATGCAGCAACGAAATATGATTTTTCTCCTGTGATGATCAAGCAACTACTGATTTACCACTTGGTTGACCCAAATAATACAGACTTATACATAAAATATGCAAGAAAGTCCATTCTCCAAAAGTGAAACGTTGAGATGATCTCTATGACTAATAAGGGTACGTATAATTTATTCCGATGAGTGTCAAGATTAAAATTGGATAGATGCCTAACGAAGCAAGAAGCCGTGGACTGAGGGAGCATTATCTAACCTTCGGTCCTCCCTCGTGGATTCCTGCGAGTTTCGCAAACGTTGCTGGCGGCAGCAACTGCCTGCCCACTGCCCACGGCTGCAGAGGGCGCTGAGGACGCGACGCGCTCCTTAAGCGGCCGGCTTTTGGCAAAAATAACGTAGCAGGACCTACTTGACAAAAATTTCTATTCTTTACAATTGCAACAGCAGTATCTTGGACGTACGATCTCTTGTTAGTATTCCGTTCCCGCAGTTACAATCTCTACTTCGGTACGAACATAGACCACTAAAGACGTTCTCCAGTCAACAGTTATTGTTTGTACTTTTTCTGACAGTCACATTTAATTACATCTATAAGCATTTCGCAGGCCTTATGGTAACTTTCTGGAGGAAAAAGTTGACAGTCAGTCCAACATAGCGCATTGGTGAAACACGGGCAGAGTGCTTTTGGAAGCGTATTTCCTGGTTCTATCTTTGTCTGACCCTGTAACACTTATGCTAGAATTTACCGACCTGTACTGGAAAACACCGACAACACTCTTATGGTTTGTCTCTTTTTTGTCGAGAAAAACATTACTGGTAAAAATCGTAACTGTGAAAATATTTCACGTAAATACACTTTTAATTTTTTTTCCGTATGTCGGTCAGATGAAAAATAACTGTAAACTGCTCTGTCAGATTACAGTATTTAATATATCTGGCGTATTTTCCTCAGTATTTTCCGCTAAGATTGTTGCTCTCCACATTATCATTTATTACTGACTTAACGTGTTCCTCGTCCTCTTGGTAGAGTTCATTTCCACACGAATCACGTAGTTAAATTATTCTAAAAAATATCTGTTAACTTCAAAACATCTCTCTTAGAAAAATAGTCCACATTCCATTTCTGCATATCCCATAATTTCTCTAATGATTTTATATACTGCAAAGGAAATAGAAATGATTCAATTGACGCTCAAGTAATGAGCGTACAGCTAAATTTAGAAGAAAGTCAAAAATGGAAAAATGTCGATCGGACCCAGGACTCGAACCCAGCGGCAGGTCCTGGGTTCGTTCGACATTTTTACATTCTTGACTTTCTTCTAAATTTTATACGCTTTTTACCTGAGCTTCAATCGAATCATTTCTACTTCCTTTGCCTTGAATTCCATGCACCTTTGTTCAACGTCCATTGTTATCTGAATTCCTAGAAATTAGGTTGTGAAGTATGTGATTAGTGAATTGCAGGTGAGCTTAGCTTAGGTTTGGAGGAGTGGAAGGATGTCGAATCGGACCTTGAGACGTCGACTTGAACTAGCTCAGTGGTGAAAATGCCCACCCGGAATACTGGAAGCTCTGGGTTCGAATCCATTACTTATCAACAGCGTAAAACAAATAGCTACTTTTGTGTGTGTGTGAGTGTGCTTATAGTCGCATCAACTACTGGGTCACTAGCGACTGTGCACGGTTAGGGTAATTTGTATCCACGTAGGAGTATCAAAGTATGGTTTTTCAAACATCATAAATGTCATGCCAGGATTCGAACCTGGGACCTCTGGGCTGTGACGCAACGATGCTAGGCGACGGGAGGTTTCTTGAACCGTTTTTGTTCAAAATTAGTACACATATTTCAGTTAGCCGAGGAAAGCTTTCATTCATGAACCACAAATAGAGTTATTGACGTTAATTCCAACGTCCCCCAAATCCTTTAGCATACGCTACTCTGCATGCAGAAGACCAGGATCCTAACGTTGCAGCACGGTGTCCTTCAAAGTAAGTCTTAACAGCGTGAAGAAATTACAAGTAAATAGATTACTATACAGTCAGCTGCATTATTGACAATGTTTGACGGAATTTGTGCTCTCGCCATGTTCTGACTGAGACTGGAGGCCGAACGGTGCTTAATATAACCTCTCAGTCTTAAACAACCAACCTCGCTTTTGGGTGGGAGGGCAGGAGGGGGTCTTGTTACTCAAGAGGAATCCCTAAGGACCATTTATGGGTACGAAGCATTAATTTTATCGACGAATCCATACAGATCCCTGCGTAAACAAGTGCGAATATTTACCAAATGCATTCAATATTTATTTTCTATTATCCATTAAATTTTCGTTTCATCTAGAAATTTCAGCAGGATAAAATAATGGAAATAAGCGGTCTCATTTCTCTGTAATAATCATGACAATCATTAAACTCAGTCTTTATGAAATAACGTCTGCGTTACAAATATCTGTGCTTATTATTGTCTTCAATAATCGTAAACTTCTTAAAAACAATATTTCCGTCTACTAAAATTAATGTAGGCCTATTAATGAACCAGAGCTTCATTGCCTTCTTAAAATATCCACTTGTCTTCCTTGATTTTCTTTTATAAACATGTTTTATAAATACTCAGATATTTCTCAAATTAACTTAGAAAAGAGTATTGTAACTAAATAGCAGACAATGTATGAAGAAAAAATTACGGAAAATTTAATATTTTAATTAAATAAATAAAATAACCAGTAAGAAAAATCAAGTATAATATAATCTATATTACAAGCACAAAGAAAGATTTATTTCGTCTTTGGGACGTCGTCACGTGAGAATTTTTTTAAAAAATACAACTGTCAAATTTGCTACTTTTTTTAAAAAAAATATGTTATAAGATACTTTAATAAATTTTTGCAATAAATTATATACATTCTAAGCTCATTTACACACATTATAATAAGTGCAATATGCCGCTCTTGGATAAACATATAAATATATTTTATTGCTCTAGTTTCCCAAAGAATTGGTATTACCCACTTGAAATAAACTACTAATAATACAACAGCAATAGTTACCAATACACGTAATTTGCTACATTTCTATTTCCGTTGTTATAAGATGTAATAGTTTCTAATTTTTAAAAGCGGAATTATTCAGCATCGAATTGACACATTTAGAGATGGTGTTCAATGGTCCACAGCCCCAAAATGAGACAGTTTGTGGAGTTTTATGGGTACAGAGCAAACAGAAGTTTACGCATTTTTATTTCGCATTCTAGACAGAAATTGTGAGGCCAGTACAAAATTAGCCAACTCCTTAGCGCTGAAATTTTAAATTCTTCGAAATAGAATTTAAAACTCAATTAATATCAATGTTATTAAAATCCAGAAGAAACTACGTAAATTTATTTACGTGCTGTAGAAGATGAGCACATATTCACATGCCGTCATGGTTTACTACTTATATATACATACAGGGGGCGATTTGTAATACTTACTAATCAATTAAGTTGAATAATTACTGTTATCGACTGAGAAGGGGGACATTAACATCCTAATCAAGCTCCATTTTGATATTATAGTTAGTATAGCAGGAAATTTATCAATTTTTGACTTTGTGATCATGATTCCGACATTTAATTTCAAGAAATACTTCGTTACTTCACACGCAGCGTTCCGTTTACCCATTTGAGGGGGTCGATTTTTTCCCTAACCTAACCTAATCAATTGTTAGCGACACGAAATGTAATGTGATTATCTGAAACTCTCATTACTGCTGAAGTATTCTACCCAGGGCGTAGCACGATTTTCAGCCACCCGGGGTGTAGGCAAATTCGCCGCCCCTTTATTTAGGCATTTAAATCCAAAATGATCCAAGATTTACAAAAATTCTAAACACAAATTTAAAAAAGGGGGAGGCGAGGCCACAAGTTAGTATAGATTGCGTTGAGAGTTGGATGTATTTCAAATCTATTCTTAAAACTAGAATGCAATAAAAGAAAACATGCACTAATTTACTGATAGTAAAGAACAGTCTTTATTTCATATAGCATATTTGATGGAAAGGTTGGTTTCTAATCTTTTGCTGCTAAAATCTTGAGTAAGCGAGGTGACTAAATTGATTTAGAAATAGATGATTCCCTGACTCGCCCAAAAATTTAATACAAAAAAGTTCCGTACTCGTTTTAATCGTTCCGAATTGCGCGACAAAGCAAAGGAAATAAATTATTCAAATTTTTCAATCAGATTGCAAGATATTGTCAGGGTCGGATTTACGTATAAGCCAACAAGGTATAACCGTCACCTTGATGGAGGCACTGATCTCCATAAATTGATCGAGAGTAAAAAACATAATAAACACTTAAATGTAATTGAATTTTAAATATATAAAGAAAACTTATTAAAAAAGAATTGACTCGTAATATTTGCCAAAATCCTATATAAGAACTAAATAAGGATTGAGTGGCGATATATGACAAAAACATGTTAAAATGTTTATATGAGAAGAGCAGCATTTTTCATAAATTTGATACCGGAATTTATATTATGAGAATATTAATAAGATACAGCGTTAGGCAGTCGATTTATAAAATAAAAAAATCAATCGACTTTTCAAATACAACTATTAAAATAATTTTAGATGAATTAATACCATATATGCGTTTTGCTGATTTTACGACTAATATATAATGGAGGGCAATGCATTATTATTCAAGTCGATGAAACGATGTTTAACTATAGGGTTTTTAATATTGAAATGGAATACAACAAAATATGTGTGAGGTATTAACGAAATTCTTTTCTATTTGAAATCCACATAAATGCCCTTTAAACTGAAAAAGAATTTCGTTAAAAACAACTTGTTCTGTTCCATTTCAACATCGACCAGCCCTTATTGAGAAAACCTATATAAATGCAAGAGCTATAGGTCCTTGATAGTCCTTGATCCACTCGCACAGATAGTTTATGCATAATCGAATCTGAAAAGAATAAGACAAGTGCCTTACAGAATTAATTCCAAATAAACAACCTGTAAGTCAGAATTTTTTACACGATGCACCTTGTTATATACAACGTTTCGTCCAGAATTTTGTGACTTCTTCAGGATACAAACTTATTCTGAAGTTGATTTTGAATCGATGTATATATGAATAAAATATCAGATTCTCCAAAAGACAAAACTTTGCCTCCTGAATTAAGTTCTGATTTTCTTAAATATATTTTCTTTTATTTTAATAATCGATGGAATTTCTTTGAAACCATTCCTGATTCAATTAATATTATTTGACCAAACAGGTCAACAATAGATCAGATATTTGAGTTGAGGCAAATAGACGAAAAGGCGTATAATATTGAGCTTCGTAATCTTTATGTAGACTTTAAGCAGACTTTTAATAGGATAGGGCAGAAATGCTAAACGATTTGTTGCAGCTTGGTATACTTATTCAAGCAACAGCGGGTACTAAGGCTGCAGTGCGAGGTGTTGGAGAACTTAGTAAATGGTTTAGCATTAGTAAAGGAGTCAGACTAGGGAGCTCTCTTTCTACCATGCTTTTTATTTTGAAGCTGGTTCTATAGGAACAAAATCAACTCAGATGTGTGCATTTGTGGACGATGTAGCAATAGTTAGTAGAAGAAGAGCTTCACTAGAGAGATTTTGTGAGTTGAAAGAAGCCACACGATGTAGAGGTCTTGCCATCAATGAAACAAAGTAT
Organism: Eucriotettix oculatus; assembly: GCA_034510155.1. NCBI lineage: Eukaryota > Metazoa > Arthropoda > Insecta > Orthoptera > Tetrigidae > Eucriotettix > Eucriotettix oculatus. The sequence goes on from CM067377.1 coordinate 133,390,403, forward strand.
ATGAATTTCTCCAGAAAGGAAAATATTAATTTGGATCAACTATCAGCAGCAGGTTTTAATTTCGAATCTGGGAACTAATATAAATCAAGTAAACTCAATGTAACTGAAATAAATCTGCGCGTCCTAAGCGGTAATAGGTACTTCCTAACGTTTAAGAAACTGTTGGTCTCTTAAGTTGACTGAAATTGCAAATTTATAGGGTCATGATCAGGCTAGTCGTAACGTACGGATGTGAAGCATGGACATTAACAGGTAGAGTGGAGCAGTAAATCGGAATATTAGAACACAGATCTACGGGGCAGTACAGGACAATATTGGTTTCTGGAGATACAGAACGATCGCTGAACCTCATACAAGGAGCTGACATTGTGAGAATGGATATATTATTTGAATGGATACCAGAAGAACATCACAAAAAGGCTTTTGAATGGTGGCCAACTGCAAGAAGACAGAGGAGAAGGCCGTGAAAGTGGTGGATGAACGATGTGGAAGAAGAGTTAAAATCTTTGAAGGGGTGTCGGAGAATCGCGCTGGAGAATGGAGGAATCTTGTTGAAGAGGTTAAGTAAAACCCACGCTGGGTTGTAGCGCCATAAGAAGAAGAAGAAGAAGAAGTAGTATTAACATATTTATTTATTAATCAAACATCGAAATGATTCAAAGTCTTAGTTTTATACAATTCCTTAAACTTTATAATATTTTCTAGAATTAGATAATAAACCTTTATATTAATTTTTGTTCCTTTTTACCAGTGTCTGCATGTGAATAAAATGTTTCACTATCAATATAGCACTAAATTATATTTCAGTTTAATCCTTAATATATCCTGAAATCATATTTCTCCAATGTAGATTACCGAGACTTATAAAGCGCCCCATATTTCAAAAAGCTTAGTGCTTCATCAAGTTTGAATCAGGCCATGAAAATTATTATTTATCATGAAATTTTGCCGCCCAATTGGCCCCCACCGTTCCGCAACGCCACGCTACTGAAAGCCTGTGAAACAATACTGAACAAGCTATGTGTGTGAGTAAAGCCTGAAACAGCCGCGTTGAGCGTGTTGTTGATTATTTTAAGGACGCCCCATATAAGGCGAGGATTATAAGTATTGCGATGTGCCTTGTATGACTAGAGCCGACAATAATGGAATGACCTGTGCGAAGCGCAGGTGCGGCCACGTCACAATGGCGGAATGCTATTTCTAGGCACGTGTGGCAGAGGAACCCTAAACTTCTTGTTTGAACACAAGAACGGCGTATAAACACTGTCCAGAGTGAAACGAAACAGAAGGTTTTGTATTTGTGCGCATTCCTTTGCAATTTTACTTCCTAGATTCGCATATGGTAGGCCTCCATCATTTACGTTGTATAACGATAACGTGTAACGTGCCTGCAATTTTATAGTTCTTTATATTTCGCGCTATAGTCGAAAAGGTAAAAATCGAATGTTTGAAGTAAACGTAGCTCATATATGATTCCTGTCGTCAAAATAGAGCCCTAAGTATGAAGCCTCACCGTGCACATTCCGAATGACCTACGTTATTGTAAAAGGTCTCACTGACGTTGGAATAAACAGGACAAATGTCATCACTAATTTCTACAGACGATCGAAAATAATCAACGGCATTAAAATCGTATTTTTTTCTCGATCACTAAGAGTTTTATTTGGAGACGTGTGAGAACTAACATATTATATTTCACTTTAATCCTTAATATATCCTGAAATCATACTTCTTTAATGTAGAATACCGGGACTTATAGAGCGCCCCATATTTCAAAAAGCTTAGGGCTTCATCAGGTTTGCAGTTTCACAGCAGTATGGGTAATGTGATTTAAAGAAAAACAACCATGAAAAGCGGCGGAGAATGGTCGGGGCCCGTTCAGCGGGTAGGGGTACCACCCTACTTTACCCTCCCGCTCCAATAACTCATTCCTTTCTACTAGCACTTTTTAAAAATCGTAAAACATTTTGGAGCGTTGCCGCATCAATGAAGTTTATATTTTATATTTATGGCTTTCAACCGCTACAAGAAAATCTTTATCCCGCTCTTCTGCGATGCGCTGTCCAGTAGAGTTTCACTAATTAATTAATTAATTTAAAAAACGTCTTTTTCTTAATTTTCAGACCATTTAAAGCAACAGTTTGAAATGTATGAGTCGTCAAAGTCAAGCTATATAAAAGAAAAACAAAAAGCTGAATTTTTTCAGTTTTTTCGCCAAAACGTAAGTATAAAATGCTTTTAAATAATTTATTTACATATCATAAAATAGCTTTAAATTATGAGTAAAATGAGACCTTTCGCAGTAACGTAGTTCAATCCAAATGTGGCACAGTGAGGCTTCAAACACAGGGCTCTACTATTTTGACGACGACAGTACTTGAGAGAATCCCAGGGGTGATAAGAATTCAAGTTTCTTCTATCGCAGAACTAATTGAACGTCTTATTTTCCTTTTTATTTATTGTAAGAAATCCGATAAACTATAAAAAGTCGTTTTTCCCCGTATATCTATTACCTAATTGTAAGTTGGAGCGTTTAGTGTAGATGGACTTTCCAAATGGGCACAAAAAATTTAATCGATGATAAAATCTACTCAACCCTCAAATTTCCTATCTTGCAAAAGCCTTTTCATTTCCGCATAACTACATCATCCCATATTCTCCCTCTTATCTGCTTAGCTTATTCCATCCTTGGCATCCCTATTCTGTTATTACCCCACATATTCCCCTCTAATGATAATTTTACAAAACCCTCAGGTCTTAAAACGTGGCCTATTAATCTATCCTTTCTCTTGGACAACGTCCTCCATATTGTTCGCTCTTCTCCTATTCTGTTTAGAACTTCATCGTTAGTGATTCTACCACCCATCTGTTTTTCCGTATTCTCCTACAGCACCACAGAAGCTATTTCCTGTCATTTTCGTACAACGTTTGCTGCACTACGTACAATTTTACAAATATTTTCACGATCCAAATACAAAAACACTGTACAAAAGTAGAACAGGTAATGGAAGGTGCTCTGTCAATGTTAGCACTATAGACTTCACGATTAATAAAAAAACAGAAAGGATAATGACGAATAAAAATATCGCGAAAGAAAACCAATACTTTCCGACTTTACAATTATGCTGCAAATGTTGATTTTTGAACAAATGGACAATATTTCAAATATATTTTTACAACGCGTAGAATTTTCTCCTGAAAACTGTTTCATTTTGCGAGTATTACACAAGAGATGTAAAACTTGAGATATTATTGAGGTCTTAATTATAAATGTCTTTTGACTGACATCCTGGAAATTTAATTCTGAAATAAAAATCAACCTATACATGGAATTTAATTTCTGATGATAATCTACGGCTCCAGGGCGAATAATACGCATTATTTTTTCGGGATCTTTGCTAAAGAAAATTTATGTTTCGTGCGGGGGAATGACTAGTTCTAATGATAAATACAACATCTTAGTTAGTAATGACTCATAAATGGAGACTGCTTGCTGGTTTTATATTCGCATCATTTTTTACAAGAATTGACGAAATGTATTCCTTTGGTCCAAGCACGTTCTTCTATACATACTTGAATGATATCTTCTGCGACATCTGTCAAAACTTCGGAAGTTTTTCTTGTAATAGCTACCACTATTGTAAGAGATATAGTCCCAAATTTTATTTCACGTAAAATCTATTTAATTATTATATATCACCAGTTAATGTCTGTATATCACCGAGACTCACATGGGAAAAACACACGCTGCATGTTAATTATCAAGAATATGTTACGAAAGTCAATGAAGGAACCATGTTCATTAAGTCTGGAATTGATATGTTTTATGCTTTAATATCGAAAATATCAGGAGTAAGGACATGTGAGCTATTGATACAGCACGGTCTACGCACGTTAGAAGTTTGATACATGCAAGAAAAACATTTTTCTCCGATTATAGACTTCAATTTTTTTCAGCTTGAATTAGAAATAAACTTGAAAGACTAAATTATTAAATTTGAAGATTTTCAGCTCAAAAAATAAAGTATTTAAATTTGGAATATGATTTATGTTCAAGGAAGAGTTAAATGTGTAAATAAGCTATACAAAGAAGACCAACCATTTTATTCACACATATTCTGCGAATATGAAGCTACCGAGATTTGAAATGCTTCTGCAGTCCTCTTTGAAACTCGACGGTAAAGAATAAGGAAACCTGTTACTCTGTTAAGTGTTACACTTCCATTTAGGAGGCAAGAAATTATATATGAGAATTTCAGAATCCATCTTGATTTTTATCCGTGTGTTTCTGACTACAATCATTAATTATATTATAGTGTAGATATAAAATCAACCCTACTGCAACAAGTTTCGCATTATATTAACATGTATCATTAAACTGTTACACTCGACGTGGCATCCTTGGTCCAAGTACGAATTTCCTTTAAATGTTCCCATATGCAGACGTCGCCTTAGAGTGGCGTGAAATAAGGTTATGTTGATAACGTATTCAATATTTGACCTTAATATGTTTTGTTTTAACTTTGGCAATGTGCATGTAAGGTCTTAAATAATTATATGAAATGTTTAATTGTTTACATTACGCTCCCCGTCAATAAGCAATGAAGGACCACATAAAAATTTTTATTGCTTCTACTAAACATAGCTGCAAACCTGTAACCAGAAATTTGTCGCGTAAAATATATTTTACCTAGATCCTTCACTTTTTAAGCATGGCTGTTTATAGTGTTAATATAAGTATCCCACTGAAATTACCTCTAAACGTGTTATAATAAATATGTTCACAAATCTCATGCTGATTAAAAAATTCTCGGGTTTTCATCCGGGTTATTCATTTGTAAAATGACGATGGTGGAGTTAGCTGTCTAAACCTTGTATTTTACCAATGATATAACCCGGATGAAAACACGAGAATTTTTATTCGGTCCATCTACCGGGAAAGCCTACATTCTTTAATCTCATGCTGGGTTTCATTGCAACAGTTGGAATAATTTCTAATACTAACTTTCAAAGTCATTTATAACTATCGAACATTATAGTCAAATATATTTGATGATTCACTTAGCGAAGTGCAGTGGGCGTCTGGCAGCTTGAGTACCTCGTTTAAATTGGTCCACGTCCAGTCATTGTTTACGCTAGTATTAACATCCGTCCTTCGTGTCTATAAACCTCTGGATGCCGTGAACCGTATTACGTGACTATTAGTCGCAAAAAGTTCCTTTTCTCAAGCAGATAATACTTTGAATGACAATACCCAGGTTCCCGACTTTCATACGCAAAGGAATGTAGATACTTATATATACTTCTTAACGTTACGGTTAGTTTATGACTACATATTTACAACACTGAGTGACAGTGACTTCTACACTTACGTATAACAGTGATATATAGTTTAATAGAAATAGGTTCGACCGTCCTCGTTTGGATGACGAACAAAATCAATGTATTGGGATGACTACCATTAGTTTTTCAAAATGACGAATACCAGTTTTACACAATCTTCTACACTGGAATATAGAAAGTTTAATCTAAACTGGTTCAACAGTTTTCTTGTGAAAAGCAAACCGATAGAAATTTACATGGATTCGGATTCGGATACCTTAATGCATGAAACATAAATACATACTAAAATCGTTTTTTCTAAGCAATGAATAGTACTACTTTATTTAATTTGATTGATAATACGGGGCTATACGCAGTCTGTTCGTTTACAGCACGAGAATCGTTAGACACTAAATATACTACTATCAACAACGTGAACAACTGATGTTAAAAAATTTTGTAAAACTAATTACAAGAACAAATTTAACCAAAAAAAAATCTGTAGAATGCATTACAAAAGCAAATTTACTATTTGTATACATAAATATCACCAAACATTCACAGAAATAGTTCTCGGGTTTCCACTCGGGTGCTTGTGGGATGATAACGCGAAGTTTCGACGACCAAGTGATCTGTCGTCATCTTCAGCCTGAAGATGACGACAGAGCACTTGGTCGTGAAGCACCCGAGTGGAAACCCGAGAACTATTTCTGCATCAACTACACCGGGAAAGCCTCAGCTCACTTATCATCAAACATTGTTTGTAATTTAATATTAAATCAGACCATGGGGTAAGTTTAGAGATGAGACAGTGCGCAGGTACATGCCACGCCTCCTCTGCGCGTGACGTCATCTTGGAGATCGCCCCATGCCTTAAACTTTGTAAACTGTGACATTCGGATATAATTTTCGGACGTGGAACTCTCATTTCCTTCGTAGCACAAATATTTCGAACTTTTACCTTGTCTCTTGGCATCTGATTGTACCGTTCTTTTCATTTTTACGCAATAAAACATATTAGTTTCAGAAAACGGGCAGCAGTGAACATGAGTGAAGATACTAGTTGACTATACAATAAGGCAGAAAGTACTTGCTTTGTTGTTTCCAAAGAATTTCTATTAGAGCAACTGACCAATATTGCGTATTTTAGCAGTACATTACTTTTTCTTCCTATTTATTGTCATACTTTCTTCAGATGGGATAGAGAAAAGAAAACAGTAACTCAGTTATAATTTATCAAGTATAATTTATTTTAAATTAGAAAACTTTGGAATTTTGCATTTAATTTTCTTTTCGAATTATATAAGCTTTCTTTTTTGCTTAATTCCATATTATATTCGTGTTTGGTCTAGCGCAAAGATAAATCTAGAAGGATTTTTCTCTAGAAACCATTAATAAATATAGTAATAATGATTCATAAAAGGATCGTTTAATGGAATATTTTAATCTATAAAGGGAGTTGTCATTGGGCAATCTCTAAGATGTGAATTCCAAACATTGTACTATTGTATTACCCTGGTTGGTAAGACAATGTTTTCATCTTTATCAGAAGTTCTCTTTAACTTTTCCAATTGCTCAACTAACTATTTTATCTCCTTAAAGAGCTCCCAATTTCTTTTTCTCCGTGTTTTTTTCATACTATAATTATTTTCTTATTATTTTTAAATCATTAGGATGGCTATCTGTACAAATTGTCACTGCAGAAGAAGATTTTTCCGGCACAGTATCTGTAGCATCTTTGCATAATTGTTGTGTCCAATTGACTTCCTAAAGGGGAGCTGCCAGAAAAACTGCTTCTGGTTTGAAATTTAGACTACTCAGTAGTGTTTAATTCAGTAGTTGTAGTTTTTGACTTAATAGTACTTTGAAGCCTCACAACCCAGGGGTCCTGCATTCGAATCCTGGCATGGGCTTGGATGTTTGTGCTCTGCCATGGTTGCAAAAACTGCGATTAAGACTGCTGGAGAATCGATAATCTGACCACATGTCATTCCAAATTCGGAATGTGTCAAGCAAGATGATAGTCCGCAGTCAACCCGGTAGGCCCGGGCCCTCAATGGGCTGTAGAGTCAAAGAAGAAGGACTTCGAAACTATCCTCAGAGAAGTGCACAGAACACACGCGGTTTGAAAATAGCAGATTATGAATATACTTAGCGAGTATACAAGTATATCTCTGTACTTACCGTTCTTTACAGTTAATATTATCTTTTCTACGGCGAGCATTGATCCATGTATCTTTGGAAAATGAAAAATACTTGATGCTCGTTGCATTAGTTTTTTTTTAACGATACAACTGTTTCAGTATTTTTAAGATATTTAAGTGTTCTATTTTTCTCCTGTTACTTAAAACAAATTAATTAGCATACTCCCTTAAAAAGAATATTGAATCTTCTCAAATAATTTGACATAAGACCTTATGAACAGAAGGATATTTAAAAATTCAATATCATTTTTACTAAATACATTATCAGAGTCCCTAAAATCTGGACCCTTTGCTATGTTTACTATTTTGGCTGAGCTGTTCCTAGAATCTTATGACGCGCTCGCGTGTCTGGTTGAGTCACAGAAGGTCAGGGAGTTAAGTAATCTAGGGAAAAACATCAAAATTCCATTTGTCTAAAAACTATTAAAGTACTTGTTTCTACAAAAATAATCTTGGCTTTTGAAATTCCATATTATTTTAAATGAGTACAAAGAAGCATCTCCAAATATTTTAGTTGAATATTCGTAGTTCAGGTAAAATGTATCATTTTTTTAATTAATAAAATTACTATGAAATGATATATATAAAAACTCTTTCATGAGCATTACATTCAATCCATTAGTCCTCGGTTGAGGAAATAGGATACATCAAATATAATATTACAAGAAATATACAAGATTTTACAATTAAGAATTGAAGGACAAAAAGAGGAAGGATAAAATTCAATCTTTAATTTTCAGTCGACGGAGGAGGCAGCAGAAGATCGTGCGTAGGTTTCTTTTGGAATAATTTTATATTGCCTTTTAAAAACAGTCTCCTATCATATGCTTTTAATTGTTGTTGCTTGTGGGGTTGTTTTAAGAACAATTTTAATAAATTAAATTTTGCCCCCCCAATAATACATGTCTCTGTTAAAAGATAACCATTTGTCGTATTTGTTTTTCAAAAATATGGCATCACCTTTTTCTCTCCTATCTGAAAAAGAACACGTTTTTGATATCTAAATTGGGTATATTTCCATTACTAATGGTCTTTTTATATCGAAACACCTGTAGTCGCCTGTCAAAAGGATTAGGACACCTCTATTTTTGACTGCCGTGATTCGGGAATAGATTTTGTTATTTTATAGAATAAGCTAGAATCTATTTTGTTCTTTTGATTACTTGTTTCCGTCATTTTCAAATTAAATGTAAAGATAAGGCAATAATATAATTTCAAATGGCAGGGACCAAGTGTTTTCTACACTAATAATTAGTCGTGGGGGTGATAAAACAGGCGGTTTTTTATCTTGCTTTTTTTTTGTGCTGAAGTTCTTACTTAAGTGAGTTCACCTTAATTGGCAAAGGAAAAATAAAACCCAGCAGCAGATGTTCCCCTGTCTGTTGAGGGCACCCTCCACATTTAAGGAGGCGACGCTGGTGGGAAAGGCTAACTTTAGCCGGGTCCCTGAGTGGGCGAGGCTAGGCCAGGCGAGGCGAGCGGAACACTCAAGCCATGCAAAAGTTGAAGTATTTGGAATTCACCGGCCACCTTTTAACTTCACGCCATTCTTTAAGCTGCATTTAAATGTATTTCAATAGTTACAACAACGACAAAAAACTGTTTGCAAAGTGCTACACTGCTAATTACAGATCTTGTATTCAACTGGACTCGCCTTGATAAGCTAAAAACCATATAGCTGAAAATAATTCAAGTTATTGGCGTACGGATATGCTAGACTTTTTGGAGACAATCGGGGACTTGCTAAAAGGAAGGTTGATGAAGAATAAGGCTGTAGTAGATAGGAAACATAAGTAGGACGGAAAGATGATGGGAGTGGGAGAGTATGGAGTAGTTGGCTCTCATGATCATGTGCACAATTGACGCACTATCGTCTCATAAAAACCAAGTGTCCTGTTTCAAATGTAGGTCAATTATTGTTTCTCTTCTTGTACACCTCCACTTCGCTTCTAAAAAATTTCGATCACTCTTCCTATCACATTTCTCATACGTAAGGTATTAACTGATTTACATCACACCATAAAAATATATACTGTCTGTAACAGATTGTAAGTATTACCCGGATTTACAGAAGATTTCTTTGTCAGCCACCCGAAACCCCAGTGGTGAAAAGTGGGGAATTTTTATATTTAGGAAGAAAGGAGCCTTGGCATTAGCCCAAGCATTTGGCTGTAGTTTGTGAAAATAGGTCGAACGAAGAATGGAACCACGATATAGAAGTACAATATACTTGGCTTCGTACAATGTCGTCTTCTTGTATCGAGTATTGAAGTGCTCAATAAAATACATAATCAATTGCAAACCCAAATGTTTGTATAAAAGTGCCACAGTTATTTACAGGGAACGAGGCGTGATCCTATACTGAATTGGAGGGACGTTTCCAAGCAAACTGTAGACAAATTCACAATTTAAGTAGTGGAATATTGAAATCAAATCATGTTTTCAGCACGCGTTTTATCTTCGTGAAACAGTTTGCAACGACCTCGTGGTTGACAATGGAGAAGCTTCAAAAATGTTTTAATTGATTGTTGCAAAAGTGCAAAAAAATTGAACGGTTAGTGTATTACAACAACAAAGCATGTTAAACAATTTTTGTGTCTCCTTCCTAAGACATTACATGATTGCCGCGCTTCTTAAATTTCCCTTGACTCCTTAAAATCTACTTTACAGACGTGGAGCGGGAATGAACGAGTTGCAAAAAGTTTGTTATAAATCTTTATTTATTCTATAATGAGTAATCGAGGAGTTGGTTTTCGTCGACCTACATACAAAACCTGCGCGTCTTTCCTAGCGGCAACTTTTCTATAAATATCTAACTAATAATAAATAAAATTATGCTTGGTATAGCCGTCAAGAGGATCACATCTGAAGTTTGAATACTTTATATGCAATCAAAAATGAGCTAAATGCTATATTACACAGTATAGAGTAGCGTCTATTTATGATAATTTCCTTTCTCTGCATGTATCGCCCTACTTTTCTCTGTCATTCGGAAGAGGGAGATGCGAGTACCCTAGCCCGACCTAAATGATGTAGATTTTTTAAGGTTAATATCGGGTATAATCCTTAAAACACAGCCCCTAATCAGCCCTTGATTGCCTTCCTCTCCCTTC